>JAQHUG010000201.1:1275213-1291188 GCA_028555095.1 Dicrostonyx torquatus
TTAATGGCCTCTATTACTTTCATAAAGTTACGTTTAAAGTTGATTTCTTCTACTTCTTCTGGATTAGGTTGCTCAGGTCTTCTTGTTGCACAATCACTGGATTCTGGCATTGTCATGTTGCTTTTCAGGTTGATGGAGGAATTCCTGAATTGGTGCCTGGCCATCTTTTCCCCTCCTATTGGATCAACTGGTACTCCATAGAGGCCACTTGCTCGATCTGGATGGATATGGATCAGGGGCCCTCGGAAAGCCAGGACCCCTCTGGTGGAGATGGCTGGATCTGAGGCCCTCTCCAAGGGCCTGCCACACTCAACAGGGCGGAGTTCTCCTCCAGTGGGGGTGGCTAGATCGGAAGCCCTCTTCAAGGGCTTACCTCAATCAAAAGGGCAGACTTCTCCAGTGGATGTGGCTAGATTGGAAGCCCTCTCCAAGGGCCTGCCGCACTCAAAAGGGCTGACTTCTCCTCCCTCTTCTTGAATTCTTTAACAAGTCAGAAATATTTTGATGATTTAATTCTTTTAAGGTTTATACTATTGCCTTGAATTATTAGCTACATTAAAAATAAGTTTCAGAGAAAGCCTAAGAATCTATATAATTAACTAATGATCCAAAGCACAATTCATATTACTCCTATTTTGTTAAGGAATGGAGAATATTTAGATACCAGGGAGATATAGTTTATACAATTAACATTACACAGAAGTAATTCAAACTGTGAAGTATCAAACTAGCACAAACCACTGTTTTCTTCTATTTTGAAAATGGTGTCATTGGATCTGAATTGCAATTAAACAGAAGTAAGAAGTTCTAGTAGCATGGCAGAAAGATGGTAGATAATGATTACTCTGTTTATTTTTAAAAGATAGAATGTTTCAGCATAAGGAAATATTATTTGAGAAGTTGTATATGTAAAACCTAATTTAAACATTACACATTGTGTATGTGTATTGAGAGATTACATATCCACTGACATGCATTTTGTCTATTGATTAAAGTTTTAAAATTTTGCTACCAAGAAATTTTATAATTACATAGTCTATTTTAATTCAAGGATCTGGAAAAATAAATAAAGGGAAATTGTGAATAGAAAGAGACAGAGAGCTGTCAATGAACCAGTGCTGAAAGGAAATATAGTATTTCCCTGTGGAAATAAGAAAACAATTTGAGTTGACCTTTGAGATTTTTAAATTTTAATTTTGCCATAACATGCAGTGGCTAAATAATGAATACTTCCTAGTTGCTCATTAATATAGCCAAAATAGACAGACTGACCTAAGGCTGGCCTTCCAGTCAACTGTGAAGGCAGGCTTCTACATCTCATCCGTAATTTAGACAGTGCCTCACTAAATCACCAAGTAATGGTTTTATATATCCTAGTTAAAAAGAGGCCAAGGCTTAGCTCGCCAAAGATAGAATGTCAATTGCCCAGACTCATATTAATTCATCTAGCCCAGGGTCTTGTATTATATAATAGTTATCCAGTGTTTGCTGGCGGATAAATGACTCACTGGCAAATTCCAAAATCAGTTTGCTGACATTGTAGTTGTGAACATTGAATGTCATGGTTGATAACCATTCTCTCCATGAGTTTGAAGCAAAAAGCTTCCAGTGACACTACATGATTGCTGGGATTGCAAAGGAAATTAATCTAAGTATGAAAGATCATAAAAAGCATACCAAAAAGTTAAAATCATTCAGAAAATGTGAGGCATTTAAATTTTTTGTCTAGTTTCTTTTTTATTAAAAATGGCACAAAATTTAAAACATCATTAAAGTCTCAAGAGTCAAATGCAAGTATCCTGTTTATTCTTATACTACTATTGTTCACTTGTTAATAGAAACAGTGTGCCACAACACATCTTTTTGTTATAGTTCAATTATTTCTTCTACTCTTACCTTGCCTTTATTAATTAGAACAAGAACAGAGATATGTTTGAACTATGTCAATGTGGAGTTGAAATATACAAATAAAGTATAATAAATACACGAAAATGTACTAGAAATATGTACCTATTTGAATAATAAAGAAAATACTGAGTGTATTCAAACTTTGTCTTTCACTGTGTGTTTGTGTGTCTTAGCATTTCTAATTGTGGAGAAAAAGCAGACAGTAGTGACAAAATTCAATAAATATTTAGCATATTTGTTTAAAACAAGGTTTCTGTGAGTACAGAAACTACATGCAAGATTAATATATGAGAACTGAACTCTCTGTAACCACTACTATGTCCACTATGAATTCAATTTTTAATACTATAAGCTTCATTCAGGTTGCTTAATAAATCTGCTCAAAAGATAAGTAACCTCAATTATTTTGAAAGAGGAAAGACTGCTATTTTAAAATGCTTTCTGAAAATAGTAAACAAAACTTAGAATGATTATCAGTGCTAATCAGGACAAAATGAAATGTCTTTCATTGCCTTTTCAAACTTTCTCCATTGTATGGAGAAGACAATTTCATTCAAACAACTCTTACCCAGCACTATTTTCATATGTTTCTTAATTTGAAAGTCCAGCTTTAATCAATTTTAATTCTCGTCTTGACTATACATATACAATGCATCTACTTTCCTTAATACAAATATTATTCCTGTGAAAGTTTTTACAATAAATTTTTCTATATTCTGTATTAAATTAAAATGGTTTCTCAAAAAATATGACTACAACCAAATTGTATGAGTTATAATTTTATTTATTCTGAACTTATTATGTCCTTGGAACTGAGATAATTATTTTTATACTCTGTCCTATAATTATTATGAAACATAACTTGAGTGCTCTTTGGAAATCTGTCACAGGAGAATAATTTAAGGGTGGGAGACATTTGTGTTTTTCCCTCAACTATAAATTTTAGACTTAGTGAGTGCGATTCAATAGCTGGAGTCATCTGACTTTACACCACTAGCTCTCCATTCAGTGCATAACTGTCCTAGTGTACTAGGCTGTTGTTTATCTTTTCCCACTACATTATTATAAATGCATTTTAATATTTGTCATAGATCATTAAAAAATTAATTTTTGTTAGAATATTTCTAAATTCTAATTATATGTAACCATTAGCTTATCTCCTGATCCATTAGGCTGTGATAGTAGCTGAGTCCATGTTAGTTCACACAAGCCAATGGAAAATAAAATGACCTTCACACTAAATATCACTGACCTTGCAAACAGTGTGTGCACAATAGCACTTAAAATATGGTTTATAAAGTCGAAGTATGATTAGTCTTTGGGAACAACTTTTTATTGTTAGCACAATAAAATGGTACATGGGTGGGCTCTAGGTTCAGACAATATCATAGTTTTGAATTGGTGTCAGTGTTTATCATGTTATGTATAACAATCCTGTCATTTATCTACATGTGTGTTAAAACTCAGTGGAATTTTGATGATAAGTTAATGCATTGACAGCTGTCCACATAAGCCCTTACATTTAGGAGGTTTGAGAGATGGCATTTAATATTGGGGTGATTTCTCAGTTTTCAATTCAATAGATGCTAACCAATTTCTCTTCCTGTTGGACATATAGTCATTGCCTTGTTCTGATATGGTATCTGTTCCACTGTCACCAATTCATTTCTTGTTTTGATATGTTTATCAATTCTGACGGTTAGACTTGTGATTGTTCTTGGTGGTAGAGTCCATAAAAGGAAAAGAAAATCAGAGAAAGAAGACCAGGAACTATTGGTAAATTAACGTTATGTCTTCTGTTTTTATGAGTTTGATTTGGTTTTTATCCAGTTGAAAATTATATTTCCCTGGAGGTTTAAGTTCTTAAAGAGTTGTTTTCAACTAACTGGTAGCTGTAAGTAAGCTAGAATGACAATAATACTAATGGTCATACAATTGGCAACTATGATCATGTTCTGAAAGCAAACACATGGATATGATTAGTGAGTCATTGAGTAGAGATGTCAGTAACCGTTCATTCCAATGTGTGTACCAAACACCTAAGATATTGAAAGTCTGCACTAACTAAATTAATTTGTGAAGGGATACAAGTGATCTACTAGCCCAGATACTTTCTCTTAGGACCAGAAAATTAAGCCTTTCCCAATGCAGTTGAATTTGAAAGCCCCAGATTGGTTACAAAACTCATGTAAAGATAATGATGACCATATTTCAGTATTCTACTGGCTTGGAACAATTTTGTATCTGTCAATTGTGTTTTAAAAATATTGATTAGCCAGTAGCCAGGCAGGAAGTATAGGCAGGACAACCAGACAGGAAGTAGAGGTGAGGCAATGAGAACAGGAGTATTCTGGGAAGAAGGAAGCTCTCTCCCCAGTCCTGTCCAGACACCAAGGAAGCAGGATGTGACCTGCCCTGATGAAAAAGGTACTGGGTCTTGTGCTAACATATGCTAGAATAATGGGCTAATGTAAGTTATAAGAGTTAACAAGTGTGGACTCTAATATCCGCCAGCCTGAGGATGCCATGCAACTCGGTAGCTGAAGGCTAAAAATTTAGAAAGACAATAGATAAGAATTTGGCTCCAGCCTTCCTTTTCATTTGTAGATTGCTCGATGAGAGGTGGCTGACTCCAAAGCTGGTGAAGGAATACAGGTGTGTGTGTGCTGGGGGAGGTGCTCCGGAAAAGGAATATGAATAGAAAATTCCTCAAGAGTTGGGGGAGCATTCAGAGCATGAATGGCTTGGGAGAGGCACAATAAACGCAAGGTCACGTTGTAAAGGACAGAGAAGTCCTAAGCAGCCTTTGAACTGTGATGGTGTGAAAGCCTGTTTCTTCCTCGCGCCTCCGGGAACACATTTGGGGAAAAACACCAGTTTCTATGTTGGGACGATGGCCCCCGACAAACAAGAAGCCAGAGCTAATGGACCAATCATTTTATAACTTATGGAGACCTCTGTGTGATTTTCTTTGGGATTTGCCGGCTGTGAAGTACTGGGCGGGACAGAAATCCCAACAAACAGGTCCTCATGTTACAGAATGGTGCCCAAGGTTGGGCAACTGCATCCACATAAAACCTGACAGAGCTTAAAAAGTAATTCTAGACAAAAAAAAAAAAATACATAAAACATGGCTTCTTGGTAGCAACAATTTCTCTGGTTTGCTCTGTTGGCTAGAGGCAAGCAAGTGCTCTCATTAAAGAGATGCTTCCTAACTCAGCTTTAGCTGCAAAATCTTCCAGCTCTTTTAAGAGGTCCTGCCAAGAAATACTTAAAAAGTGTTAATAAAAAGCTGACTGCATGCTTTTTGGTTTTCAGCTGTAATAGAAAAAAAAAAAAGCTGTGCTGTTTTAAAATGCCGGCTTTCTGAGCCATCCTGCCAGTGCAAACTCTGTCTCTTTCAGACAGGTGGACCGACTATGGAGCATATGAGTGTGGTTTTGTGAGCACACTGCTGAAGCTTGCTTGCTGGCAGGGACCTTAAACTACTTTAGAGTCGTGGCAATAAACATGGCTCTGACCAGTTCCTCTGTCATGAGACTAAAAAGCTAAAAAATGGGCTGGATCTTGTGGTCAAAGCCATGGCTTTAGTCATACCCACTTTGGTTAGTAAATTAAAAACTCATGTGGTCAAAAAGAGAGAGAGAGAGAGATAGTGAAGATAGATTCAAAGACAAAAAAAAAAAACCTCTAAAGGGTTTACTGTGTGCTGTGTGTTTAAAAATATAAGCAGGTGTGGGAGAGAAAAAAAAGGTTAAAGTCCTTAAAATAAAAAAAGAAAGTAGTTGGGTATGGTGGTACACACCTTTAATCCCAATAACTGGAAGGCAGAGGCAAAGAGATCTCTGTAAATTCAAGGTTTGGTAGCACACACCTTTAATCCCAGCACTGGGGAGGCAGAGACAAGCAGATCTCTTTGAATTCAAGGACAGCCTGGTCTGCAGAGTAAGTTCCAGGAAAAAGATACACAAAAGCCCTGTCTCAAAAAACCAAAAATTAAAAATAAAAAAATAGAGTTTAAAATAAAGCTGTATAAAGATAAAAAATACACACAAATAAATCTAAATACAGTATGTTATTATGCTTTCTTTAAATTGTTTAAATGCTGAAAAAGGAGCAACAACTGCTAAAAGATATATGCTTATAAATACTGATAAATTAATCCAAGATAGGTATTTTAAAAATACCTTGACTTCAAAATTGAAGTCAAAGTGTATGTTACTTTAGAAAAGAGATTTTGTTTTTGTTTCCACAGAAAATGAGAGGCTGTGGATTCATTCTGAGTTAAAAAAAATAGGTTTAACCAAAAAAGACCAAGTAAAAAAATCTCTGGTAAAAACAGATGGCCCAAATGTCTGAGTTCTATATTCAGAACAGATTCAAGACTGCTGTCTGAGATGATCAAACCTCACAAAATACTCCTGTCAAGACTTGACTATAATTCTAAATTTTCTTTAGTTCCACATAATATTATCAGTGCCCCCAACTAGCAAAAAGTAGCCTAAAACACTACACCCACATTCCCAAAAAATGGACTATGGACATTTTCCTTTGTTTAAAAAAAAATGAGGAGTAAGTGGTGTGGAACAATTCTGTATCTGTCAATTATGTCTTAAATAAATGCTGATTGGCCAATAGCCAGGCAGGAAGTATAAGCAGGACAACCAGACAGGAAGTAGAGGCAGGACAATGAGAACAGGAGTATTCTGGCAGGAAGTAAGCTCTCTCCCCAGTCCTGTCCAGACACCGAAAAAGCAAGATGTGACCTACCCCACTGAAAAGGTACTGAGTCATGTGTCTAAAATATTCTAGAATAATGGGCTAATGTAAGCTCTAAAAGTTAACAAGAAGCCTGAGCTAATGGGCCAATCAGTTTATAACTTATGGAGACCTCTGTGTGATTTTCTTTGGGACTTGTTAGCTGTGAGGTACCGGGCAGGACTTAAACCCCAACAGGCAGGCCCTCATGTTACATTTTACACTTGTTATTATGAGTATTTACATTTGATTGTTCTGTTGCACTCAGGCATAAAAATTGTACACTCTTGTAATTACATAGATATTTTAAATACACTGAGAAAATTTTGGTAGAAATTCTGATTCTTTAACATGTTTTCAGAGTAGTCCACAGACCACAGTAACTTGGTATTGGCAATATAAGCAAATTATATAAACAAAAATGAATATATACGTAGAATATGTGAACAAATAAGAAAGTAATGAGGTAAAGGAAATTTTCGTCCTGTCACCTGGTTAATATTTCATCTTTGTAGCCCAGTCATTGGTCCTAGTAATTGTTTAAGAACTTCTGACCTATTAATCTATTACCAAATGGTTATTACTATGCATAGAGTTAATTTTATAACTATAAATTAGAACAGAATGAGAGACAGTATTACTTACGAGCAGATGAAAAGTTTCTAAAGGAGAAAATATACCATAATAAAAGTTAGAATTTGCTGTTTAGTTTAAAATTTTTTCATGTGGAAAAGAATGAGTCAGATGTTTATGTTCAGTAAGTATATGATTTGGATTCCTTTCCCCTTGAAATTTTCTATGTATTCCAAAGCTATCAGACTATTTATGCTAAATATGACCCATTTCTACACTGTGGATTATGTGCTAATACCAACTTTTTTAATATAAAATCAGCCAAGGTGCTTTTGATTTTTGTCTAATGGAATCCTCATACAGAAAATAGATAAACAGCCATGCCTCGTGTCAATATTCCCTATTTCTTGGAAAACTGAGGCAAATGAGATCTTAAGTTCAAATCCAGCCTGGGTTATAGTGTGATCTCAAAGCCAGTCTGAGTAAATTACTAACATCCCATTTTCAAACAAAAAACAAAAAGAGGGATACGAATATAACTCACTGATAGCACTTTTGGCTAGGATGAGTGAGGTCCTATGTTCAATCACCATTGGCATATACACATGAGGGCTGATGGGGTGTTAATTAGCATGAAAATACTGTCTTTATTCTATAATTTATCATTTAATGTTTCTATATTAAATTTACAATGCAATCAAACAGTGAAAGTCAAATATAAAAACAGAAGCATACACATAATTTATGTCTTCCATCATATTCATGAACCAACAGTAAGTGCTCTGAACATGGAACGTTGTGTATGTCAGGCTTTGTTTGGTCATATTTGGAAAGGAGACAAGTGTGAACAAGGCAAACACATTTTATTGCTGGCCTGCATTGACTATAATATAATGTTGTACACTTGCTTTATCAGGTCTACCAGTTTGACATTGGACAAAGTAATCTGTGACAAAAGCTTGAATCACCCATGCAGAAATTAGTTTTGGATGGAATGAATTTTTAGGGGCCAAGACTTCAGTATTTATTGAAGTCATCACTGAAGCCTCCAAACCTTTCTTGAACTTTGTATAAGGTCTGCCAGGGTTGGCTAATTGCTTCTCACTGACTAACAATTATCTATCAAGACAAATATGTAACATCCACTTAGAAAGCACAAACTGTTAGCACTGAGCACACACCATGAAATATGATGTTGTGAATTCTTAAAATGAACAAATAAAATGGAATTGTCTAACAGGAAATGGTCAAAAACATTCTATTAACAATAAACCACGATATATCACTTTATATAATGAATTATAGAGCTCAGACATGAGATTTTCCCTGAATAGGAAGTGGATCTTACACTGCAGATTTGCCATCAATCATAGTATTCATCAAGTGTGCAATGAATACAAGATGATCAGAACAGTTGTTAAGAATCTAAGGACAGGCCGGGTGGTGGTGTCATATGCCTTTAATCCCAGCACTCAGGAGGCAGAGACAGGTAGATCTCTAAATTCAAGTTCAGCCTTCTCTACAAAAGCTAATTCCAGCACAGGTTCTGAAGCTGCAGGGAAACCCTGTCTCAAAATAACCAAAAAGAAAATGTTTAAGGATGATAATGCATAGCTATATATCAACTGCTATAATAAGGTGCATTTATATTCCTGATGCTTTTTTATTAAAGATCTTATTGTTTCATAGTTATGTGTGTATGTGTCTGTGTGTGGGTAGTTCAAGTACTCCCAGAATGCAGAAAATAGCATCAGGTCTCCTGGAACTGTAGCTGCACATGACTGTCTGTTACCTAGCTTGGCTGCTGGTAATCAGACTTAGGTCCTCCGTAAGAGCAATGCACATGCAAAACTTTTGAGATATTTCTCCAGCCTTAACTGCTAATATTTTAACTTGTACATTTTATGGGTACCTCAGTGTGTCTCATTTGTTAAAAATAATTTGAACAGTAGATTTAAAATATGTCCTTTTCTTCCCCTCAAATAGCGACCAGACTATATTTTCTAAAATCATTAAGCAAAGCTATTTCCTTCATGATTCTTCTATTTTTTATGTTGTTACTGATACATTAAAATGACAATTTTATCTTAGATTCTTATTTATTGAAAAAGGAAATAAAACCATGGCAAGAGACCAACTGAGTGACATTCCCAAACTTTGGAAGTCTGTCAAAGTTGCTTTTAATTCAAGTGGTACTAAGAATTTGTGGGTCACTAGGGCTATAATAACCCCTTCACTGTTTTGTTTCTTGCCCTGTAAATCTGAGACAGTCAAAAACAACATCTTCTGATTTGTAAGATTTTATTCATAGTACATTTCTCATCATTGGGAAGTGCATGTGTGTGTGTGTGTGTGTGTGTGTGTGTGTGTATGTCTCTGTGTGTGTCTGTGTGTGTGTGTATGTATGTGCACGTTCATGTGTCTCAAACAATGATCATAATAGGAAAACTGTGGTGAATAATTAGGATAGGAGTCGGTTATTTGGAACCTGTTCCAGCATGTTTCTGCATAGGTTTTTAAGTCTTAAAAATCATTATTTACATACCTCCCACCCATACTCATAAGGTAATATACTTGGGCAAGGTTTCTGATGACAATTCATAAAAATTTTCTTTTATATCTGAATGGTCTTAGATCTTCTTTTAATGATTGTATTAACTTAAGAGCTCAGGTTGTATCTTAAGGCTATCCCAGAGCACACTGGCTGAATGTTGGCGCTCATGGCAGCAATGTGTTTACTTTGTAACCAGCTTTGCAATAGTTCTTGATGTTTCTAGCAGTCTGGGTAGTTGTCCTCTTCTAGAGGGAGACTCTTCATACCTATGGAATTTCTTGTTTTTAGGATGGTAAATGTCTTTTTCCTTGACGTCAGTGCTGGTGAGGGTGGATGATTTAGCGATATTTAACTAGCATGTTACATGTAGTTGTGGGTGGGGGGTTGTTCGGTTTTTGTTTTTATTGCCTTGTTTAATACTGTCCATTAGCTCTCATGCCAGGTCAGCCGAAAAAGAAAAAAAGAAAAAGTTTAATTTTTAAGTAACTATAGAATATATGACTCAGTTGGGTCTTTCTCTGTGTTTTTGTTTTTGTTTTTAAAGAATGGTTACAGATCTGGGTGAAATTCTTGGAGGACTGTTGCCTGATGTTGTCTATTCTCACAAGCTGATTGGAGGAACATGCTGCCAGCATCCATCTCCTGGCAGCAGATCCCTCACTGCTGGCCCACCTGAGGTGCCAGCTGTTTCTGCCACTTTTAGAATTGGCTGTGGCATATCAGAGCTCATCAAGACAGTGGGTTGTAGGGGAATTATCCCCAAACCTCAAAGCAAAATACTTTTTTTTTAATTAAAAATTTTTAAATTTGGGGCAAATCCCTTCCCCTGCCTTTGGACTTTTACCTTTTAAAACCTTAAATGTTATTATTGCCAGCCGCAGTAAGGACGGGCAATGAGCAGGTGAAAAGCCAATGGAGCAGCATTCCAAACCTCCTGTGAGCTTACAGGCTTCTGAATGTATCTCTGTGGTTCACAGAGAAGGCTGGGGAAGTAGCAAGGCGAGGTATCAGCTACTGCAGCCTTAAAACAAAGCCGGTGTCTCTATGGACTTTAAAATTGTTCCTATGCAGCTTATTTTATTTTTATTTAATCAAATAAAGAGGGTCTTCCTGTGAAAAAAAATTTTCTTTTGGTTGTATCAGAAGTTAATATTTGTGTGGAAAATTGCATTACACCTCTAAACTCACAATAGAATTGTTAGAAATGCCTTTTTGAGGTAAAATCTTGTAGTGCAGGTAAATAATCAGGAATGGGGTAGGAAATAACACCATGATGTGATTAAGCATACCAGATGACAATCATTACATTCCCTGACCTGTTTTCAGTTTCTGTCTTTCTTATCATTTATGTCTATGGACTGTGTACTATGTACTTTGGCTATGTACTTTGGCTTTTGTCATAGACTACCTACAACCATTTAACCCTGAAAAACTATAATGCCATTTTATGCATGATAATATTTGGACTCTCTTACTGCCCTGTGAAAGAGTTTTAGAATATTTGCTTGAGTATCAAAATAAATATGATTTTAATAAATCATCTGGAAAAATTAACAACGTAACATTAGCTATGAAGATTCAAAGTGTTAAACTTACCATAAATTTAGCATTGATTTCTTGCATAAATTAAAACACTAAGCTATAGAAATACTTGATCATCAAAGATACAAAGAGAGAAAAGTCAGTAAAACTATCTTGGGGAGCATGAGCATAATACACCAGAAGTTTGCAGAGCCAAATAATATCGCCTCTAAAATCTGCGTTTGCCATACATTTAATTTCCCACAGCCAAGCATTTGCATTTTCTTTTGGTCTCATTATATGATCCATGACCAAAAGGTGTTATTCATCTCTTCTGTAATGTGATAAAAATGTGAATGATTCTCTTGGTCCACTGATGTTCATATGGTGAAGTAAAAACGCCTACTAAAGACTCCTAGTATCATGTCTGCGTTAGATACACTGTCACCTTTAGGATATGTTCCGTTGACATAAATTCTTTGGATTTTTGCAAGGATTTCTTTAATAATTAAAGTTTTAAGTTTAACTCAGAATTCAGAAGGAAACAGCAAAAACATAAGCACTCAACACATTGTAAATGCTCAGTAAAGATCAGTTCTGTGGTTTACACAATCTGTCTGAGACCTTCTGGCTCCTGCTCTGAGAACTTTGCAGATGTCTCTAAGGCAGAAACACATCAACACCTACCAGCACAGAGATGGTGAGTCTGTTACTTTCTCCAGGAGCTGACGTGAGTGGTCAGTAGCTGTCTGAGGTTTGAAGGCACAGTGGCAAAATGTAAAGATGGACTTGCACTCACATATTCAGCCAGAGAAGCTTGTAAAGTCTCCTTCAGAGACAATTTTCTTATTAGGCATCTTTTCTATTACAATATATTTAATCTTATATATAAGAAATGGATTCATTATTAGTGTTATGAAGTAAACTTTCTTATATTCTGACGTCAGTATTTCACTTTGCACATAACAAAAGAAATAAAAAAAACTCCCTGTGGTATTTCATTCACTTTAAAGTTTTGAAGAGGTATAGGGACTGGGTGACAAGGCTCAGTGATTAAAATGTGCCTGTACTGTTCTTTCCAGGAACCCTATATAGGTTCCTAGCCCTGACTTTGGATGGCTTATAAGAGCATGTGACTCCGGGTACAGGGAACATAATGTTTTCTGCTGGCCTCTGAAGGCACTGCACTCACAATCACAGATCTGCATATAAAAACATGTGTATACACATCTTTTTAAAGTTAATAATGACAAAATAATGGTTATAAAAAGGTATAGGATTTATAGCATACCTCAGTTATAATGCGTTTCTCTACAACACATGATGCCCTTGACTCACTTCCTAGCACACAAACTGTATGAAAATGAAAAGTTTTGAGTTGTATCTAGTTAGATAGAACAAAAAGTATCCTTTCTATCATTAATAGTTTTTTAAAATTGGGACTGCCAGTGTTTGTACAGTAATACACAAAGAAAAAATAGAATATAGATTTCAATATTGAAAGGTCTATTTTTCTATGACATGCTTTACAGAATCTTCAATTATTTTCTTACATTGCATGTCTACTGCATGAAACAGAAAATAAATGATGCACTATATAATTGGTGGGAGCTGGAACTGTTCATAACATCCTGGTACAGAATGCGCTCACACAGAGTGAAAATGGATCATTGAAGTAATTTTTTTATTCATTGATTGTAGTTCTGTGAATAGGACATTGTTGAGTGAAAGCATTGCTCTTGGGGAACACCACTGTAATACAACTGTTCAGCAATATTTTGTAATGTGCGTTTGACGTTTTTCAAAGTATTACAAAGTCTAACTTCATAGTTAGCTTGGTAAGAAAAGACTGTTGTTCCTGTTTCTATGTAAATGTGCTTTGAAAAGTTTTCATTTCTAGCTTGCAATATTTTACATTTCTTTTTCTTTCCCCATTTTAAAAATGTAGTAAGGAATTATGCTAGTTGAGAGAATGATTTCATGAGGCCAGGAAAACTGGCTAGTTTTCCTTTATCAGGCAAGTTTTTTTTTTTTCCCGCTTGTTGAATGGATTTTAAATCCAATTAGACAATTGTTGGTTGCCATGAAATGTGTCACTTGCTGCAACTCTGTACATATCTTTCCATGCTGGTAATTATTGTGGTTCATAGGTATTCAGCTGAGTAGGACTGCTTAATTGCTTCCCTTCTTTGTTAGCGTGCATAAACACACACACACACACACACACACACACACTAATAAAATTTAAGAAAAAGAGGCTATCAACTTGAGAGTAGGAATGGAACATGGGAGGGATGTGAGGTAGGGTACCTGTGGGGCTTGAGATAAAGGAGAGCAAAAACAAGTGATGTAATTATATTTCGTTAAAAATAGACAAAAATATATTAGTCTTTATTTTAAATAGGTTTAAATTGCAGTAGTGGTTTCTTAAATTTAACTTTAAGTCTGTTTTTCATGTAGGAACTCTCACATTTTTACAATTAAGGTAGCTATTCCCAAATTATTAGTGATTTTATGTTCTGTTCTCCAGTCACTTAATAGGAGATTCACACAATTGGGTACACTATTAGAGTAGTCACTAAATCTGCCCTGCAATTATTATAAATATATTTCTCAATATATATGCTAATAGTGCAATTAGGAATATTAAAGTTAAGGAAAGCAGTATTTCCTAATGAAGAGTGCACCTAGTTTCTTTTCTTTTTAATATAACCACTTGCATATATATTTGTAATATTCATATTTACATGGTCAAAGGAAGAACAGTGTGTTTCTTCCCTGTCTTCTCTCGCTACACAGTTGTACAGAGCAAAACTCTAGAACATCTTGAGTTCTGTGTTTGCTGCTTCTCTAGGTTTAGCTCATCAGCCTCTTGTTGACTCTTGTTCATAACACAGCTAACACTCCAGATGAAGCCACTAACCCCCTTTCCTTATTGTGTTTCACTTCACTTTGTTTTTACTTGACCAGGAACAATTACATATTTTCATGATGTTCTGTGCTTTGATCAAATTAATGTGGTTTATGACATACATCACCTAAAACATAGTGTCTTTGTAGAAAAATATGTAGAAAAAATTCTCTCCCCATATACAACACAATATTGCTAATTATTTCTACCTTGTTTTACAATACACAGAATCTATTCCTTTTTATAAGTGGAATTTTGTGTCCCTTAACCAACCTCTTCTTATCCACTCTTTTCCTGTACTTACAAATAGCTTCTTAGCTGTGGTCTACCCCCATTCTTGATGCTGCACAATACAAATTAGATCACCTACTTGTTTCAGAATTTTTTTTTTACCTATATCTATCCTGTACTTGGAAGTGAACATCTACACCATGGCCTTTGAATATCCTCTCAAAACCATATTCCATCTAATGCATATTACATCTAATTTAACATGTATTGGGCTATAGACCTGACTCAGTGGTTAAGAGCAATGTCTGTCCTTCCAAGGTCCTGAGTTGAACTCCCAGAAATCACGTGGTAGCTCACAATTATCTGTAATGAGATCTGGTTCCCTCTTGAAGAAGAGACATGGTCAGTCATCCTCATCAACTTAAATCATGAAACCCAATAAGTATGAATTAAACAGAACTGCCATGTACGGGCTGTCTACACATGCTTTAGTATTGCCAGGGCATACATTTCATTGTTACAAAGAACATTTCAAATTTGTTACCTAAAGAGAAATTCAAGCTACATTTCCTGATCAAAATACAGGAAAATCATGAGTAAATAAGAACAAAAAAATATTTATCTCCTCTCTGTACATAATATCATCACTCAAAAAATTCAAAATCATACTTTGGGCAAAGAGGTACAACAACAACAAAAGATAATTTTAAAAAATATTGACAGTGTGACCTGGGTGGATGGTTCAGACATTATAACATTTGCCAGGCCAGTATGAGGACTGGAAGTTCAGATCTCTAGAACTCATGTAAATGCTGAGGGGGCCAGGAAGCCATCTCTAATTCCAGCCTCAGAAGACAGACACACTGGCTATTCCCAAATGAGTTGCCTAGCAACACTAACCACATTGGTGAGCTCTGGGTTTGATTGAGAGATCCTGACTCAATGAAAAAAAGAAGAGGCATCAATGATGATTCCTGACATCAACCTCCAGTCTTGACATGCATGTGCACACATATGCCCACACACATGAACATATATGCATGCTGTACACATACATGGAATACAGAAAGAACAACCGTATTGATAATAGAGCTTCTACACACGTGTATTGTTGTTATCATTAAGTGCTAAGTACAATTTCAATAAGAGATTGAAAGGCACAAAAGGTTAAAATATATGAATTAAGTTCTTCAAAAGATGGGAAAAATATGCTCAAAGATAAAAAAACAAAATTGAAGATAAAATAAGAAACAAATGTCACACACAATTAACAAAATTAATGACTGAAAATATACATGCTTTCAAAACAGCTGAAAAATGAAAATGACACAGGCTGGAGTGATGGTTCAGTGGTTAAGATCACTAGATGTTCTTTCAGAAGTCCTGAATTCAATTCCCGGCAACCATATATATGCTGCTCATATCCATCCATAAGGAGGTCTGGTGCCCTCTTCTGGCCTGTAGGCAGACATGGAGGCAGAATACTGTATACATAATAAACACATCAAATCTTTAAAAA
>JAQHUG010000201.1:1320287-1335736 GCA_028555095.1 Dicrostonyx torquatus
CAAGAAACTGCTCTTGCCTGGACTGCTGAACTTGACTAAAGTGAGACGGTTCCTCAGGGTTTCTGCTTCATGAAAGAGTCTGTGAGACATTCTGCAGGATACAGAAGAAAGTGACTGGTAAACTGCCAATATAGGCAAACCTATCGTTGAAATTTCCTGCTTCATGAAAAAGTCTGCTGGATACTATAGGCCTGTAGTCTAAAGATGGATGCTCCAACAGTACAGAAGAACATTGGATGACTGTACAGGCAGCAAGATGTCTCTGCCAAATTTAGAGTTTTGGAAGCTGCTTACAATGTACTTCCTGTTTACGTAGGTAATATTATATCCTTCTGGAGTCTTTTATGGAGTTAAAGAATTTATAATTATAGTTAGAATTTTCCTTAGTTATGATAAAAGATAAAGTAGATATAAATATTGTAACTGTAATTCTAGAGTAATAACTGTTTTACTATATGCAATTTCACTATGTTAAAGTTAAAGCCTTTTTTGTTTAAACAGAAAAGGGGAAATGGGTGGGAGGTCCTTCTGTATATGTGTTGCTTTGATTGGTTAATGAATAAAGGAACTGCTTTGTGCCTATAGCAAAGCTATAGGGGAACAGTTCTAGGTGGAGAAAACTAAATAAAATACTGGGAAGAAGAAGGCAGAGTTGGGAGACACCATGGATCTGCCACCAGAGATAGACGTGATGGAACTTTTCTGGTAGGCCATGACCCCCATGGTAATATATAGATTAATAGAAATTGGTTAAATTAAAATGTAAGAAGTAGCCAATAAGAGGTTGGAGCTATCGGGCCAAGCAGTGATTTAATTAATACAATTTCTGTGTGTTTATTTCCTTTCTGGGTGGCCAGGACAAACAAGCAGGCCCTCCTCCTACAGAAGCCTTTAATTTTTAATATGGGACCTTTCAGTGTTATTCTTTGTTTTGACTCTCCATCAATCAAATTTTAATTGTCAAAATCTGGATCCTTTTACACATTTGTTTTTTACCTCAGGGTAATTTTCCTATGTCCCAGTGTCAATGTTAGATACTAGGTTTCTGTGTAAAAGGTCAATCTCTATAACAATTATCACTATGTTCATAACTGCTTAGCCTGAGACTTGATCTCTGTTCTTTTCTTCACCTACTGCACATTTATATTATCCTGTTCTTCCATTTTTGGCTCCATCTCAACCAAAATGCTGTCTTGTATAGAAAATTCCTTCATCAAATAAATTATTTCTTTACTTTGGAATTCAGCATTATTTACATTTTAAGGGCATAAGTAGACTGTGAGCAGATTCTTTGAGAATTGTAACATTTTTGACTATCATAGTTCCCAAAGTAACATTTCTCTGGTCTATGCTCTCCACATCTCTTTCAGCATTCTGGATTTCCATGCTCTAAGCATATTGTCCACTCAACTTTATTTGCAGCACTCCAGTGTGTTTAGGCTAAAGTTTTAAAGCCTTCATGATGCTTCCTGGACACCAGGAGCACACAGCCATACTTACCACAGCAAGTGCACGTCCCTTAGTCCCAATTCTTGTTACTAGTTACTATTCTTGTTGTGTCAAAATCCATGACTGAAACAATGTAAAGAATGGATTAGCTGGGCTCACAGTTCAGGATATGTGCATCCTAGTAGAGAAGCCATAGGGAAAGGGTGTCAGGCTGCTATCATAGGGACCCATAGTCATGGGGCAGAGAGATAAACATTATCACTAAGTTCACTTCCTGTTTTTTAAAAGTCCTGGACCCCAGGCTGTAGGATGGAGCTACCTACATCCAGAGTGATTCTTTCTTCTTACATATAAACCTTTCTCAGGTATACGCAAGGGTGTGTTTTGAGGGTGATTCTAAATCCAGTCAACTTCACAACCAAGATTATCCAGAACAAGTTCCCTTTTAATTTTTTCTGTTACCAAACTTGCACATGCCTGGATGACTTTATTTTGGTTTCTTGTTTTAAATAGGAGACAGTTATTGCTGCTCTAAAATGTCCTGCTCTTTTGCTGTTATGACAAGTTTCTCAGTTTTTCCTTTATTCCTCCCACTGATTCAATTTGGATGTGTCTCCAGTCATGCCTTTAATTTCTACAGTAACTGTTCATTTCTTTTGCACATTCATTTTATGCTGGCTTAAATTTAATACTACCATCTGCCAAATTTGCCATAACCTGGAAAGATTATCTCATATATTAAATGTGAGTGTGGTCATTGTGCATAGATTTTCTGTGCTACAACACTTTCACCAAACTAAATTTACCCAAGGAAAAAAAAAAACCTTAGAGGTTCTATCCAGAGACACGCTTGCCTTTGTGTATGGAAGAAGAGACTAACATATACACTCAGAAGTCTCTCAGACTTGATGTTTGTCTACAATCTTTCTTCACTTACTTTATTGAATCCACTGTGTTTGTTAAAATCTTTATGTGTATCCATTCTAGTATCTTGTGTGTATTTACAATTATCAGATTGATGGAAAATGACACTATTTAACACTCTCTATTAAACAAAATAAATACCCCAATGTGACATTCTATCTGTTCTCCATTTGCAGATTGGACTTCATTAAATGCTGCCAGGAAGTTTCTTTTCTCTTTTTTATTATTTATTTTATATTTAAATTGTTACTTCTAGTTAGCAATTAATCACCTTGGGCCTCTGAATATAGCAACTTAATATTTTTTATTCAATGAATTTATGACATTCAGAGAGAGTCACACAATTTAATAATCCACTCCCTCACACTTAAGTGCAGAGACATTTTACGAAGCACTGTACGCCCTTTCATCTTTACTCCACCTTGGTTAACCACCAGTAAATGTGTTAATAATTAGAGTATCATCAAATATTACATGGGATTTATTGACTATTGAATTCCTGTAAGAGCTTCCTTATTGCCATGGATTGATTCATATAAAAATATTTTATTATGGGTTTTGAAATATGACTCAGTGGTTAAGGGTACTTATTACCCTTACAGAGGATACAGCATCCATATCATATGATTTATAATCACTTTGAATTCCAGGGCCAGGGAATTCGGTTCCCTTTTTTGCCTCCATAGGCACACACTGATGCATACATACACATGCACACAATTTTTAAAAATGTTTGATCAGAACATACTTTCTCATGAGAGACCTAGACAAAATCAGATAGTTGTAGAAATGTAGAATGAATGCATTGCTGCAAAAAGAAGTACATGAGCTATCATGGTTATATTGTTGCCCTTTTTTAACAAGTTTAATATTCAAATTAATGGACTTTGAGAAGGGAAATAAGAAAATACATAGAATTGTTTTATTATCTAAAAAATAGAACCTTTTTAAATGCTTCATTTTAGCCAAGCTGTGGTAGCACACACCTTTAATCCCAGCATTGGGAGACAGAGGCAGATGAATCTGTGAGTTCCAAGCTAGCCTGGTTTATAGAGTGAGTTTCAGTACAGGTTACAAACAGAGAAATCCTCCATGATCCCAGAGAAGCTAGGTAACAAGGAGACCCTAAAAGGGATATACTTGGATCACCCTGGGAAGGGAAAACAGATAAGATTTCAGGAGAAAATTGGGAATGGCGTGGGGGAAGGGAGAGTGGAAGGGGAGGGAGGAGGAGAACATGAGGGAATGGAATGCTCAAGAAGGTGGAAGGACAGAGAAGGAGAAAAAGGAAAGATAGTTTGATTGCAGGAACCATCAAGGAACTAGCAAGAAACATGGCACTAGGGAAATTCCCAGAAATCCACAAGAATGGCCCCAGCTAAAACTCTAAGTGGCAGTGAAGAAGATACCTGGGCTCATCTTCTCTGTAATCAGATTGATGACAACCTTGATTGTCGTCATAGAACCTTCATCCAGCAACTGCTGGGAGCAGATACAGAGATCCACAGCAAAACATTGGGTCAAGCTTCCAGAGGTCAGTCCACAAAAGGGAAGAATGATATTATGAGCAAAGGGGTCAAGATCATGATGGTGATATCCACAGAAACAGCTGACCTGAGCTAGTGAAAGCTCACTGACTCTGGACTGATAGCAGGGGAACCTGGATAGGACCAAACTAGGCCCACTGAATGTGGGGGACAGTTGAGAGGCTTGGGCAGTCTGTGGGGGCCACTGGCAGTTGGACCAGGATTTATCCCTAGTGCTTTATCTGCTTTCTTGGAGCACATTATCTTTGGAGGGATACTTCCCTTAGCCTAGATATAGGGTGGAAGACCTTGGTCCTTTCTCTAAGTGATGTGTCAAAGTTTGTTGACTCCCCATGGGAAGCCTTATGCTTTCTGAGTAATGGATGGGGGATAAAATGGAGGAAGGGAAGAGTGGCAATATGGGAAGGGGTGAGACTAGGGATAGCTAATTAAAATTAGAAAAGATTGTATTTTTAAAAAATGGGAAAATGCTTCATAATATTTATTTAAACCAAACTACTGTTCTAAATTCTAGTCAAACTGAAAGGGATTGTATTATCTTATTTAGGGATTTTTTTTTGGCTATGAAGAAAGACCACAGCCCAAAAGCAAGTTGGGGAAGAAAGGGTTTCTTTGGATTATACTTCCATATCACTGTTCATCATCAAAGGAAATTGGAACAAGAACTCAAACAAGGCAGGAACCTGGAGGCAGGGACTGATTTATAGGCCATTGAGGGGTGCTGTGTACTGACTTGCTCCTCATGGACTGCTTAGTCTGACTTCTTGTAGAACCCAGAACCACTAGCTCAGGAATGGCACCACTCTGGGCTGTCCCACATCAACCACTAATTTAAAAAATGCCTTACAACTGGATCTTAAGGAAACATTTTTTCAATTGAAATTTCTTTCTCTCAGATAACTATAAATTGCATCAAGTTGACATAAAACAAGTCAGCACAGCAATAATGTGCTTAAAAACCATTTTAATCTACCATTCTACATTTTTTCAATTATTTCATGGAAGCAAAATTTCTTAAATTTTATTCAGTATCTCAGAATGGGAAATTATTCTATCAATTGTAAATTTACACATGACTTAAAAATTTCCTGTCATTTTTATTTCTTTTTTGTGTATCAATTTTAAAATGCTGATTACTTTAGGCATTTTTAAATCAACTTTATTTTCTGTACTGAAAAAAGAAGAGGAAGAACTCACATACATAAGATGATGATAATTAGAAAGTTCTATATAATCATTCTTTTGAATGTCAAAATAGATTATGTGTAAATAATGCTTGGTCTATCTGGATGGTGTTAGGCTTGTGTTATAAATCTAGGTTCCTGAGCATCCTTACAAGGTAGAATCTTGCCCAAAGGTTGATTACAAATGATATGGAAGTAATCATTAAAGCATCATTGGTAATAAATGGGAATGCATAAATAAAAATGTGATTTGTAATCATAAGTAGAACATGAAAATAACCAAATACCTTTGGTATGTGGTGAAACAAATTGTAGTTCAAAAATGTTACATAATTATATTCTAAAAAATTGAAATGTTCATTTTTTAAAAATTTCAAGAAGCTAAGAAAATTTACAAGAATCAGAGGTTCAGAACGTTGTTGGTGGCCAAGTTCTTCCTACGATTATAAAAGTATTAAACAATTTCTGGGAAGAGAAGACAGAGCAGTTGATCTGAATGTAAGTCATTCAGAGATCTTCAGGGATTCATTTTCAGGTGAGTGTTTTGGTGAGAAAATTGCTTTAATCAACCATACTTCTATCAGTGACTCCCCACCTATGGGCCTAAAAATAACCTCAAGAAACTCATTGTAATCCCAAGACAGACTTGCGCATAATTGTTTGGTTTGTTGTTGTTCTGTCTTGGGTGAATGGATATCTTCTTTGCTCAGGAAATATCAGTTAGTAAGATCGAATATGTGCAGATATGAAACACACAGTAGAAGATAAGCAGTTTTCATACAACCATTCAAGCTAATGCTAGGAATAGTTATTCATATACTCTTTGCAAACATAGATTTGAAAGCTGATATTCATCCTTTGTTTAAGTTTGTGTTTCTTTAACTCTTCTTACTAAGATATCATAACAAGTGTTTTTCTATTGTCATCACATTTACTGACACTTCGTCCAACTTTTTTATCAAAAATATTGTTTCTCAGTCATTGAGAACATCTTGAGAAGTGCTGTATATAACAGTGCATGATAAAAGGCCTGGCCATTTGACGTCAAAGAAACAAAGTCATATTAAGATAGCCAATCTGAAAGAAATGTGAAAGTAAGGCTATCAATAGCGAAGAGCATGGTACAAAAAGAATTTTATTTTATTTTTAAGCTTCTGTGATTAATTGAAAGACCTCTTTAAAGTCATATAATGATCTCTTTGTCTTGAGACAGATTTTTGTTTTGTTTCCATATTAACTAAGAAAAATCCCAGTTCATTTGTCTGTCTTCTATTTGTGTGGCATTTTATCTCCCCTCCTTTCATGTTTCAGCTATGCATGTCCAAAAAGATGAAGGAAATTCACTAGAGAAAGCATAACTGGGTCTGGAACATTTATCCCCTCGCTTTGTATTTTTCAGGATATTAATTTGTTTATACTCAATGCAATCATTAATAATATTATAAAGTAGCACTTACTTTGACTGTTTGTACCACCTTTTCATCCTTTTAAATACTCTTTTCTGTTTAACAACTTTCTGTAGTGATTTTTTTCATTCCTCTCTCTTCACGATTTATGAATATGTTTGGCTCAAACATAAGACTTAATCAAAATATAACAGTTTATTTTACAATAATAACAATGTAATGCATGGAGACAATTGCATGCAGAAACTATGCTTTTACGCGACACAATGACTGGATGAATAAAATTAATTGAAGTAGCATGTTGACTTTGTGACTCACTTCTGCTATGCTGGTAGCTAAGGAGGGTAATGCTCTCATCTTGGCAAAGCAAGAAGCAGGAAATTGGGGCAGGAACCAGAAACAGATACAACCTTCAAGCCTTTTCCCCAATGGTTTCCATGTACTGGCCAGACTGCAGTCCCAAAAGTTCCAAAGCCTTCCATGACAGTACCACCAACAGAGAAATAGTGTTAAATGCTTCATATCCTATCCACAGCATTTAGACATACCATCATCAAATGCTAGAATATGATCAATGAAGAGAATGAAAGCCTGAACACGACCCCTCACGGACTCAGGAGGTTCAAGGCCATTGAAATCATTATCAAGAGTGAGCAACTGACCTACAAATCCCAATGAAAGCTGAGCATAAATCAAGCATCCTATACCTTGACAAAATGATAGGGACGTGTCTAGAACATAGAAACTGAAATGTAATTCTCACAGAAATATGTTCAGGTATACTCTAGAAGAATTGAGAAGAAACAAAGATAAAAAGATTTGATGTGAAAGAAGGAAGGAACACAAGGATGAAATGTTCGTATTGTACAACCTTATATTCGTAGTTTTGAAATAAAAGTTCTAAGCAGGAAAAATAAATGATAAAATTATTTTAAAAAGTTAAATAAATAAAAGTTATCTAAAGAAACTACAAAAGATTACATATCTTATACCAAGAGTGAACATAACAATAAAAATAAGAGACACTATTTGAAACTATAAGAAACATGAAAAATAACATTTAAGAAATCATGTTACAAATATAAATCTATTTGACGTGTGATTTTTCAAGACGGGCATTTGAGTGAGTTTCAGAAAAAAGATTCTTTTATTTAGATTTGAGTAACCCAACTAATGATGATACTGAGACTTAACCTTGGTGCACTGTGTGGCTATGAAGAAAACAGTTTTTATGTGGCCTAAACTAAGATGGTATTTAACTGGGTCTTCACTTTAAGATAAATACCTATACAAAGCATGAACACAATATAGATACCAATATAAAATGGATATTTACATAAAATGAGAGTAGGAAAATTAACAACTCTCAAATACACACATTTTCAGAGCAAGAAACTGCAGTGGTATGAGTCTTGACTCTTTTTTTGGTACGAGGAGACCAGATATTTTCAAAAGTCCACAACCATCAGCTAACCACAAAAACTCATTCTCCAGATACTTTAATAATTATATAAAATTCTTCAAATGATTTCTAACTGCTTGTGTTTGCAATGATTTAACAGCAACAACAAGTTGGAACAAACATTCTGAATAAAGATAATTAATCATACTTCAAGTACTTGACTGAGACATGGAATTGAAGTTGCAAAATTTCAAAAAAACACTAAAATAAAGAATAATTATTCTGTTTCTTAGACCGAGATGGAGGGGGGAGGGCCTTGGGCTCCCCATAGGGCAGGGTATCCTGCCCCATCTTAAGGAAGCAGGGGGAGGGCGGTGGGGTAGTGGGGGAACGGGAGGGCTGGGAACAAGGGGAGTAAATGTAAATTTTTCTTTTGACAATAAAAAAAGAATAATCATTCTGAAGCTCCTTGAGGAATTCATCAGTTACATTGCTTAAAGCTGTATATTATGTCTACTGTGTTCACAGTTGTGATGATAGTCAGGGCACTCTTGTAATGAACTAAAGGGCTTACAAGTTCAAATGCTTTATAGGGAGCCTGAAATCCACTCAAAACAGTCAATGGTGCTCTGAAAACAATCATTATGTGCTTCTGCACTCTGGGGTCATGGACAAAGATTCCATGGGTTCTTTGTTTTGTTTTGTTTTATTTTTTGCCTTGTATTGAAAATAGATTATTTGTTCTCACGTAATATATCCTGATTACAGTGTTCAATCCCTCCACTCCTCCCAATTCCTGACATCATCGCCCATCTGTATCCATTTGTTTCTGACTCTCATAAAAAAAATGTTTCCAAATGATAATAATATAAAATATGATGATATAAAAGAAAAATCAATGCCCAATAATTGGAGAAAAGCAGACCAAGAGGAGGCACAAGAATCAAAGTCCCATTTGTTTGGACACTCAGGATCCCTTAAAAACGCTAAACTGAAAAATATAGACACAAAGGAGCTGTGCAGGCAGATGTGCATCCTGTTCATGCTTCCTTAGTCTCTGAGTTCATATTAATATTGGTCATGCTGATTAAAAAGAACAGTGAGTGATGGCAGGCAGTACCGAAGACAACAGAATAGCACTGAGACTCTCTTACCCCCTCAACGCATCCATTACTCCTGCCTACTCCAAACAACTGCTAACTTCCCCATCACATTCTCTATGTCAACTGATGATCCATAGAAGTTCTCCCAAACTGCCAGTTTTCCAAGTCCCCATAGTAGTTCATGAGACATATATGGCAAGAATGTTGTCTCCTTTCATCTGGATTTACTAATTGCCTTCTTTAAATGTATCTGCGAATTAAAACTTATGTTATCAGACATAATTTATATTCTAATACAAGTGGAGAAAACATACGTATTACAAAGAAAAACATTTACTATGATTATCTCCTATATTATATTTAATTATAAATATAAATTCTACATTTAATGTTATGGATAATTAGTTCTAGATATTTTACAAAAATTAGAAACTTGCATTTATTATGTCACATCTAATTAAAATGACAGACTGTTTATCAATACAGAGATCTCAAGATGTAAGGTTGTGGTAAACTCAAACGTATTTTCCTATTAAAAAAGTTGATATCAATATAGTTCATACTAAATCAGAATCACTTTCTAGAGAACAATATGTATTCAAGTAATATATTCACACTTCAAATCACTCTGTCCAATTATCTTAACCCAAATACAAGACACCAAAACATTGACTAGAAAATAGTCTTGTCTTCCCTGACTTTTGAATTTTA
This sequence comes from Dicrostonyx torquatus, assembly GCA_028555095.1. Lineage (NCBI taxonomy): Eukaryota > Metazoa > Chordata > Mammalia > Rodentia > Cricetidae > Dicrostonyx > Dicrostonyx torquatus. The sequence continues at coordinate 1,330,014 of JAQHUG010000201.1, forward strand.
ATATAGTCTCTGGGATTGAAAACCGTATGAGTGTATCTACTGAATATTTGAAAATATTTTCCTTATTAAGGAAAAGAAAATTATGGGTTAAAGACATTTCAATAGCTTTAGTTATTTCTTCCTATTCCAAATCAATTCTGGAAAATTTTACCAGATTTCTCACCTAATCTTATCCTACATTATATATTCTTGGTTTATAGGTAAGAAAACTTGATTAAAACCTAAGGAACATTTCGACTTTACTTCCAATCAAGGCTCCAGCCAACTTTCTTAATCAGATACAAGGCAAACAACTTTTTCCCTATCTTAAACTGGGCTGAAAATGATCGTTTTGTTTTTAACCTTTCTTACTGTATCACAAGACTGCTGCACATCACTAGAATGGTATTATTGTGGGGAAAGTTAGATTTAAATGGAACAGAATAATCTCCTAATTCATGTCCAACCTTTGGAGCATTTGAGACTTGGTAACATTCTGTTCATGGAATCTTCTGGAAAACTCCCTGCTCTAGTTGTTTCTACAGGCTGTCCTCATGCAAAAACAAGCCTCAGCTCCTGTCTCTGGGCAACCAAGGAATTGACCATCTGGACACATGGTTGATAAAGACTTGCAGCAAGCCAGAAATTCCTGGCAAACAGATTTCAAAAAGATTCTCAAAGCATGCTACATTCAAACATTGTCTTATAAACAACATAGCCTTTATACACACTCAAAACGCTTAAAATTCCAATAGGAGCCGGCTTCGCATTCAACATTCGAGGGTGACGATTATGGCTAGTAATTTATTGACTTATTTGGAACATTTTAAAGTGTGAAGTGAAGACCTGTAAATTATTACACTGAGAGTAGCAATAACTAGAAAGGGCTCTGAAAGTCACATGTAGCAATCCCCTTAATGTCATGAAAAGAAGAATTAAGAGAATTCTATTTAGCCAAAGAAATTCGTGAAAAAAATCAAAACTGTGGCCAAAATATAATTCAATCATAGCTGCCATTTTGTGATGTTATCTCTAAAAATAGCACATTCCAGTGTTCACGCTGGCTATGATCTAAGAAGTTCATCTATCATAAATTTTGGGCAGATGTACTATTGTGAAAATAGCCTCAAGAGAAAACTACTTTCCAATAGATTATGTGGACAGTTCTTGTGTGGCAGGAGAAAATCTGTGACAGATGAGTAATCACAAATTAGCATTCCTTAGCATGGATTCTGCACATTAAAAAAAGAATTAAAACAGAATTAAAAGTTATTAAAATGCAACATTCCAAGGAAATAATTTTTCCCAAATATTTTTTAAACAAAATTGAATTATTTGTTTGGAGTCAAGATTACATAACAGTTGGATGAATAAAAGAGTGATCTTCCAGCCTCTCACCAGAAAGTCACTGGATAAGGAAGAAGCTCAAATTGTTCGGGGGGTGGTGGTGGAATGAGATATTTTCTTTCTAAGTGGAAGCAACCCGACCCAGGAAGGAAGAAAATCCATAGAGACTGGAAGAGAGGAAGGATGACAGGATCTAAGGCCACTTGAACTCAGTTGCCCTCTGAGAGGCAATGACTGTAACATGACAACCCTGTGGAAAGACAAGCAACAACATGAGCTGAGATCCAAGGAAGGATTTCCAAGGTACAACATCATGGAGCTATAGCTAGTTAGTAGTTCTGTATATAGGAACGAAGCCAGCATGTAGTTAGTGCCTTCTGCAGTTCTGAAAATGTACAGATCGTTTTCTTGCCATTATTCTCTAAACTGTAGAGCATAGCAATGATTTATGTAACATTTGCTTTGCATTATATATTATAAGTAGTCTAAAGATAATTTAATGTATTTGGAAAAAAATGACTGCAAGTTACATGCAAAAACAACATGATTTTAGATAAGGGACTTTCTTAAACATTCTGTGACTTTATCAGCAATGGGAAAGTAGTGTTGAAAGGTGCTTTTGGGTAATTTTCAAGATAGTCAAGACAGCGCCAACAATTTGGACAGTATGGCTTCTTTATGTGAATAGAAAGTCTAAGCTGAGATACTTGTTCAGCCAAGTATTTTCTATGTGTATACTCCAATCATCACTGTAGCACAGAGTTTCTTACATTTTACTGAGGTTGCACAGGGCATCTCATGCTATCAGTCCTGAGCATGGAGCACCTACCTACATTGTTCCAGTACACATAAATCTGAATGGACAAGAAACATAAGAACTCACATAGATCTAATCTACATGGGAAGTAGAAAAAGACAAAATCTCTTGAGTAAATTGGGAGCATGGGGACCTTGGGGAAAAGGGGATAGCCAAGGAGGGGAACAGAGAAAAATGTAGAGCTCAATAAAAAGGGGGAAAAAAGGATAAAAAGCTTGGCAAGCATAAGAGAAAAAAAAAACCAACCAAACACTAAGATTAAAATTCAAAAAAGACATGCAAAATCTCTCAACAGCAAAGTACAATATTTTCACGAATGACATTTAAAACGCCCCCAAATTTGAGCAATCATATTCATTTAGTAGAAAATGCAAAGATTCAAAGTACTGATTTTTCACAAGTCACTCTAGAGATTGAATAAAATTCAAATATAAATAAACTTTAAATCTCAAAAAAAATTCACAGGGTAACACTTGACAACAGGAGTCAGAAGTTACTAAATGATCCATTCTTCATATTTGAGCTGCAGTATACACCTCCAGAGGAAACTGGAACGGAATCCAGTTTCTTATTCACCGAAGTAAACTACTAAATTCATAACCTGGAATCAGCTTTCCTTCCTTATTCATTTCAGTTTTCCTGATTTATGTATTATTACAAACATATGCACACATATAAATAAACACATCATTGCTGTTTTAAAAATTTATTATGAGAATTTTATATTATGAGAATGTCATATATACTCGTCCTATTATTTACATCCAACTAAAATTTCCTTCAGTGATGAAGAGAAAATCAAAGCTTTCTCACGTGAAAAAATACCAGCAGATCTGTCTGCTATTAAGGAATTATGAGAAATTTGTTGAAACACAAAGTAAATGATACAGGGAATCTTGAACGTCAGGGAAAAAGAAAAAACAATACCTTAAATACAATAGCTTTTTTTCTTTAAGTTACATTTAAAACTTCATTGGCACATAGTAATCATGCATATTTATGGGAAATAAACTGCACTAATTCAATTCACATATTAAAATTATATATACGATATAATTATCAGTTAGTATATCTATTGTCTAAGATATTTCTCTGTGTTTGGAATGTTCAAAATTATCTCTCAAATATATGTGTATTTTTTCTTTGGTAATTTCACACATGAAGACAATTTGCTTAGATCATATCTACCTGCTGCTTCCCTCTAACTCTGCTGGAGTACTCCTTCCCCATATCCTTTTCAAATTCATGTTATCAGTCTGTCTATCTATTTATCTATATAGCTATTAGTATATCATCTATCTATTCATCTGTCTGTTTATCTATTGTCTATCTTTCATCTACCATATATATACCATATATATATACCATATATATATATATATATACCTTTTTATATCTATTTATCATTCTATCTCTATCTCTTAACAACTTACCTAGTCCACTTAGCCTGGCCTGTGTGCTCCTGGGTGTAGGGTCTACCAGTCAGTAGTATATATTTAAAATATATAACTGATTGTTGTCAACCATCATTACCCTACTGTACTATAGAAATTAACATTTTCCTCTGGAACAGATTCATCCATCTGCATAACCTCTTTTGATATGGCCATTCCCAACCCCTTCCCAGGGACTAATAATGACTATAATCCTATCTGTTTGCCTCCTGAGGTCTTAACCTATAATTGAAGTTGAAGAAAAATGATATTATTGCCTAATGTTGGCCACAATGATATTCACAAATTTTCAAGATACTTTTCTAAAGTTGTGGGGAGGTAAAAGATGTAAACCTAAATGTTATTATGAAAAATGAACATTTTTTTCTGGAGGGAAGGTAAGGAAGATCTGGGAAGAGTTTGGGAAGGGGAAACTGATATCAGAATATTTGTATTAAAAAAATTCACTTTCAATTAAAATGGATAATAAAAAACCTTGATCAGAAGTGCTTATAGAGATCTTATTTGTGATAGTTAAAAACATAGTCATATTTTTTCTAGAGTAGGTAAGTCACTAATCACACTGTGACCACAAACAGAACATACTATGGATCTTTGTAAAAGGAAAAATATTTCTCTCTATGTTCAGTGCTCTGATTGGATTGCAAGGACCTAATACTTAGTGAAAAAGATTCCAACCTCAAACACAAGTACATGAAGACTTAATAATCTCCATGTTAAAATTAAAGAGACAAGGAAAATTAATAGATGCCAGCAACAAGCACTGATGGTAGGAAGAGGGAAGGACAACATATGATTTAGGGTTTAGAGAAAAGTTTTGTGAGAAAATAGTTGTGACTTTAATTAAACTGGTGAACATGTAAATTCACAGAGAAAATGCTATGTGAATGGTAATAACCAAAAATTCGTCATATTCAAAAAGTGTCTTCACACAGCGCACCAGCATCCAGGACACATCAAGTTATTTGTCTCTGGAAGAAATTACTAAGTTGTTAGCTAACATATCAAAATTTTATTTTTAGGATGCATAGCTTTAGTGCACACCTTTAATCACAGCACTCAGGAGGCATAGACTAGCAGATCTCTATGATTTAAAGACCATCCTGGTCAAAAGAGCAAGTTTTAGGTCAGCCAGGCTACAAAACAAAACAAAACCACCATCCTGAAAAAACAAACCCAACGATGCATAGCCTCCATCAAGGGAAGAAGAATACAACGAATCCCTGGGAAATCTTCGTGCAACATGTATTGAGAATCATTCTTTACAGCCTAAAAATAGTTTTTTACAGCCTGAGCAACACATTATTAATCTGAAGCTACATGCATTTCAATATCACACCATATTAAAGGCAAAGATGAGCAATACGGAATGAGTATGAATTTGTCAATATATTTAAGTTGGCCAACGCCTACATGCCTGATTAATAAAATAGATGCATATTATTTAAAAGTAAGTAATTTTTTCTTTTATTTTTTTCATTCAAAAATTTGTACTTTTTCCCCTTATCCCAGTCCCCCCCCCGCTCTCCCACTACCCCTCCTCCCTCCCATTGCTTCCTTAAGAGAGGGTAGGGTAGGTACCCTGCCCTGTAGAAAGTCCAACGCCCTCCCCCCTCCATCCTGGCTCAAGAAGGTGTTCATCCAAATATACTGGGTTTCCAAAAAACCTAATCATGCAGAGAAGATAGGTCACAGTATAACTATCGATGGCTACTCTGTCTGCCCTCATTGGCAACCACATTCAGAGAGTCCAATTTTGTCATATGCTCCATCAGTCTCAGTACAGCAAGATTGAGCTCCCATTAGATCAGGCACAGTCTTAGTGTGTGGACCAGCCCCTAGCAGTCCTGACTTCCTTGCTCATATTCTCCCACCTTCTGCTCTTCGACTGCACCTTGGGAGCTCAGTCCTTCACTCTGATGTGAATGCGGTTCTCTGCCTCTATCTCCATCCATTGGACGAGATTTCTATGGTGATCAAGATATTCATCAATATGACTATGGGACAAGGCTAGTTCAGGCACCCTCTCCTCTGCTGCCCAAGTACCTAGCTGGGGACACCCCTGTGGACACCTGGGATCCACTCTAGAGCCAAGTATCTTGCCAAACCTAAAATGACTCCCTTAA
>JAQHUG010000201.1:1393178-1405741 GCA_028555095.1 Dicrostonyx torquatus
TCTGTCTCTCTCCATCACTCCCCATCCACCTGATCCCTCCTACTCCTGTCCTTGTGGTAAGATGTAGCTCCCTTTCGGTATATGCCATAGTGATACATCTAGGTCTTATAGTATCTATTCCAATTTTTTGAGGAACTTACATATTGATATCCATAGTGGCTACACAAGTTTGCACACCCACCAGCAATGAACTGGCATCCTTGTTCCACATCCTGGTCAGCATGAGCTGTCACTTGTGATTTTAACCTCAGCCATTCTGAAAGTAATGACGTGGAATCTCAAAGTAGTTTTGAGTTGCTTTTTCCTGATGGATAAGGATGTTGAACATTTTTAAAGTATTTTTCACCCATTTGAGATTCCTCAATTGAGAATTATGTAACGAGTGGTACCTCTTATTATTGGATTATTTGGGTTTTTTGATATCTTTTTCCAGAGATCTTTAAATATTTTGAATATTGGACCTGTACTGGATACAAAGTTTGTATAAAAAAATTTTCCCGTTCTGTAGACTGCCTCTCTGTCTGATTGACATCATCCTTTGTCTCACAGAAGCTTCTCAGTTTCATGAGATCTAATTTATTAAGTGTTAACTTGGTGCCTATGCTACTTGTGTTTTGTTTAAAGTTGTCTCTTGTGCCAATGTATTCAAGGCTATTCTCCATTATCTCTTTCATCATGCTTAGTGTATCTGGTTTTATATTGAGGTTTTTGATCTACTTGAACTTGAGCTATATGCAGAGTGATAAATATGGGCCTCGGGGGTTTATCTAAGTGCAGAACTCAGTGTTAAGCAGCATCATTTGTAGAACATTCTTTGTTTTTCCAAACCAGGTACCCTTTTATCACTATAACTCTAGAACAGCTTGAAATCAGGAATAGTGATTCCTCCAGCAGTTTATTCTTGTTCTAGATTATTTGTTTTAACTATTCTAATTTTTTGTTGTTGGTTTTCCATATAAAGTTGAGAATTGCCCTTTCAGGGTCTACAGACCCTGTGAATTGTGTTACACTTTTGATGGAGATAGTATTGAATCTGTTGATTGCTTTTGGTAGGGTAGGTTTTTTTGTTTGTTTGTTTGTTTGTTTTTTGGTTTGTTTTCTTTTGTTTTGGTTTTTTAGCTACGTTAATTCTGCCAATCCATGAGCATATGAAATCTATCCGTCTTCTGATATCTTTCCCAATTTCTTTCTTTAAATATTTGAAGTTTTTAGCATACAAGCTTTTCACTTGCCTGGTTAGAGTTATACAAATATATTTGTATTATCTGTGGCTATTGTAAAGGATGCTGTTTCCATGAAGTCTTTCTCTGTCCATTTGTCACTGGTATATAGGGGGGGGTACTGATATTTTTAGTTAATCTTGTAACCAGATACTTTTCTGAAAATGTTTACAGCTAGTAGGACTTCCCTAGTTGAAATTTTATTGTCACCTACAGATATTATCACAGCATCTGCAAATAGCAATAGTTTGACTTCTTTTTCAATTTGCATCACTGTGATCTCCTGTTGTTGTATTGCTCTATCTAAAACTTCAAGTGCTATATAAAATAGATTTGGAAAGACTGAACAACCTTGTCTTATTCCTGATTTTAATGGAACTGCTTTGAATTTCTCTTTATTTAACTTGCTGTTGGCTACATTTTTGCAGGCTTGCTACAAATTGCCTTTATTACACTTAGGTATGTATCTTGTATCCCTAATCTCTCCAGCATTTTTATCTTGAAGGGGTGTAGAATTTTGTCACAGCATTTTTTGGCATTTAATGAGATAATCAAAAAGTTTTTCTTTCAGTATATAAGGTGGCTTATTTTCATATGTTGAACATTCCCTGCATCTCTGGGATGAAGCCTATTTGAACATGGTGAATAATTTTTTTATGCATTTTGATTCACTTTGCAATTATTTTATTGAGTATTTTTATATTATTGTTAATGAGGGAAATTCATATGTAATTCTTTTTTCTTTGTTGAGTATTTACATGGTTTGAGTATCACAGTAACTGTGTTCTATTAAAATGAATCTGTCAGTGTTCCTTCGGTTTCTATGTGGAAATATATAAATTTAAAATACTATGCAGAGAAAGTTCCAGGCAAGCATGTGCCCAGAGTGGACAGTGTAGTAAGAATGCATGGAAGAAGCAGGAACATGTTAGTTATACACTGATAAAGTATAGAAAATTCTAATTCATATTTTTCAAGTAAGTTTCTTGTTTTTGTTATGTGTCATTAATATGCAAAGGGATAGAATTTTCATATTTAACCTGTGTAAGCAGTGTTTGCCTCCCATTCCCATAACATAAGCATAGTCATATGTATGCATTACATTCATAAATATTTATCGCTATTACCACCTAATGGAATTTTGAGAACTTTGGTATTTTTTTAAAGTCATTGGAATGTGCAATGACATTATTGACAAATCCTATTTTCACCTACTCACCTGTTGAACTGTACAATTCCCTAGTCCTTCTAGGCTTCTAAAGTAATGGATTCATCTTTGGCCAGTAACTTATCTCTCTGATGACTATGTGAGCTATCAAAAAACAATAGGCTATTGGTAGGCACCCAGGTTGGTTTTCAATCTAACATATCAATTTAAATGTAAATTTGGAACAGTTTCCTGTTAAAAATAATCTCAAATCTTTTTCTTTAAGTATCTATTAGAAAAGAATTTTTCATCTTCACCATGCTTTGGTAAACTAACCAAATTATAAATTAATAGAACACAGCCGACTCTTTCTTCCTTGTCTAATATCAAATATATTGACTTTCCTTTGCTCAAATAAGTTTTACTTAGTATCCTCTGAGCCACAATTAATAAAGCCGCACTTAAATTTACCTTGATATATTAATCGCATGGCATATGTTTTTTGTCTGGAGACATACCAACTTACAAAAAATAATTGTAAATAGAAGACAGTTAATTAATCCCAGCAATCCCTTTTAGATTTACATGAAGGTGTCAGCTCAGTGCTACAGTCTGGCGTGGTTGGTGTTCTAATTGTATTTTACTGAGAAAAAGAACTTCCTGTGAAATTGTAAATCAACCGATGTAGAAGTTTACTCTATTTGGAAAGTAACCAGGCTAGCTAAAAGATAAACAATTATATTTTATTTATTATAAGAGGAAAACTCACGAAACTGGAATGAGAAGTCCAAACTCAGCTGTGCAGCGAGGGAACCACAAAGAGAGAGAAAGCACCTGGGCAGTGTACCCATTTTTTCTCCAAGTCCCAGAAAGCCACAGCATAACTTGGTCCCACCTCTTAAAGATATTTGATTAACAAGACCTACCCATCAAACTTACTCTGTATTTTAAATTATTTTAATGATACTCTGAAATCTTTTTAAGAAATAGATTGTTTTTAAGTACAACCTGACAAAAAAATTAATTGATATGAAAAGTCACAAAAGAACAGGAGTTTGTAATTGTCTTTTCGGGATAGAGTAGTTAAAATAACATGATCCGAGTGGCTTAAAAGAAACCATTTCTCACAAGTCTAGAAGTTTGGGGGTTGGGGGCCCAAGATTAAGAAGTAAACCCTTTCATCCCAGGAAGAATTGTAGATGAGTGACTATTTGCATGGCAAGGGAGAGGCAGGCATGGAAGATTAGTCGTTCTTCCTCTTATGGGGACACTAAACCTATAGTAATGCTCCAAGCACAAGACCTCATTTCAACCTAATTACCTCCCCAAAGCAGCACCTTGAAGAGTACAGGATTTCAATGTACACATTCTGAGGAGGAAGAATCAATAACTAATGTTTTATAGAGAGGGAAAAGAGAACATTCTAAGCAAATAGAGTCCTGTGCGGAAAATCACAGAGACTGGGGAAGAAATTCAAATTTTCTTTGGAATGGACTAAGTGAAGCATGTAATGGGACAGTCACGCTAACGGAAAAGGAATTTGATTGGAACATGAATAAGCTGCTGGGATTCAGGCTGACATTTTTGCCTGGATTTGGCTGCAGAGATCCAACCAGCACTGGAGTCAATTTTAATACAGGACGATATTTGAAGTGCAACATGGGGAGTTTTAATTTCATGAAGTAGGACTTATTATGAATCCCACTTTTTATCTGAGCAATCGTTCTAGAGCTTATACTCATAGACAAAGACACATTTTCTTACAGTCAATTAAGCAACAGAGTTAGGCCCTGATTCTACACATAGGTGACTTTGAATAATTGTTTTGTTTTGCTTCAATCATCATCATATTCAAGGAACAATACTAGCTCCATTCAGGAAAAAAAAACCTTACAAGGATGATATATTTAGAAATAACTGTGCAATTAAGAAAAGGAGATTACATTCCACATAGTTTTGGTATTGCTTAAGGATTGCTACAAGTTTGGAATCCTTTGCTAAACATTTGCTCTGTGTCTCAGCTGACACAAACAGATGAGAAATTCACAGCACAAAGAAGTGTTGAACTACGAATTCCAGACCCCACTGTTCCAAAGGAAAGTGATTTACCACATAGCCCATTGGCGTTGTTCCCCAGTCTACAGTAGAGGTTAATGCTTGTAGCTGAATGGCTTCCATGCCACAAATCCCTGTTTGCTTTCAAGGCATCATTCTGATTCCCCAAAGAACATGCAGTGCAAGTTGAACAGCCTTGTAACTCAAATCTGATAGACTCAGAGTGAATCCGAGGTAGCTCTATGGGGTCACAAACTGAACAAGAACCAAAGGACAAAATTCCTTTGTTAACTCACAAACTACCCTATTGTCCTTAAATTCCTTAAGATCAGGAAATTATCTAGAACAAAGTTTGACCCCAAAGTTATTTGGAACAAATGTGAATCTAAAATTGAACACAACCCTGTTATTTTGTTTTCTGACTTCTGCATCTGTTACCCATTCAGAAGACAGAAACGTTATTTTTACAAAGTCTTGATGACTCTGAGGTGGATTTTTTTAAGGAGGAAATAATATCAGAAGTTATCTAAGGATAAAGTTAGTCCATGATGGTATTTATTGTCATTAATACAAATATTTTCAATTTATAGGAAAAGGAATATAGGCCTCTGTAACAAACACATGTAAATATGGCAAAATGTGGTCTTTGTAGCTTTCAGATTTCTATGATAAATTCTAAGAAAATTTCCATTGCTTTTCAGAGTCATTCTGCCTTTGATGCCACCTACCACCTTTTAAGCAGTTTCAGTTCATTTAGATTTTTTGGTTCCAAAAATCTTTTCTTCATGCACTTTTAACCATGATGTGACTTAGACCATAGTTCCTTGCTCTTGTCTTTGTGCTCACTTTTTGGTTCGAATAGCTTTGTGTCTACATGGGATGGTATCTCCCACAGTTCTCATTCTCACCATGTAGCCCTCCTGGCAATATACAATTATTTAATTTCTCCAGTGGAACACAGCTTCACTAACTCCCCTCAAACCTATCCATTCCTTCACCATATGCCTTGATACAATTCTGTTTTTCTAGTTAATCAGATTTGTCTTTAAGTCACTTCTTAAACTTTCCCAGGTCGTCAGCAAATATTCTTTGCTTCTAGCCTCAAAATAAGTCCAGAAGTTAGCCTTTTTTCACTGTCTCCCCAGCACTATTCAGACGCAAAGCACCATCATCTCTTGCTTTGAAACATCAGCAGCCTTCTATCACAACCTTGCTCTTTATACCCACATCCTACTACAACACCTAATCTATAAATACTAGTCAGAACAGATATCAGTAGCCTATAAATGCAGATGTGGCCTGAATGGTAGCTGTAATGTTGGAAATAAATGGAATGGACACAGAGTAATGTTTTATTGTGCAGGGCAATCTGGTGATGAACTCCACACAGTGATGGAAATGGATTCCCCGTTTCTGCTACAAGCAAATGAACGACAGAGAGATTCAAATTTTCAGGAAAAGAAATTGACAGTAGTAGAATAAATAAAGATAGCTTGGTAGATAGGTTAGTACACAAGTACGAGGGGGTAATAAAACAACTTTTAAAATTTATTTCGGTTCATTTATGTCATCATTTTATATTTCACAGTCTTTGTCCCAGTTTGGCCAAGAAGGCTTGCATGAATGTCTGAGTTCCACAATTTTCACGAATTAAGAATGGAGTGTATATGTTTATGTATAGACAATCTATAAGATGAGACAGAATGTGAATAATCATTAATGATATTATCGTATGTCTGTAGCCCTGGACATAATCTCTCGGTTCATATTCTGTGAGCTTGGAAGATTTTCAGTGTGTTTCACGTTTTGTTTTTACAACAGTGGCAAGTGATTTCTCTGGGTCTGGTTAATCAGGGCTAAGTGAAGAAACAATATTTGGCCTGTAGCAAGGTTTGTGAAGAGATACACATATTCTGAGTTCATAGAGGCAAAAGCAAAAGCCAAAAGTGCATGGTAGATGAAATGCCAGCATGTCAAGCTCAGCTGTTTGACAAGAGTCTAGGCATCCAAATTTGTCAATGGACACAGCCAGAAACATGAAGAAGGCAATAAGCCATGAAGAGTTTACCCACAACAGAAGAGCCACAGGCAGGCATGGGGAGTTCAGAGACAGAACTGTAGTGTTCTATTTCAGAGGTTAAGCCAACTTCTGAGAACCAAGAAGAGGATGTGTTCAGTTCAGGAATCTAGTATTGCAAACCATTCCATCCGTCTTGGTTTTTTTTTTTAATAACCTTTATGGATTACTGGCTGACAATTAACAAATGAGACCAAATTAAGTCAACTCAGGGCAGAGCCTCAGAAACACAAGAACTGTCCACTGCAGCAGAGATGACTCCTTATATGAGTTTTCACACTTGAAACCACAAAGGATGATCACTGAATTTGGGGCTTTAGAAGAGTCATTGGTTTAAATGTAATATAATCGCAAAAGAAAATTATAAGAAAACATAACATTAAGAATTAGTGGCAAACTTTGAAATAAGTCTATAACATTATAGTATCACTGAAGAAAGTATGTGCTCTAAATAAGAAGGGTATTTTAAATACTGCTTTATTGCTGTACTAAATAAGGTACAATCCTTTTTTATTTTCATGTCTCAAAATTAGTCAAGTTCTTTTCTCAATGAATTCCAAAGATCATTGCACAATACCAGATATCAGAAGTATGTTCCAAAACCAAGTGGTAATAGTGCATGGAATTTAAGATCTTGCCAGTTTTACACATCTTGAAGCAATATGGTTCATAACAACATAGAGATTAACCATTTCATTTTCAAGTGGCAATCCATGATGCAAAAGAATATTCTTTTCACACATGCTCCCATTCAGTCTCAAGAGTATTGCTTTTATATATGCTCAGAATGTTATCAACAAACATCCCTATGTTTTAAATATTCTTATAAGGTAGCAACATATTTTATGATGTATTACTACCAACCTTTTTACATAAAAGTTTTATGATTCTGTTTAATAATTTTATATGATTTTCTTGTATGTTTGTGAATAATATCATGCTATTAATTAAGACAAAGGAAATTAGTTTGATTATTAAATTAATCATCTTTCTTCCAGGAAGGATGAAAGGAAGCACACAATGCAATACTCTAGTGTCCAATACTCTGAATGGCATGAAGAAAGACACATACTTTGCTTTAGCTTTTGTGACACCAACCAAGAATGTGAGAATATAGTCAGTATCATTTCTAATGTTCATTAAAAAAAAAGTAGAATGGTGTTTGTAAAAAAAGAAAGACAGACAAGAAGGAAGGAAGGGAGGGAGGAAGGAAGGAAGGAAGAACAAAAGAAAGAAAGAAAGAAAGAAAGAAAGAAAGAAAGAAAGAAAGAAAGAAAGAAAGAAAAAGCCAGAAAAAGAAAGAACAATCTGATTTAGGCAATCTATTCCTGTCACTAAGTCAGAAACAACACCCATTTCCCGAGTCCTCAAACACAGGCTACTACACAATGTAAAAACATTTTTCTTACCAATATCCCCACGGGCATTGCTTTTGCAAGCCTAAAAACAAATCCCCTCTATTTGAGCCTAATCCAATGTCTTTTTCATTCTGCATGCAGTACCTCCTCTCTAAACAACAATTTGATGTTGTACTGGTTTTGAAATAAAGACCCAAATCCTTAAGATTACAAAAAAAAGGCCATATGTGTTCTGGCCACGAATACCTGTGCTAACTAAATCTGAATTGACTCTTAAATTGAAGTCATATTTCTTTTTTGTGATCCCTGAGAGAACCTGGTTCCTTCCAAAACACTTATTTCTGTTCATATCTGGACACTCGCTAATGGGATCACATGAGTGATGCTTGTATCCCCAGTGTAATTTCCGATGGCTTCCCTGTTTGTTTTGGTTCCTGGCTACTTTTGCTAAGGGAAAGCATTTTTAGGGCTTAATAAAAACTTCAGTGAGTTGATGGGTAGATAAATGTGTTGGTGGGTGGATGGATAGAAGCATGGATAGATGAAATCAAATGCAAGATATGAGATTTTAAATTTTCAAAACCAAAAAATACTATCAAATTGAAGTATACTTGGGGTGAAGACACAAACATGATCTCATCACTCTGATTTCTAAATTTAAAAAAAGAAGAATTTTTACTGATGGAAACTAATGATATACATACATAAATACAGCATTGAACATATACTTTGTTCATTAGATGTATATATAAATGTGCATATATTGGTCAAGCAATATTCTGAAACCATTCTAATTTCAACCAAAATTTTAACAATTTTAGTATGTACCTATTAGTGACAAGATATTAAGCTCTGATGATCACTCAACTTGAGCAATATTGAACACTTTACAACAAATCTTTGAGAAAAATCTCTATACAAAAGTATTCTAATTGAAATGTCCTGTCTGTAACGTGTAGGTTGGTGGGTGGGTGTAGAGTTAAGCTTGCCTTAAGTTAAGCTCTAAAGTTATTCAACAAGATAAAACATATATATGCTTATTTTCGATCTCAAAGGGCCTTTTCCTGGAAAGCTTATTGACATTGCTCAAGCATTTATGAATTTTTACAAGAAGAAAGAAATGTTGACATTTGTAACATTTGCCAGTCTTGGTGGCTTGAGTAAAATTCAAAAATGTTTAAATCATTTCCAGTTAAAAGAAAAAAAAATAGAGACCCACAGCTAACTATTAGGCCAAGCTCTGGGAATTCTGTTAAAGGGGAGGGCGGAATGTACAATCTCAGGGTGACAGGGAGTCAAGGTCATAACAAAGAAACCCACCGACAATAAACCTGAGCTCTGGACTGACAATCAAGGAGCTGCATAGGACCAACCGAGGCCCTCTATATATGTGTGACAGTTGTGTAGTTTGGTTTACTTGTGGGAACCCAAGCAGTAGAAACAGGGGCTGTCTCTAATACTTTGGTTGGCTGTAAGATTGCCTCATACTAGGTTGCCTTGTCCAGACTTAATACAAGGGAATTTCTTAGTCTTACTTCAACTTGATATGCCATGCTTTGTTGATACCCATGAGAGGCCTACCCATTTCTGAACAGAAACAGAGGCAGAGTAGATTGGGGAGGGTGCAGGGGGTGGGAATGGGAGCAGAAGAAGGAGGGGAAACTGCTGCCAGGATGTAAAATAATAAATAAATTTAATTAATAAAAAATGTATTTAAAATTTTTTACCAGGGTGGTGGTGGTGCATACCTTTAATCCCCGCACTCAGGAGGCTGAGACAGGTGGATCTCTGTAAGTTTGAGGCTAACCTGGTCTACATGGCCATTGCCATATCATATTACAAAGCTACAGAGTCTCAAATAACCGTGTCTCAAAAAATCAAGAAAAATTTAAAAAATAAAATATTACAAAACAAAAGAGAAAACAGATTATTATTGCTTTCCATACAATAATGATTCAATAAAAGAACTCTGTAACTAACATATATACAGAGGGCCTAGGTCAGTCCCATACAGGTTCCCTAGTTGTCAATTCAGTCTCGGTGAGCCTCTATGAAGCCAGATTGAGTCTATGAGTTTTCTTACCATGTCCTTGACCCCCTCTGGCTCTTACAATCTTTTCTCCCACCACTTCTGTGGGATTTCCCGAACTACCAACAGCTGTGTGGCTTGGTCCTCCTGTAGTACACCTAATGGTGGGAACAGAGTCTGTCTCCGATTCTTTTACAGGGTTTTTGGAACCCTACTTTTTATACTGGGTCAACATTCCCAGGCTTAAAATATAGGGAGGTACTTAGTCTTGCTGCAACTTGATATACTATGTTTTGCTGATACTGAGGGAGACCTGCCCATTCTTAAACAGAAATAGAGGAGGAGTATATTGTGTGATGGGAACACAGGGTCATGAGGAGAAGGACTGGGAGGAAATGAGGGAGGAGAAACTGTGCCGGGATGTAAAAGAACTCTGAAGTTATCCAAGTCATGTGCTACTTGTTCATACTATTCTGTAGATTCTTCTTGCTTTCCACACAGTAGGACTTCAATAAAAGAACTCTGAAGTTATTTGAATTGTGTGATACTTGTATACACTGCACTGTAGAAAATTTTAATATGTTAATGTCTGCAGCAGAAGAAAGGTACAAACTATTAATATAGTCTAGATTACTTCCTAAGCTAACAGATCATTTGATATTACAGACAGAGGTTGATTTAGAAAACGTAAGCATTCCAAATTTATAATGTTCCTAAATGATCTTGTAAAAAGAAAAAAGAGGAAGTGGGAGGGCCAGGAACAAGGGGAGTAAATGTAAATTTTTCTTTTAACAATAAAAAAAGAGGAAAAAAATATGACAATATATAATTTATAGTAAAAAATGAAGTGTAAACAAGGAATAAAAGTAAAATAAAAGATCATAGGAAATTTATCAAGATGAAACTAACTTTTGTCAAAAAAGAAGTGGACACATTTTCTGTGTTATCGTCTGTTTATTAACACCAGACCTAAGATGGAGTATACACAGTTTGCTGGCACACTATGTATTTATAATGATTTGAATAAGAATGATCCCCATAGGCTCATACACATGAATGCTTATTAAACAGGAAGTGGCAATATTTGAGAAGGATTAGGACACATGGTCTTTAAAATGTTGGGGATGGGGATAAAAAAAACCCCAGAAAATAGATTCTTCTTCTTTTCCACACAATAGTAATTCAATAAAAGAACTTTGAAATTATTTAAATTGTGTGCTATTTGTATATACTAGAAGTAAAATTGTTGGAGTAGATGTAGCCTTGCTGGAGGAATTCTGTCACTGGGTAAAAGCTTTGACATTTTAGATATGTACACCAGACCTAGTTCTCTCTTTTTCCCTCTCCCTCCCTCTCCATCTGTGCCTGCAGATTAGGATATAACTCTCTCCCGTACCATGCCTGCCTTCGTGCTTTGTAAGAATGTCCCCTGTCATGACGATAATGGATTAAGACTCTGAAACAATAAACAAACCCTCAATTTTTATGAGTTGCCTTGGTCATGGTATCTCTTCATAGCAATAGAACAATGACAAAGACTCTTTGCAACTGTCCTTGACAGTGTTGTTGTAAACTATGATTGTGTCTCCTCCAGATAAGAAATAGTATATAAGGGGAGTACAAGGAGACTCTTCCCACCTCACTGGTCTGCAGTTCTATTGTCTGTGTATCAAAAATTAGCATAGGCCACCGCACAGTGAGGGCAAGGCAAAAGACACCTAAGAGCACCCTCTCATGCTATGTGGCATTGTAGAGGCATAGATGGCAGGGAGATACCACCCTTTTGTCAGCAGTCCAATAATATGGGCATGGGAAAGATAGCCCTCTCCCCAGCTTACTGTTGCACTCAGGAGACTGGGCCCTGCCCCTCAACTGGACAGCACAATTGAGCTGGCCCAGGTGGCAGTGGCATGAACAGAGGTGAGCTAGCACAAGGATAACTAAGCCTGCCCCTCACCTGGGCAGTGTGGGACAGCTGGTGACAAGGACATGAAAAGGGGAGAACTCACTGGCCTCAAGCTGGCTGTAGCACTAGGGAGAGCAGGCCCAGCACCTCACCTGGGCAGCTCAGCATAGCTGTGTCCATATCTCCTGGTGAGTTGGACACAGTAGAGCTGGCCTCAAGAGCATAAGAGAGGGAAAGCTTGTCCTACCCTTCACTGGGGCAGTGCTGGAAAGTTGGCTCTGGTGTCATGGGTGAGGAGGAATTGGCCCAGAAGATAAGAGCCTGGGAAAGCTGGTTCCACCACTTTCCAGATGCCACAGGTTAGAGAGCTAGCCCCACCTTTCTCTTGGGGCAAAGCAGGAGAGCTGACCCTCGTAGCACAGGTGCAAGAGAGTGGGTGGTCTGACCAAATCAGCTACCACCCAAGCTCAGTTCTAGAGCTTTGAGTTGACCCATCCCAACATCTAACCCATCTAAGAACTGCTGGGGCAGGTGAAGAGGCTAGTCCTGCAGAACCAAAGCTGCAGGTTCTCCATGACACAGGGCAACAACAGGACACCCAAGAGGAGTTCCTGCAAGGATCCAGTATTGATAAGTTGGTAGCAGCCAAAGGCCTCAATCCAGACAAATGACTCATTGCAACGAACATTTGCAAATAAAGATGGTTGGGCAAAAGAGTGTACTGTACACTGTGACACACAGCAGCTTCCATGGTGAGTTGCTTTTTTTTTT
>JAQHUG010000201.1:1412230-1446853 GCA_028555095.1 Dicrostonyx torquatus
ACCCGCCGCCATGAAAAGGGGGAATCCTGATTTCTAAAGGTCACTAATGAGCAAAATATTTCACTGCAATGAAATCACATGTATCCCCAGCAGCATGGAAGAAATGGAGAGAAGCTCAATTCTCGTCTATTGCTCTCAGCTGTGTCAGGACTTTGTTAATCTTTTGAAAATTTTTATCCAAGCTGAACAGTTATTTGTGGTGTTCAGAAGAGAATTCTAGAACTAGTCAGTGTGAAATAAATTTGAGATTTTATTAAGAATAGGAAGATAATCAAGAGGAACATAAAAGCACATCTGAGGGCTTCAGCAAAGACTTCACTACAAGAGAGTTACAATTGTTGTAGCACCAAACATGTATTTGTATATTAGTGCTAAATATTATCTTAGTAGTCTCAAGTTAGTGTTGAAAAGGTTGCTAAGAATCACCACTTTTTTCCTCTTCTCTCTTTTTGAAAAATGAAATTACAGGGTAGTTCCTCAAAGCCTTGGATGGACAAAAATTTTGATTAATTAAAGCCAGGAGCCACTAAGGTTGGATAAGTAGTTTAGCATATGTCCTTTCCCTGTAAATAAAATTTTGGGTAGATTCTTTTAAAATTGCAAGTTTATAGCTGGGAAGGGAAAAAGGCTTAAAGTTAATTGTACCACAATTCTTGTTTTTCTCTTAGTGAGTGGATTCAAATAGGTTTTACGTCCCCCACACTTTTCCCCATCTTTCTAACCTCCTTTAATCCCTGGATCAGGGAAAAGATGAGCAGGTTCGCCCAAGCATTCTCCCATGTCTACAGTGTGCAGGCCTTTGTCCCAGACTCGACACTGATGGCTACATCAAAATGTAATTCAATCAATCAGGGAAGGATATAAGAAGAACTATCAATGACACATTATCTCTGCCCTACAAATTAATCCTCTACTTGGATTTCACTAATTATAATATGAATGATTGAGAATGACAGCTTACCTGTTTCTTTATTTTACTGTTATGAAATCTAAAATAAAGAACTTGAGAAAATAGGTACAAATTAGTGCTTTCTAAGACAAGCTTTTTATAATACCCTTGACTAATTTTTTTAGCAAGGCTGACTTAGCTTAGAGCGGTCTGAAGGGTTATGGGAAACAATCCAGGTGCATTGTCTTTTGATGATAAAGATTTGAAAACCTAACGAACTTGATGACAGATCCTAGATGACACCCTTTCAAAGCTGAAAGCTTCCAATAGAATTTCTGGAAGTTTCAGCTCATATTTAACTGAAGATTGACTATTCTGACATGAAACCCATATGCATTAAATATCAGACTGTCAAAAGACAGGATTACATTCATTGTGCAACTTTTGACGTTTGACAAATTATTGGTCCCAGGAGTTACCCACTTCCTTGTGAGGTTGCCTATAGCCTGTCTGAAAATGATTTAAAATATTTGCTCAAAAATCATCATTTTGAAAGTCATTTGAATCTGATAAATTCCAGGTGAAGAATTAATTGGGATTTGAAAATGTTTTAGGACACTTTACAAGAAGAATGTTAATTTCAGATAACAGAATGGAAATAATAACACTAAAATTACTAGCATTTCTGATCATAGTTTGGAACGATTATGTGCTACGTTACAGGTGTTGCCCTTGTAGTGGAGATCTGCTGTGCCTTAAATCTTTTCTAGTATCATCCCTAAGCTGCTAAACTCCTAGCAAACAGCAGTCCTAAGGTAGTATAAGACAATAGAATTTTCTAAAGTATGCCTTCTATCTAATTTCATACCTTAATTATTAATATGCTAAATTCAGAGACCCCTTCCCACTAAGCCTAGAGACCCATTTCCTTTGAGGCCTATAAATGTAAGGAAATTCCTATGTTCTGGATATTGTTTTTGAATCTCCTATCCCAGCTTTTCCTGCTGTGGATGGCTGGTATTATTACAGGGCGTGATGACCTAAAATACATCTGAGAACTGGAGTAGGAGGGTTCTTGGGTATTTTTGTGCTTTGATTGGTTAAATAAAGACTCTGCCTGGCTTGTAAGGTCAGCCCTTAGGTGGGCAGAGTAGACAGAACGGAAGTTCTGGGAAGAGAAAAGGAAGTGTGCCAGTCACCATGAGGCTCCCTCCGCAGATGGATGTACCTTAGAAAAGTCCGGTAAGATCACCACCTTGTGGTGACACACAGACTTTTATAATGGGTTAGTTTTAGATATGAGAGCTAGACAAGAAAAGGCTAGAGATAATGGGCCAGGCAGAGTTTAAATGAATATAATTTTCATGTGGTTATTTCAGGCATAAGCAAGCAACCAGCGGCTGAGCAGGCCAGAGGATGTGGGCTGGGAGATGGGTGCAGGGAATATAACCCACATCTCTCCCCCACATACAACAGAGAACCTATTTACTGAGTGATCTATCATAGCCCTTTCTTTCTAAACCCATTAGTAGACATTGGATAAATACCAATGTCTGTGGCCTGCTTTTCTTCAAGGGTCTATACTCATTGTCTTAGTCAATGTTCTATTGCTGTAGAGAGAAACCATGAACAAGACAATGGTTTTAAAAAAAAAGTATTTAATTGCAGCTTGTTAATAGTTTCAAAGGTTTATATGGTTATTATCACAGTGGGAAGCATGTTGGCATGAAGGCAGACACAATGTTGGAGAAGTAGCTGAGAGATCTACATCTAAGTCTAAACAGACACTGGGCCTAGTTCAAACTTCTGAAACCTCAAAACCTTGTGTGATTGACACACTTCTTCCAACTAGACCATGCCTACACCAACAAAGCCACCCAAGTACTGCCACTCCCCAGTGACTAGGTATTCAACCATATGAGCCTGTGGGAGCCATTCTCATTTCAACCACCACATTCGTAAAGCCTTCCTTGCTATGGGAAGGATCTCCTGTTTGTCCCGGCTGCCCAGCTAGCTTAGATCCAAAATAATCACACAGAAACCATATTAATTAAATCACTGCTTGTCTCATTAGCTCTAGCTTCTTACTGACTAACTTCTACATCTTAATTTAAACCATCTCCATTAATCTGTGCATCACCACGAGGTCAGGGCCTACCAGCAAGGTTTCAGCACATCTGTCTCATGGTGGTTCCATGGCATTCCTCTGACTCTGCCTTCCTTCTCCCAGCATTTAGTCCAGTTTTCCCTGCCCACCTAAGTTCTGCCCTATCAACAGCCCAAGACAGTTTCTTTATTCATTAACCAATAAAAGCAACACATAGACAGAAGGACCTCCACATCACTTCCTCTGTAAATTGCCACTTCTACCCCCTATAATCACTAAGCTGTAATTCCTACAACTCCTAGGTTTGCCTTGTTTGCAGATCAAATTCTTTTTTTTGTTTTGTTTTGTTTTGTTTTTCGTTTTGGTTTTTTGTTTGTTTGGTTGGTTGTTTGTTTGGTTGGTTGGTTGGTTGGTTGGTTTTCGAGACATGATTTCTCTGTGTCTTTGGAACCAGTCCTGGAACTAGCTCTTGTAGATCAGGTTGGTCTCGAAATCACAGAGATCCACCTGCCTCTGCCTCCCAAGTGCTGGGATTAAAGGCATGCGCCACCACTGCCCGGCTAGATCAGATTCTTAAAAGAGCAACTCATCTGATGGTTTGCATTGCTGACAGAAATTACTATTTTAAATTATTTTGAAAATTTTATTCCTATCTGATTTAATAACAAATGAAAACTATGCCATCTCTTAAATTAGATAAAAATTTTTATTATTTTTCGGCATGCTAATTTTTGTTTATTGTTTAGTTGTTTGCTTGGCATAAACTTACATGTACACAAGGCTGAAATCAAATTCATTATGTAGCTGAAGATGACCCTGAACTTCTAATCTTCCCTCCTTCACCTTTTGAGTTTTGCAGTCACAGCATGCACTCCTATGCTCACTTCATCTTCAGGTTGGTGTTAGTGGTCTAAGCCTCTGTAAGGTGAGGTTAAAGTTCCTGGTCATTGATACAGTACAACTTCAACATATCTGAGGACATTAGCTTGAATCCTCAACACTCCTGAATGACAAAAGGAATACAGAAATGGGGAAGTCCCAAGGATATCAAGAATAGTTTGAGTTTTTTATGTTTAATTAGGTAAATTCTTATATATGACAATTTAAATTGCATTCTCATAAAATTGAATTGCACTTTCTTTTACCTGTCAATACCTCATACCCAAAAAAAGCAAACAGAATGGCCTTTCATTAGTATGTTTATCTAATTCTCTCAATTAATGGGTCCATTAAATAATTTTTTTTAAAAAATCATGCGTCAAAGACTTAAATGCTTCTCCAAAGTGCTCACGTGCTTGCATTAATGGGGAAAAAAGTCAGTACACAATTATCTTTCACAGGATACATAGACAGAAAAGCACAAGCTTTATGAGCCATAAGAGGAAACCCCTATAAAGCCCTCTGTAGATCTGGGAACTGAATTTGTTTCTGCCCTGGTGTCTTCAATCCCTGCAGACACCAGCACAGTTATTGGCTACAGAGGACTTGGGAAGAGCACAGCACTGTACAGCTGTTGACAAAAGTTCTCAGAAGCTTATTTATGTGTACACTGTAACTGAACATAAAAACATGAACAGGGGCTAGGGAGATGGCTCAGCTGGAATCCACAGTGTGAGGACCTGATTTCAGATCCTCAGAAACCATTTTAAAAGAAAAATGGCCATCAATCGGAAGGGAGTGGAGGGGACAGTGGAAAGACATGGAAGAGATTCAAGGGGGAAGATATAGGAAGGGTTTGGGAGAGAGAATAGGGAAGGGGGAAGTGATGTCATTAAATTTTAATTAAAAATTTTAGACTGACAAATAAAAAAGCCTAAAGAAAGAGTGGACACAATGATGCATTTCTGTTATGCCAGGAAAGGTGAGGTGGGTGGCAACAATATGCACTTCCTTGGAGATTTCAACCCAGGTAGCTTGACCTACGTGTTCAAACCCCAAGCCAACGAGAAGTTCTGTCTCAAACGCATAGGTGGAAGATTTCTGAGAAACATCAGCCGGGAACATCCTCAAACCTTCACATGTATGCCATTCACACCTGCATACACACACATGCACACACACACACACACACACACCATGAACAATATTAACAGGAATACAATCAGCATATTACTCCTAAAGTTATTCTTCCGTTTTACAATATGTTACAATTTTGAATGACACTAAAACCTAAAGAGCATTTATTTCATTACTTTTAAATCAGAAATTTAAATTAGAAAAAGTTTAATTTCTATAAGATTAAATATGAAATTATATCTGTGGATTAAGATCATATTTGTTTTCTTTTTCTTTTTTATTAGTTTTTAAATTTATTGAGCTGCAAAATATACTTCCTTAAGACATTTCAAAATTGTTTTTTCTTTTTGTGAGGGAATTCCACATATCTATTTGATGTCATATATACATATAAAATGTTGTATGTGTGTGTATATGTGTGTGTGTATCTTCCTAGAATTTATTGAGTTGATTTTCTGACATAAAGCCATCTTTTCTTCCTCCTTTCTCTGTCTCTTTTCTTTCTGCCTTTCCTCCAACACCCATCACCTTTATTCCCTCTCTTCCTTTCTACAAATGAACTGCAAAAATATTCCAGGCACTGCATTTCCACCAGAAATTAACAGAGAGAGAGAGAGAGAGAGAGAGAGAGAGAGAGAGAGAGAGAGAGAGAAGAGAGAGAGAGGGAGAGACAGAGAGAGAGGGAGAGATTATTGAAAGATTTGCCCTCAAAAAGAACAAGCAAATATCGAAAAATGCTAAGATTTTCTGCCATAAAAGATAAGATGGCATTTAATTTCTCTCACACACAAATTTTACAGGTTCTGCAGTTCAAGAGGAAATTGCACATCAGGTTAGGTGCTTTCCTTTCACTAAATAAGGCAGTTAGTTTTTACTGTGAAAAAAATAATGCGAAGGTAGAAAAGTCACAGAAAACACTTTTTATAGCTGACTTTGCTGAGCATTACATCACAATTTGATTAATGTGCCTCGTTAACATTTAACTGTCTTAAGAGAAATATTTTTCTTGTTTACAGCCAACTTTTCTTCCTTATTCCAAGCTTAATTTAATGCAAAAACTCCCACCAATATAATTGTTAATGCTTGAGAATTTTGTTTCTGTTCACAAAGCATGAGATACGTTTTTATGTGCTGTGTACTGTATGTGTTGAAGCAGCAATAACACTTCTCACAGCCTTGCAAAAATAAAACCTAAGCGTGTGGTGATTTCAACAACAAAAAATTCTAGATTTAATTAATTGCAAAGAGCTACTCTTCCAAAGACTAAGTGAAGATTTTATTTAAGTCCAACTCAGCAAAGAAAATTGAGTTCTTAATTGTTCTTTGCTATCTGTCTTATAGATGCCTAATGAGTTCATTTTATTATCTGGTAACAAAATTTTACTGGAAGCAATTTTCTGATTGACTTGCATCTGTAACATATGAATCCTTAAAACCTGAAAGTCAACTAATTCTATTTTATTGATTCTGGACTGGGTCTATTGCAATTTCTAGCAGTCACATGCATATGAAAGGTGACTCCAAAATGTACTCTTTTTCCATTGGTTACTAAGATTTGAACCAGGTTTAAATACATAGGATGAGAACTTAATAAAAATTAGATTTTCATTCTCAGTCCACTGAGCACTGTACAGTTTAACCCTTATGAATAGTGAAGATGCTGTAGTACAGTGGTTCTCAACCTGTGGGTCGAGACCCCTTCAGGGTCACATACCAGATATCCTGCATATCAGACATTTATATTATAATTAATGACAGTAGCAAAAATGCAGGTACAGAGTAACAATGAAAATAATTTTATGGTTGGGGGTCACCACTATGTGAGGCCCTGTATTAAAAGATCAGAGCATTAGGAAGGTGGAGAAACACTGCTGTAGTAGTTTAAACACCATCTTGGTAAGGAAGGCAACTGAATCTTGTCACTATGAAGATGCATCCTCCCCAGCAAGCATTTCCCTCCTCCTCTGGCTTTTAAAAATTATAACACAAATTAAAAATCATACTTGAGATAAATTGATATTTCACTGATGATATGAAAATGAAATGTTTTATAACATCAGAATCAGAAAAATCTTGACAATTTATATTCATTCTGAAGTAATATTTTAGCAAATGTATACTAGTATACAAGTTTGATTTATGTCCTCGTATTTGATATTTGCACATAAAGTTGTTACAACAAAATATAATAATAGAGATGTGGTTTATAATGCAGTAGATGTACTAATTGGTTATTTTATCTAATTTACTTCTAACATTTTGCTTTCTCTATTAACAACATTTACACATGTTTATTTATTCCTGTGCATGCCCACTCATGTGTTGGCATGCCTGCGCTGATGTGAGGACAACTTGTGGGAGTTGGTCCTTTCCTTCCACCCTGTGGATCCCAGGCACTGAACTTGAGTTGCAGCTTGAGCTTCCACCCCTGGACCAAACTGCTGGTCCTTATTTTAAAGGTTGTGAGGTACAGAGGTAGAGACATTCACAGCAATAAGTCTCTCCAGGTTTAATTGAATGGTATTGTTTACAGAATGAGCTTGGAGTTTTAGCAGAAAAGTTCCTTGGACAGAGTGTGGACAGAGAAAGAGCCAGTTCTACTAAATCCAGAGATGGTGAATCTCTAAGTCTGCAAACTCTTGGTGTTTTGTAAGTGAATGCTTTTGGAGCAAAGCCCATCTGAGATGCTGAGTTCTGTGCAGTTCTGGGTTGAGCCACATACCTAACTAAAGGTTATTATTCTGGATGGATAGAAACACCCACGGGACTTCAAGCAAACCTGGGCAGTCAGGCATGAGAGTGGAGAGGTTAGATTAGAATAAGCTGAAGGCCTTGCTAATTGTGAAAGGGTGTGTTCTAATGGTAGACCCCCAAGAGACTATCAGAGCTGCGTTCTGTGAGGAAGTCCCAGCTCACATGACCATTTTTGCTATAGACCACTTGTCATCCCTCCATCAGGAGTGAGCGCTATCATTCTTTCTGTTATTTCTTTGGTGAAGCCTGTTATTAGAGGTAAGCAATAACCCATGCTCTGAATTTTTAGAAGACTTTCGTTGTGGACTTAGTGAAAAAGAACTCTGCATCTCTGGGTCGAGTCTTGGAGAATACAAATGAGCATCAGTTAAACCCAAGTGCAGGGAGCCAATTTGTGGCCACCATTACAAGATGGCACCGGGTTCCTGCAGCGCCAAAGAAAACAACTCCATACTAGGCAAGACTCTAGGCAGAGCCTCTCGCATGTGCAGTGACGCATGGTGATCATAGCCAATCCCGTGGCTGGGGCATCGCAAGATAAGCAAGTAGCCAATCCAGGCATGACCCCTGTCCTTATTCCCTATATAAGCAGCTGCCGTTTAGTCCTCGCTCTCTTCACTTCCTGATCTCCCTTCAATCAAGAGACTCCAATAAAGGCGTGATTTGGGAAGAATCCACGACTGGTGGTCGTTCTTCCCTGCTGGTCAGGGGGTTCACCGCACCCAAATGTTAGTGACATCTCCAGAACATGCTGGGATGTTGCCCAGCCTTCATCTCTGTCACAGGAAAGGGAGTTCTGACTCTAGGAGGCCTTCACTCCCAGCCTACCAGGTCATTTTGCTGCCTGAATCCTCTGCCCTTACTCATGCAGAAAATTTCTCTCTCTTATTTTTCTAGACTCCTTTTTCATCCTTCTTGGAAAAACTAAAGCGCAAATTTTAAAGGTGGAGCAAAAGAATACTTTCCCCAGTGACTATGGGACTTGAAATGTTTTCTTCTTTTCGGTTTCCCTTATTATTTTACATGTACTTAACATTTGGAATCAAGATAAAGGGAATAGAATATTATCTACAGTTTAGGTTTTTAATTTTTTTTTACATTTTGTTTATTTGCTGGGGGAGCAGTGTGGACACATATCTGCCACATGTATTTGGAATTCAGAGAACAAGTTATGGGTTTCTGTTTTCTCTCACCATGTAGGTCCCAGAAATCAAACTCAGATGCTAAGGCTTGGTGGTAAATGCCTTTACACACTCAGTCGTTTCTCTTTAACTGGCAATTGATACTAGTCAAGCACTGGGAAGAGAAAGAAAAAATAATAATGTAAGGGCTTAAGTAATAAATCTTATATCCACACACAAGTGTACCTTATTTATATTAAAAATCCCAAATTCACTACCTTGGTCAGTCTGTTCCTCAAAATATAGTCTCTGGGCATGCACATAATCTTCATCAGAGATCTTATTACACACATGATTAAGATGCCTACAAAGGTTTCAATATGTTGACCTCGAATATATTTCCAGTTGACATGAAATCTGCATTTTTACAAGCTCTCCTGCTGACCTCACAGTCAACTCAAGAACTGCAAATTTCTTGTTTAGTGGAAAGAACCGCTCTTGAGTTCTCACTTATTATTACCTCTTTCTATCAAAACCACAAATTCAGTTTCAGCATCTATAAGATTTGCCTGGCCACATCTCTGTGCCTTAAGATGTTATGGGACTTCAAGTAGAAAACTAAAGCAAGGATAGGTTGTCAATAAAACAAATGATGTCATGAGAGAGCTCAGTAACTTCACCAAGGAAAGAAAGGGCTTCAAACATGGTTGGCTTTGCTCTTGTCTTGTTTGCAGGCCAGTTGGGAAGATTTTTGTCCTCTGGCTCTGTCCATTGGGTATGTGTGACTTACAAAACACTGTACAGGGAAGTAAATCAACTGAGCTTTCCTCTCAGGTGACTGAAGTGGATGTTGCTTGCCAATGGGACAGAGTTATCCATTTATTCTCAGACATCCTACATGTACAGTATTCAGGGGAAACCAACTATTGTAGAAGTTATCTGTGCTTGACATAAACAAACAAGCAAGAGTTTTTCAGTGGACTAACTTTAAATTGTTTCAACTTGAAAGCACATACTATATAATATTTTAGGAATCAAAGGAGAGAGAGAGAGAGAGAGAGAGAGAGAGAGAGAGGGAGGGAGAGAGCCTTCAACTATTTGTCCCTACTCAGAAATTTTTGGATTTGATTTGCCTTATATTCTTGACCTTCCTCAAATATTACTTTTGGTACTCTAATCTCTATGTTTTTATATTTACACATCATTGAGCACCACCTTAAATCATTTTTGCAGCCACAAAGTATATGAGTTGTTTTCCTGAAGGAAATGAACATTCCTTTTTAATAATCAGGAAGGGGTGTCAAAATATCTTCATACTTTTTTATTTATTTTAATCTGATAAGTATGTTGAGCTCTATTGTAACAATGAGCAAAAATTCAATCTTAGTTGCCAATGGGCATTTGGGAATAACATCATAGATAGATGGTGTTATCCAAATGTAGGACTGTCAGAACCCCGGGAATCAGGCAGAGCCCAACACATTCAGGAACAGTCTTTTGTCCCCAAGACCACATCTGTCTGTTTTTAGTGGAACTAATAATCTAAGGCAACAAGGTCAATATCAGCAATCCTGCTGTTTGCTGAGCGGTTAATAGGACAAGTAATTGCTATTAGGGTAAATGTTCCAAACCTAGTGTTCAGCACTCCAGGGCTGATTCCTACATGAAGTTCTATTTCTTCCCCCTTGAGCACTGGAAGAGTGAGGCAGTAGTGTGCAGTACAAAATCTTAGGCTCTTAGACTCAGAAATTTAGTTGAGACTAAATCCATGAACAAGCAAGCAAGCATTCACCTTATCTCCAGGACCATGTTACTGTAGTGAAACACGGTCACCAAAATTAACTTAAGGGGAAAGGAGACTCATTTTGCCTTGTGCTTTGAGGGATGGTCAGGAACTCAAGGCAGAAACCTGAAAGTAGGATTCCTACTACTTCAGGAAATATTAGGGAACCCACTCAAGGCCCAGGAATTACAGCATATAGGAAGACGGGCTGCTTCATGTCACACAAACAGACTGTATTTAGTTATCTTTCTTATACATCCCTGCATCACCTGACTAGGCCAATGGTGGCACACACAGCAGTCTGGACCCTCCTACATTAATTAATAATCAAGGTAACCCCTCACAGACATGCACAGAGGCCAGTCTGAGATAGACAGTTCCTCACATAAAGCTTTCTTATATGACTCTAGGCTTGTCAAGTTGACAATGCTACTGGAACATTAGTTAAATAAAGAAACAGCAGCTACTACCTTATAATAGGTTTTTTCTCTTCACACTTTTACTGATGAGCTATTATTTTCATCTGTTTTTCTTATATGAATGTCTTTTCTGCATGGCTGTCTTTCTGTACACTGTGTGATGCCCAGTGCCTGTGGAGGTCAAAAGAAGGTGTTAGATTCCTCAGAAAAGGAGTTGCAGATAGTTGTGAGGTTACATGTGGGTGCTGGGAACTGGACCTGGGTCCTCTGGAAGATTAGGCAGTGTTCTGGAAGCCAAGTCATATCTCCAGTCCCATGATCTAATTCTATAAAGTCAGAGAGAAACGAGTCCTCTGAGTTTTTCTCTGTTTGATGGCTTAATATTCAGAAGGTATCTTTGTCTTAATTTTCAAATACAGTATTGCTGGATACAAGTTTTCTTCATAAAAAGTTTTTACGGTCAGCTCATGAGTGCATTATCCAGCATATCGTCACTTCCAGACTCCTTTATTTCTGATGAAAAGTACATTGATCATCTTACTGGCTTCTGTTGAAAGTGCTATCTCTTTTCTAGCCATTTTCAATATTTTTATGCTAACATCAACATGTTGGTTCTTAGGTATCTGGGTGTTAATTTCCTTGTAGTCATATTTGGACTCTAGAGTTTCTCGGATATTTGTATTAGTGTTTCTTACCAGATTTGGAAAGGTTTCTTCATAATATTTCTGCCTTTCTCATTCTGACCCCCCTTTTCTCGGTGTGAATGTATTAGTACCCTTAATGGTGGTTGCATTTGTCTCAGGCCCAGTTCATTCACTTTACCCTCTAACTATAAAATGTGTGACGTCCATTTTATCTTTACTTGTTTTGTTTCTTCTACAGTGTTATTTGGTTGTTACACATTTGAATTGCATAACTCTGACTTCTTTATCAATACTCATTTTTGATGAAACTTTAGCATCCCAACTCCTTTAGTTCTTTAGACCTGGTCTTTTTTTTTAATTTCTGAGTGTGCTTATAGGGTCTGTTTTGCACTGTTCATCTGCCAAGGCCAATATTTTGTGCCCTTATAAAATTCTTTCTATTGACAAGGATGTGCTCCCCTTTTGGAATCAGGCCTGGTATTTCTTCCCTTATTTCAGAGTACTTTGTTGGAAATGGGGCATTATGTTTTAATTTAATTTTATGTGTTTATGGGTTTTGCCTGCATGTATGAATTGTACCACGTTTATTCTTGGTGGCCACAGAGGTGAACAGATCTCTTGAAACTGGAGTTATAGATGGTTGAGAGCTACCTGGGAATGGAACCTGAGTCCTCTGCTAAAGCAAGTGCTCTTAACCTCTGAACCATCGTTCCAGCCCCAGAAATGGGTCATTTGAAATAACGCTTTGCAACACCTGTGGATATTTGCATGAGAATGGAGGTACCCAATCAGCAGCCACTCATGTTATTTTCATGATTTTCACACTCACTTGTCTCTCATGAGGTTATTGTTTTCTTGCTTTGAATCATTCAACCTAACTACTCAGGGGTCATACTTGGGTCAACATAAGTGTAGAAAAGCTCACTTTTGTCAATTAATCAATATTGAAATACTTCATTCTTTCTTTGATTTCTGCTTACAAATGTATTTGAGGATAATTTTGAGATTTACAAAATAAATAGTCCCTCATAAGGACAACTTGCTAATAATATATTAAAATTTTCAAAATTTAATTTTTATGACCAAGCAATTTTCCTCCCATTATTTACTGTAGAAAGAAAATAATGCTGATTGAATAGCACAAATTTGGGAGCTCGCTGCACTATAATTTTCAATAGTTTAAAAGTGGAGCAATGAAACAGCCAAAAAAAAAAAAACAACAACAAAAAAAAAAACACTTGGGCTATGAATTTGTGTCAGCATGCTTTATAATCAGATTTTTAAGATACTAAATTAAAATCTCTAAAAATATAGATTTAGCAACATTGTTTGGAGTTTTGGAAAAAGATCAAAGGGTCAGAAACTGTTTCATTGTCACTGTTATTGTGGCTACTCTGGTCCTTCATGTTACATTAATGAAGATTTCAAAGCAAAATTGGGCAATTAGCCCCTGTTTTTGAGAGGCACATAAGATACAGACACACACACACACACACACACACACACAAACACACACTGAACAAGCTGTCAATGGGTTGATAGTGTAATCCTTTCAGGCTCAAGACCGAGGCAGATCCAATGTCTAGTCATATATAGAGGTCAGAATGTCTGACATCCCATTCCAAACGTAGTCAGGCAGGTGCGCCTCACACTTAGGGAAAAGCTGGCCTTTTTGTTATATTCAGGCCTTCAAAGCTACATGATTTGTTCTGACATAGTCTACTAACTCCAGCACGAATTTCACACACAAAGACCCTTACAGAGGCACCCGGAATAATGTTAGTCGCTATCTACACAGCTGCTTTTTATGTTAGCCAAGTTAAACAAAAATCTAACACAAGAGGAAGCGCCCATCGCTGGAGGATACACAGAGGTAGAGGCAACATGGTGCTTTTAAATGTCATCATCAGGAAGTCAAGTACATGCAGAGTGCGGATCTTCCAGGGAAACACCAGCTAGAGAACCGCACAACTGCACGCCTTTCATTTGGTGCGATGTTCAGCATTGTGGCTATGTTCAAAGCACACAAAGTAGTGAAAGTCAGTAAGAAACCAGTTTCAGCCAGGCTTGGTTAGGTGCACGGTTAGCACTCAAAAGACTACAGCAGGAAGATTTCTCTGAGTTGAGGCCAGCCTAGGCTGTACTGGGAGTTTCAGGCCAACTCCAATTATTTTGGAAGACCCTGTCTTAGAAGAAGGAGGGAGAAGGGGGAGGATCAGGGGAACAGAGGAGAAAATTACAGATTTAGCCATTGTTGTTAGGAGATAATTTTGTCATTTTTTTTCTTCCACTTAAATACAGCAGCATGGCTGACACAAAATAAGAGTAGAAAAAAATAGTAAAATGCATTTCTTAATACGGCTATAATGTTGGAGTCAATTGAGTCTGCTACCCTTTGTGATCTTGCTTTAGCAGTGGCTTTAGGCCAATAAATCTCACTTGCTTCTTGCTGAACAGATAATGCCCGTGCAGCTAAAACCACAAGTCGGTTTCTTACTGACTTTCATGACTTTGTTTGAACATAGACACGATGCTAAACATTGCAGCAAATGAAATGTTTAAATGTATGGGTTCTCTAGCTGGTGTTTCCCTGGAAGATCTGCACTCGACCGATACTTGACTTTCTGAAGATGACATTTAAAAGCACCATGTTGCTTTTTCCTCTGTGTGTCCTCCAGTGATGGGCCCTCCCTCTTGTGTTAATGCAACAAAGAGCATAAAGAGCACCCAGGCCTGGTGCCTCATCCTCATCTCTCACCCAGGCCTGGTGCCTCATCCTCATCTCTCACNCACCCAGGCCTGGTGCCTCATCCTCATCTCTCACCCAGGCCTGGTGCCTCATCCTCATCTCTCACTTCAGCCTTAAGGTTATGAAGGTAAAAGGTAAGCCGCCCGCATGAACAAGGAAAGCCTAAAGGAGAACTGCCTGGCAAATCTGAGTCCACATATGCTTAACTCGTCTGCTTTTTATGGAGCGTTTTGTTTTGGAAAACTGGCAAACAATGTGCATGGAAACCTACAATGAGGAGCAAGATCTGGCTTTTATTTCTACTGATGCAGCCTGGAAACATGTCATTTAACCCCGATTTATCTTCATACATTTTTCAGAATCTTGAACAAGGAAGAAAATAATTGGAGCTGTTAGCACTAAATTCTCAGAAATGTTAGCCTTTTGCCCAAGACACTATTTCTTTGCCCAAGAAATTTGGTCTGACAGATAAACTGACCAAATTTCACAAATTTAAAGTGATCCACTTTAAAACTCATTAAACAAACAACAAGGTTATTTTTATTCCACATTATGAACAAAATTCATAACATTAGAGTTAATCAAGATTCATATTACAGAAAAATGAAAAATTTCCATCTAGCCCAAGACTTGTATACTGAATTTTTAGACAAGAAAGAAATGAAGGAAATTATTGGCCCTAATTGTGGGTCTTGAGACTTTTCTGGCTCAAGAATTTTCCAGGTAGGTATTTGTGAATAAAATACACTGGGTATAGTAGGTTTTATGGGTCCTGCAATGCCTGCTGAACTAGTCACTTCTGCCGTTCGAACTTGAAAACAGTGCAGACAACATGTAAACAGGTGAGCAAGCTGGGGCACAGCAATCTTAGGGCAGCTCAACAGGTCACTGTCTTCTTTTGAAACACCTGAAATTTGTGTTACATTCCTCATTCAGTTTTACCTAACTTCTTGCTAGTATTTTATCCTTAGCTTGTCACATAATAACACAGATAGTTCACTTATTTTAATTATTAATTATTAATGCCTAACAATATTTATAGTCTAAATTCCTGACTTTTATTACATAAACATACACTTGGGAAAATCTATAAAAATAAGATAATTTATTTTAAAATATACTGTATCTTTTACCTATATAAAAGCTGTAGATTCAAGGGATTTAGTTTAGTCTGAATATGGCATATATGTCTTTTTGTTTTTTTTTTTAACAAACAATCTCATTTCTCCCTCTTTCCTTTCCTTTGGCTCCCTGCTCTTTCCCCCACTATACCATTGAAAAAAAACTTTTTAATTCTTTGCTGTCAGAATAAAATTTTTCTAGCAGATGTTCCAAATATAAGAAAAGGTGGCAAGAAAGGTTAACATATGCTGTTGGAGTCATCATCTAAATCTACAAATAATCTTAAAATAATTAGATGTTGTCACGGGAAATTTTGTAAGTAGACATTCTAGTCATTATATGATTGGGTGGCTCTTCGACCTTTAAAGATGAGAAGACTTTTACCATCTCAGAGGAGAACGGACTTATCACTGAAGGTGACTTTCCAGTGTATGCAAAGGCATAGAAAATGGAGAAATGTATCTATTACTGTCCATATCCATCAGGAAGCAAAGTTCTAAACAGCATCAAGAATCTTGCCAAATGACACTGTTCATTATGGTGCAAGTAGCAACAGTCCAAAAACCTGTAGCCTTTGTACTTTTTTTTTAATAACTTTGCTTACCTACAATTCTCTTAACTATGTAATCAAGTCTTAATTTCTCAAAAGTCCTTAAGCATGCTGCATTCTTGTGAGAGCATAAAGATTAGTGGCAATGTCAACTAGATTACTTGGCTCTCAGATAGCCCCAGTCTATTACAGGATAAACCTAAGATTTATTTCTAAATATTAAAGTTGATACAGTTTTTTATATTATATGATTGCAAGATTAATTATTCTTATCTCATATTGACCTGCAGATAACAATGTTGAATGCTAACTGGAATTCAATATAGTTACTTCCAAGTAAACTTAAACCTTTTTTCCCAAAATGTTTTCTTGTGGGAGTAATTTTAAATAATGTCTTATGTAAGATGACTTGGATAAGGAAAGTTACATTCAGGTCATCAAAATTTTATATTTGGAAAATTATTTTTCCAGATTTCACAAATGTGTTAACAGATTTCCACCATTGTTTCTTTTCCTTCTAGAATTTTAACTGTTGTTCCTCTGAAATTTTCTCAGGAACCTAGAAGTCTATGATAAGTTATCTCTGCGTATTTTCACTCTCTTGAAGTTCTTAATCTTCTCTCTCTCTCCTTCCTTCATTACTTTCTTTCTTTTTCTTTTTTTCCTTTCTGCTGCTCTCTTAAGTATGGATTAGGGATGAGAACTAAACCCAGCTAATTGAGCTACTGGAGAAACAGCATGGTCTGTAGTCTCTTTATTCCACTGGTTGCTTTATTACCTCTTTCTTTGCTTGTGGCTGACATTTATGCCAACTTTCTGAAGTTGGACTTGGGTAACTTGGTTCCTCTGTCTGTTTCTTTTCCCAGGGTGGTTATGTTGAGTCATTCTGCTGTTCACCATCACTAGTCTTTTTAATTGGCATATTGGGACAGGTGCCAAACCTCATTGGTCTATCATTCAAGCCTTCTGAGCCTCGCTTTAACATTTTACATTGTTTTGAATATATCGTGTTCCTACTTCATAAAACCCACACTCCAAGAAAAATTATACTTCCAAGACTCTAATATAATCATTTAGGAGAAAGACCTATATATCTTTTTATCATAAAGGATATATAAAGAGTTTGGAAACTCTAAATATTGCTGTTTTGTTGACTTTTTCATTATTTTCACATCCTGCACAATCCCCCAAACTCAAGTAGAAATAAACACAGATTTAGAATTTATTTCTTAATTTGAGAAGCATGCACTGCACTCATACTTGCTACTATAAGATACTGAGGGATTAAAGATAAAGATGAAATATAGGCTCTGCCATAAACATATAAGCTTCTGTGATATCATCCTTAATGAGAATCTGTTTCTACTTAGGTAAAATGAGCCAAATTATAGTAGCTTCCCACACTGAGTTTTATGGGGGATTTTCTAAAAATTATATTTTAAAGTGTTAGTCCAGTATCTAGGCATATTAAGCAAGTAATAAATGTTAGTTTATCAACTAATTCTAGGAAACAGGAAATAAAAATAATATTCCTATTTTGTTTCTGCAATATGTTGCATCATTTGCAAGTCTTTTCTCATGTGTAGGTTTATTTATTCTTTATATTAACAACCTTCACAAATGTTGTCAGTGAGCACTAAGTCACTTTTTTATTTTTAGCTTAGAAATAAAGAAAACCTTATAATCCTTGACAGGTAAACACTAAAGAAGCATAAAAATGTTGATAGCAGAA
The DNA here is from genome assembly GCA_028555095.1 of Dicrostonyx torquatus. Classification (NCBI taxonomy): domain Eukaryota; kingdom Metazoa; phylum Chordata; class Mammalia; order Rodentia; family Cricetidae; genus Dicrostonyx; species Dicrostonyx torquatus. Next base: position 1,430,117 of record JAQHUG010000201.1, read on the forward strand.
CAACTCTCTGCCTTATCCCTGACGTCCAGAATAAAGCCAGTGAAAGAGCAAATGTGAATTGGAAGGGGGCTTGGGCAGACTTCAAACCTACAAGCACAATTTGTGTTTATTTGTCACTTAGCTTAGGCCAAGCCCTGTGATAAGTACTCTATTCTCATTCTTTTTCTGACACCGAGAGAAAGGCAACTGGAACTAGACACTAACTCCACTGAAACAGTTGTTTCCTCCTTTTTAGAATCACCTCAGCAAATATCAATGTCTCCTCTCATCTACCTATCCAGGAAAAAGGAGGTCTAGTGCCTTGGAACTCTAAAGAGGACTTGCTATTCAATATCTAAACTTTGTTCCTATGGTATGTAGGTCTGGTCTCTTTTCCTGTGACTGTGAGAACAGGAAATCCGCTGTACCCTTCAGACTTGGAGCCTAGAACTGAGGATGTAAAGAAGTAGATGCTTCAACCATGTTCTAGCACATCAAGTTGTAAGGTACCACAGTGTAAGGGGTGCACAGCGGCTCTAGTGACTGATGTCCAAGGTAGCTGAGGAGGCCGTATCCTGCCCAGTCAGTTCTCCCGGATGCCTGTGGCACAGTCTTTATTTCTGTATTTTTGTGGTCAGAGGTCTTCAACCTTACCAAGATCTCTTGCACAAACCAACAATATTCCAGAATATTTTCCTAGGCTCATATCAGAACAATGGCTGACACAAAAATCATAGACAGATTATCTCAAAGTCATCTCTGTATGGTAATTGAATGGGGCAGTCTTATCCTCATTCATTAATCCTTGTCATATAATTCTCTCCTGTTCACAGCAAGAATATTTTAGCCACAATTTGATTTTAGTAAATTGAAAAAAGTATGAATGAATCATGATGATGTGCTGATGTGAAACTTCCACTCATCAGCATGACCTCCCATGTCAGATTAAGTAATACATTTGCCTTCTTGCTCCTTGACAGTAGTGTCAGGTGTCCATCTTAGAACCAGACAAACTCAAGTTCAGCATAAGGCTTTCTGCTTTTTTGTTATTTAATACAAATTGGTGAGACTGCCCAATATTTTATATCAGTGACTTTTAAAAGTGTATAAGAGTGAGTTCATATTGTAATGTCAGACAAACTTTAAGACACCATCTGTCTTTAAGGATAACTTTCCTAAATCTATTCCAGCTCTCGAGTCAATGTAAAACATGCGTTTTCAGACTCACAGTGTTTTAAACCTTCCAAAAGTAAAAGCCGCTGAAGCTTTCCAAGTGTTTTATTGATAGAGCTCCTGTTCAGAGGTCTGCTTTATGCTTCTGTCTGTAGTTATTTCAATTCTAAAGTCTGATGTTATTTTCTGCTACATTTAGTGTTTTCACATAGTCTGTCATTTTTGTTGTAGTTTGCCATAGCTAAACAACAGAATTAACTAAAAGAAGAGCTTCACGTTAAAAGTATATTTTATTTTATATATTTATTTGCTATTTTAACTAAAGTAGATAATATAAAGTTTCTGTTCCAATATAGTAGTCACAAAAGGCTTAATTGCTTACAGTACTCGATTTTTAGTTGTGTGTGTGTGTGTGTGTGTGTGTGTGTGTACACATGTCAGTTCTCTCCTCTCACATTGGGATCTTAGGATCAAATTCAGGTTTGTCAGGTTTGCACAGCAAAATCATTTACCTTGTGAGTCATCTCATTGCCAGTTATTAATTTTTTAACCTCTATAGCTAAGAAATACCAATAATTTAAGATTTTAAAAATAAAACTGAGTTTGAACATATTGCTTTATTTACTGATAATCATCAAATGGGGCTGGAGACATGGATCAATGGTTAAAAGCACTGACTGCTCTTTCATAGGAGCCAGATTCAATTCCCAGCACGCACACAAAAGTTCCCAATCATTTATAACTCCAGTTCAGAAGAATCTACCACTATTTTTGTGACTCTCATGAGTAATGTATAAACATGAAATATACATTGACTATTTAACTTTGGTTCCATTCTCAAAATGTATCATTATGTATATGCAAACTTTCTAAAATCTACAACTGTTCTGCCCTAAGCATTCCAGGTAAGATCTTCTCAGTCTATACTACTTAGCACAAGTAGATTATACCCCTAAGATAAATATTAGATACTCTCAGTGTTATTCTAGTACTTAATAAATATATTTTTAAAGTGTATACATTGTACCATCAAAGAAACAAAACTTGGTAGCTCATAACACTCCTTAAGAAGTAACTTTCTCAAGTGGAGGGGAGAGTACTGAAAGAGATAACTGGAAAAGCAGGTGCATTTTGGGGTCAAATAGAAACCTGGTGTAAAGGAAACTCCCAGGAATCTATAAGAATGACCCCAGCTAAGAGATATGCAACCTGAGCTCCAGCCACAAAACTTACAATCTGCCCTGCCTATAGAATGTGCTCAGGTTGATGCCTAATCCAACTGCCATCAGAGAAGACTCATCCAGCAAGTGATGGAAACAGATACAGAAACCCACAGCCAAACCTTACTTGGACCTTAGGAAATCCTGTGAAAGAAAGCAAGAAAGAAGTATAGAGAGCCACAAGAGTCAAGAACATAACAGGAAAGCCCAGAGAGTCAACTAATCTGGGCTCATAGGGGTTTACAGAGACTGAACCAATAACAGGGAGCCTGCATGGGACTGACATAGGCACTCTCTACACATAGGACACTTGTGTAGTTTGGTCTTCTTGTGGGACTCCTAACAGTGTGAACATGTGTTGTCTCTGACTCTTGTGTTGGCTTTTGTGACCTTAGTCCTCACACTTAGTTGCCTTGTCAAGCCTTAATACAAGGGGAGGTTCTTAGTCTTGCTGCAACTTGATATGCCACGTTTCATTGATATCCATGGGAGACCTCCCCTTTTCTGAAGAGAAATGGAAGAGTAGTTCATGGAGGGGGAGAAAAGAGGTGGGGGATAGGACTGGAGGATAGGAGGGCTAGGTAAAAAGAAAGGAATAACTATCTCAGCTACATAAAGAAAGGAAAATAAAATATTAGTAACTGTATAGACATTGCAATATGATCAAGATTTTAAAGTTAATTAAATATTTGTATTCATATTATACTTCTTGGACAGTCATTAAACTCTGTTCTGGAGACTTTTTTCATTTAACAGATGTCCATCGTTTATGTAAAACATCATGAAATGCAAGTCCCAAAGTCTTAAAACATTGATTGGATGAATGGCTACATGACTGATAAATAGATCGAGAGTTCTGTTCCTTTTCTGTCTTTTTATGACATGCAGCACAATGGATATTTCTCCATGTTCTTATAAAAGTTGTCTGTTTTTTCTTTGACTTTTAGTTTCATATTGATTCTTTTCACAATTACGGCTGATAGTTTAACATAGTAATTGACAAGCTTGGGCACTCATCAAAACCCACTGAATGAATAACTAAAAAGGAGCCTGACACACTTCTCATTTGTTTGTGCAAACCATGCCATCAGTATGCTTGAACTTCAATACTTTTGACATACATCAAGAAAGGAAGAGGACTATAGACTTTGAAGTTTAATGTCTTGTTATGCAAGACAGCTTACAGTAATTTCATTCTGCTCTTTCCAGACCTCTACTTATATGGTGCAGAAAATTTCTACTATCACCACATACCCAAAATAAGAGGAGATAGCAATCATGTAAAAGGTAGTATGTGACAAAGTCAGCTGAAAATATATCTTTCCACAGACTTATTCATCATTCTGACTGCTCCCCCTTTCAAAATTAATAGATAGAAACTATTGCTATTTATTGAAATAGTAATTATTATCAATACTGACGTTTTAGAAGAAAAATTCTTGCTGTGTTACCTAGGTTTGCCTTAAATTCCTAGACTTAATTGAGTCTCCTGTCTTAACCTCCAGTAGCTAAGTATAGTAGCTAGACTATTGATATGTGCTGTCCTTGCTGAGGAGCTGATGTCTGAGTTTTTGATTGTTTGCTTGACTTGACTTTACGTGAAATGGTAACAAAATTCCTGGGGAAGTGTGAGAAAAACTATTACAAATGAAATTCCTCCATCATGTAATTCAAAAGAAAGTTCAACACAATAGTTTATGCCGCAGATTTTAAGACATCATTTAGCCAGTTCATATTTTCAAAACTTCTATTAACAGGTGTGTCTTACTACACATTTTTGTAATAAGATTTAGAGTAACTATGGAAGAGGTTTGCATTATATGGGCCTCACTGGCTCTCTACAGAGTATAATATGTCACTGTTTTCAGTGTTCTCATGTCCACATTTAAATTTGGAAACAAAGTTATTTTGAAAAAAAAAATAGCTAAGATTTCTCGATGCTTTTACTCCAAATTGTGATTTATTAATTTTATCACAACAACAAAAACAAAATGATTTTAAATCTAAGCTTAAAAGTTAAATATTTTTTATTTCTTTTCAAAAATATTGTTTAAAATAAAGAAAAGAATTTATTTATACTTAATTTTTTCTTCTGCAATTGCCTATGAGGAATAAATTAAGAATAAATTTTCATCATTTAATTAAAATTTTTATATATTTTGATATTTTCCACTAAAACCAAATATCAAACCAAATTAAGAAAGAATTAACAATACAGTCAATCCTTCTTTCAAAAATGTTACTACTCCGGGCGGTGGTGATGCACTCCTTTAATCCCAGTACTCAGGACTCAGAGGCAGGTGGATCTCTATGAGTTTAAGGCCAGCCCTGTCTGGTAAACTGAAACTACTTAGCCACACCTGTAACCCTTCTTCTCCTCAGTCAGTGAGGAGCAGTCTTTGTGAGACATTTGTCCTTGTGGGTACCCATCAAGTTTGCTGGGGATGCTGTTCTGCAGTGCTTCCAATGCAGATAAAAAGCAACAACTCCTCAGAGATGTTGTCCATGCTGTTTTCTTGTTTGACTTCTCCAGGATAGGACCAAGTATCTTTCTCAACAAGAACATTCCCGCTGGTTGTTTTTTGCCTATAGACAGTGTAAAAATGCAAGGAAGGGAAAAGTGCTGTGAGAATTCAGAATTTCAGAAGGGCCCTTAGGGGCGAGTGGAATAAAGACTTACACGGGAGCTCCAGAAATTAAAGATTGAGAAAGTAGCTCTGTAAATTACCAACAGACTGAAGAGTCTCTACCCACCTGTCCCTTCTAGCCAATACTGGACCTCAAGAGGCTTGAAAATGGTTCTAGGCAACAAAACCTAGGACACAGGGCATCACCTAGTCTTCTGATCCACTCTACACACACATTTTTTTTTACTCACAAATTAAATGTATTTGGGTTTAGGGGGAAAAAATCTTTCCTGAAACAAATGTTTAGTTGTGTGCAATGGAAGTCCATGGGGTTATAATCAGGACAGAAGAGGGAATGCAATGGCTTCACTTCATGGTTATTAGGAAATTTACAAACAACAAAAAATAGCTGTAATCAGACAGATCCAATTAGAGATTCCTTAGTTTTGATTTCTGGACCATTCTTCTAGGAAAAGAGTGGACTTATATCTTCAGGGTCTACAGAGAAGGGGAACAATTGTGGTCCATCCAAACATAAAAACCTAAGAGTAGTGCCAGATGGTGATGGTGCACATCTTTAATCCCAGCACAAGGGAGGCAGAGGCAGGTGGACCTCTGTAAATTTGAGGCCAGCCTGATCTACAGAGCTAGCTCCAGGACAGACTCCAAAGCTAGAGAAACCTTGTCTCAAAAACAACAATAAAAAAATCTAGAGTAACAATACACAAACTATACAATTCACCTATCTTTTAAGTAAAATAAAAAGATTTAATGTCAGGACTAATGTCGTAGGGAGGAGGCTGCTTGTTCGTCCTGGCTGCCCAGAACTAAAATAATCACACAGAAACTGTATTAATTAAAACATTGCTTGGCCCTTAGCTCTAACTTCTTATTGGCTAACTCTTACATCATAGTTTAACCCATTTCTATTAATCTGTGTATCGCCACATGGCAGTGGTTTACCAACTAAGTTTCGGCAGCATGTCTTACTCTGATGGCAGATCCACGGCATCTCTGAATCTGCCCCTCTTCCTCCCAGAATACAGTTCCATCTTCCCTGCCTACCTAAGCTCTACCCTCTCAACAGGCCAAGGCAGTTCCTTTATTAAACAATGAAAGCAACACATAGACAGAAGGACCTCCTACACCAGACTAAAGATTACATTATTATTGTTGTTGTTTCAGAAAAGAACACAAATATTAATCATACTTCCATATTTATTAATTAAAACCATGTAAATTCTATTACCTAAAATATTCTAACTTTTTAACTACATATTTTAAGAATATTCATCCTTGGGGATTGAGAGATGTTTGAGCAGTTAAGAGCATTTGGTGTTCTTAAAGAGAACCTGAGTTCATTTCCCATAGTAAGTGGCTAGCGACTACCTCTAACTCCAGTTCTAGTGGATATCCCATGTGCACTCACACATGTACACACACATGTTAAAAGATAAAAGGAACATAAAGTCTATGAGACTACATTATTTTTCTTTTGAAACAAAATATTGCTTTTTCTCCTCCAAGCTAGCCTCTTCTTCTGCTGCTGCTTCCTCTGCCTCCTGAGTAGTAAGGACAGTATGGGACCATAGGTATATCTTACCACACCAAAACTAAATGACTATTATTTTTGGAGAATATATATTCTATCCTTTTACTGCTTTTTACTTGCTTTTCTTTTGTTCATGGGGTCATCTTATTATACTTTCTGATAACATTACTTTTAAAAGAAGATTTGTTCAATAATTTACCCTCGGACTTTAGCCTCTGACTGTCATTCTTAAATAAAATGAATAATGACCATTTAACACAGAAGACTATAGGATTATATAGGCTATTTACCAGTGTTAGAAATAAGAAAATACCCACAAAGTATAGAAGCCTGTCATAAGAAAAAGAACCAACAGAAGGAACTGAAAGTGGTCAAAAATGGGAGTCTTTAGGATAGTAAGTAAATAATAGCATTGGATCATGACATAATACAATGAATAACAATGAATCCGTATTGATATAAGCACATAGTTGAGTAAAACAAATGGGTAAAGGAGACATGTTTGCTTCATAGGAAGGTTCAATTAACATACATAGGAGAAACAATAGAAGCACAATGTCACTGCTTGGCATACATGACCACCACTATGTTTTGGATCTTGAATATATTCTGTGGGAAGCTGGTAGCCATCTTGAAATTACAGGGAAATAGTGAATACTTGATGAGGTGGGGCCTGATGAGCAGTTTATGAGTCATTTCTGGCTGGTCTTACATTATGGGGCCCCAGTATTTCATTTTTACTTCCTGACATGAGGCAGGCAATTAAGTTTCACCACATGATATCCAGTCATGATACACCACCACCTCACAGTCTAGAAGCAATGTGGTCAACCCACCATGGACTAAAATTTCTAAAACTGAGGGTCAAGATAAACTTTTTAAATTGGTGAGTTTAGAAACGTGCTACAGTAACTAATTAAAAAAATGGAGTCAAAGCAGAGAGCAAAATTTGAAGTTAGATATTGCCACAATTATCATTATATATTAAAAAACCTTGTTCCAGATATTGATCAGTTTTGAGAGGTATTGCAATTTCAGCTAGTGGATAAACACTATGCTATCCATTGACCATAGTTAATATGTCCATTGGCAAGATGTCATGTCAGTTCTACCTCTCTCCAGTTATAGGTGTATCCCATCCATGGCTTCTGGTCCATATCAACATCAACATCATGTACTCCTAAGAGGACCCAGCACCACTTCTTTATTGTTTACAGTAAAAGGGCAAAATAAACATCTAACCATGTGGAAATGACAGGTCAATTAAAATTGAAACTACAAAACAACAGAGTAGGTCTCATAGTAAGTCAAGGTCACAGAACGTGAAGTGAGAATGATGAGCTAGCATGGCTCAAGTAAGCTAACAACTTGTTAAAACTAAACACTGTGTAGGATTCTGTCTTAAGTTATGGAATAGAAGTGGGCATTGAAAGAAATTCTAATACAATTTGGAGTTTTAAAATGCTGTGTCAATGTTACTATCTTAGATTTCATCAGTAGCATATCATATAAGTTAGTGGGAGCTGTCTGATGGGTATGTGAAAGAAAATGGTAAACAATTTGTAATTTTTATGTTAAGGTAAAAAGAGCAGGGTGCTCATGACTTATTTAGTGTTTGTAGGTTATCCATCTGAATAGGATTTACCTCGATGCGAATCAATTCTATTAACTACTGTGGAGAGAAGAGAAGATGAAGGCACATTGAGAAATGATTGTGCCCTGCAATGAATAATGTAAGTTGTTCAGGCTGACATATGAAATGCCTTGAGAATGATCACAACAGAAGAATAAATGTTGACCATTTTACTGGAACAGTAGGCACGAAACTACCCTTGTATATTCAGAAATGAAATAATTAATAACGATAGCTAACAGCTGTTGAATCTTATTTTCCAGCCATATTAAACTTCCTAAATACTCAGTTTGACCTCTTGACATGCCTCAATAGCTGCTATTTGTTGTAGAGATACAGCTGAGCTGTGATTTGTTTTAAATTTAGGCTGATGCTGCCCCAAGGCAGCACACTTGACCACAGGCTATGTGTATTCGGTCATACCTTTCTATCGTGCCTAATGAAGAGCAGCAGCAGCCATGCTTGAAGAAAGGAGCTCCAATTTGTTCTTGTAAGCAGATTTTTTCTCTCTTTGAAAAGCAGAGAACGGTCACCACACTCTAGCCTGTTGAGCTAGTTGTCCAGAGAGCTCTTAAGGTACAGATGTGTTGGAACAACAAGTCTGCCCATCAGAGATAAACTTCCTCTCCAAGACATAAACTCAATTCAGTATATGTCATGCTGAGCTACTGAAAACAAGGACAAAAGTAAGTTCTAATCTTTATATTGGCAATTCAACCAATTTTGTCAAAAAGAGCTTAATTTTTTCTGTAGCAATATCTCCATTAACTTCAATTTTCCCATTCTTGGGATTCAGAAAGGAATCTGTGAAGGCTTCCATGTACATACCCTATTTTAATGTCAAGTTTTAACAAAAACACATCTCTCACTAATGAGGAATTCTAGGGAAAGAAATGCCAGCCTCTCATTCTTAAAGAAATCAGAAATAAAAATGTAAAAAATAGATGAAATTTCTTATGAAATAGCTATATTTGCACGTTCCATTGCTGTTATCGGCACTGATTTTTTTTAACTAACCTTGGAAAATAGGTCATTAATATGCTAGATAACATATTTTAATATTTCAAAATTTGACTCCTTTTCAAACTTATAAAATAATCAGAGGGGATTTCCAGCCTGTAAAATTAACATGAGTACTTAGCCAAAAACGATCTGAACATTCCTGGTCCATCGGCCTAGACAGTCTTAAAAGGTCTGGGTCCTATGAATGCAATACCTATCGGTGAAAGTCAGCCTGTAGAAGTCATAAGAGCACTAAGCCAAGAGTTAATTCCCTAATATCCCCATTAGTAGATTAAGAGAGTGGAGAGGGGCAGTTTTCTGATAATTGAGGGAATTTTCCTAATAATTCATGTCAAAGGTTGAAATAACAGTCACATGATTTCTGGTCAACATAATGAACTTAAGTGAACTGCAAAAAAAGCACTATAAGATCATTTCAAATTAGTGATCTAACTGAAGGCAATTTTTAAACAAAGAAAGTGTTTTAGTGTTGATGGATGTATATTATGCTCATATATGTTTCACTTTTGTAGAGATATGATACAGGAAGTGCAGTGGGTCTGAATGAACTTAACAATGATATATTTTCCTCCATGGTTAGTAAATTAGATCTCAAGATCTCTGAGTGCTAGTGTCACTAAGGATTCAGTGTCAGATGCTAGTGGGCAAGTGATTTCATATCTTCAGACATTGGTTTGTTAGCTACAAAATGAGAGTTTATGAGGAGATAGAGTGCAATGCACAATTCAGTTAAAAAATCTAAATCTGAATTTCATATTTACTTTAAACACATATTTTAGCACTTATGAAAACACATTCTTACAGTTTTATCTGTCTTGAACTTAAATTTATATTTTTAAATTAAGTTGTCAATATATAGCTCTACAAAATAACAGTGAGAATATTTTAATCAATTCACCCATATCAATAATTGCTGCAGGGAAAATGAGTTGAAATATCATGTTGAAAATTGGCGGCTGTGCATGGGCCTGAGCTAGGTCCTCTGTATATAGGTTATCATTGTGTGGCTTGATGTTCTTGTGGGACTACTGACAGTGAACATGGAGGTGTCTCTAATTCCTTTGCCTGCTCTTGGACCCTTTTCCTCTGATTGGCTAGCCTCATTCAGCCGTGAGATGAGGATTTATGTTTAGTCTTATTGTAACATACTATGCCATGTTTGGTTGGCATACCTGGGTAGTCTGCTCTTTTCTGAAGGGAAACTGGGGGGAGGAATGGATCTGTGGGAGAGGGGAGGCTGGTGAGAAGTGGAAGGAGTGGAAGGAGGGAAACTGCTGTCAGGAGGTAATGTAGAAGAGAATAATACATTTTTCAAAAGGAAAAACCAGAAGAAAAAGAAAAAGTTGGTGAATGCAGAACATACTGGCAGCTTGTCTGTAACAGCCTGATATTGTTAGAAGTTATTAACAGAAAAATACCCATTCCTAAATTTTCCTCTTAGGTATTAATAAGTTGTTAAGGAAGCACTGCATTAAGATTCGCAAAACAAAAACTGGAGGAGTCATTTTAGTCCATAATTTATCAGAAGAGGGTTATACAGGTCCCCTGGGAATGCCCTTGAGTCTGTATGCAAAACTCCTTATCCTTCCCTCCCCATCCACCTTCAATTCTTTCTATAATTCCCTATGCCAGTTGTCTATATGCATATAAGCATGGGACAGAAGACAGAACTTGAAATAAGAAGAAATCACTCAAAGGAGAATAAAAGGTGATGGGAAGTGTATTGTTTCCTATTTGAAAAAAAAATTTTCCATGAGTCAATTTCCTATTATTTCTCAGGACTGAGCCAAGACCTTAAAGCTATTGGCAAAATGTAGTTTTCAGCATATTTTAAAAAAGGTTCAGATTTTCTATTTGATAAGACATGTCAATGAACTGGTTTATGTGTCTAAAGGTTTCTTTTGCCAGGAGGAAATTCTGAAGTTAGGCCTCTGAACAGTTGAACCACAGAAGACTATGAGAAGCTCAGGAAGACTTTTTTAGTTTTTTTCATGTCTAATGCAAAAAAAAAACAAAAACAAAAACCTACTTGATGTTATTTAGTATTCAATATTGTAACAGATGGCAGAACTATTTTCCCTCATTTGAATACTTCTGCTTTTGTATACAAGCTAAATTGAGAAAGCTCAATGTTGTATTTCAGGAGACCATGTATACTTTCACCTAAATGTTAACATGGTACATTCACTAAAAGGAGAATTCAAAAGTGACCCAAATGGACATGCTAACACGAAGGATGGAAACCTCAACCTTAGACGAAGAACTATAGGCATCTGGGGAATTCTAAGAGGAGAAATGGTCTTTCCCAGGGAAGAGGCCCCTGTGTGGTTATCCAATGCCAAGTGATAAGCCCTGAGATCATAAACACATAGAAACTTTATAAGGACTAAGTAGATTGCATTTCTGTATTTAGGAATACATATGTATATTTGTAACCACAATAAAAGGAAAAGTCCACCAATTTGAGAGAAAGCAAAAGGGGTTATGTGAGAAGGCATGGGTTTGATGAAGAAAAGGGAAAAAAGAAAATGACGTATTTATAATTTCAAGAAATATTAAATTAAAAAATACTAAGAAAACTGTCTCTTGAAACAAACTGTGTATTGTGTGTATGTGTGTACTCTTAGGGTTTGAGTGTTGCCCCCAAAGAAGACCAACAGCCCACACATGCAATAACAAGAGTGCTTTATTAATTCCACCATTGGAGTGGCTCTTGACAACCCCCAGAGAAGGTCACAAGCTCCTTATAAGCGAAGGTAGGGTTATTCCAGAGAGGACGAATTAATTTGGGACTGATTGGTGGAGGAGAGATTAGTATGGGGCTGAGTGAGAGTTTCTAATGGTTCAATCCCTTCTAGCAGTAGGGTAGGGAAAGCTATCTTTAGTTATCAGTAAAGGGGCTTTGGAGTCCTGCTGAAGCAGCAGAAGGGGCCATGGAGTGCCTGCTGTGCTAGCAGAAGGCTTTGGGTTTTTTTGAGGACTGTCTGTTTAGCTCTGTCCCATTTTGTGAGCCGAAACTAAGGCTTAGATTTCTGTCAGGCTACTAGGAGAGCCTGATTTGCCCCCCACACACCCAGCTCGCTCATATACAAATATATGTACACATATATACATATATCCTATCCTATGAACACTTCAACTCTTTTGAAGTGATAGGAAAAGAAAATTCCCTCTAATGAGGACTCTTATTCTATTCCTATAAGTAACAATGGACTAAAAAGTAGGAGTCTAACAAAGTAGTATATATGTTTTGTGAAACAGATTTGTCATGGGGAGATGCAACACACACACACACACACACACACACACACTACTTGCGCAAATAGGGAGTCCAGAGAAGATCAAAATAATGATACCACTAACGTACAGCTTGGTGAACAAATGAGTTTTATTGGGGTTACTTAAAATATGGGTAAGGTGTTACAGGATCAGAAATGGCTCAAATCAGCTGCATCACCAAGCCCACTCCAGCACTGGTGACAGCTCACAAAAGTTGAAAGTCTGAGACACACTACAGAACCACAGGTAGCTAAACAGATTGAAGGGTGTTCTTTCTAGGTTGCTCTGTTGGTCTAAACTTCTTCCAGGCAGTTCTGTCTTTGCTTCTCTGCTTCTTCCAGACAGCTTGCTTGATCTCTGCTTCTTTTCAGGCTGTTTGGTTGTTCTGTGCTTCTTCATGGCAGCTGGACTTATCTCAGTCTTCTTTGCCCTTTGGCTTGTCTGAGAATGACTCTAGTAGTCTTGTTTACTTTTAGGAGGGAGGAATCTAGTGAATATGGTCAGTTTCAGGGATTTCCTGAAGCTTTTTGAATTGTTTACTTTGGTTTATGGAACTTTGCTGAAAGATGGAATGTTTCAGTCTTGGAGGGAACTGCTTTGGAACAGTGTTATTACTCAATTATGAGGTGGAATGTGTCTTTTTGTCTGCTTGTTCAAGATGAGTCAGATGTTACCTTGGAAAGCTCTCAAGGGAAATATACCAGCAGTTCAACAGAGCAACAGGCTTCCATTCAGCATTATTTCCCAGTGCTGAGCAGAGCAAGTCACCTTTATTTAAGCCTCTTCCAATCATGTAAGACTTCATGCTTTTGCTTGCCACACATAGAGGATCCTACCATTAACTGCAGAACTGAAAGTCATATAGAACAATTGGCCCGGCTGTTAAAGGGGCTGAGCTGAAAATATTTTGCATTAAAAGAAAAATGGACGTAAAATGTTTACTATTAATTTTGTCCTATTTAATATAAACCTCATCTGTGTGTGTAGACAGATTTATTTTATTCTACATGCGTGGGTGTTTTGCATGCATATATGTCTGTGTACCGTGTGTGCAGTGCCTATGGAAGCTAGAAGAGGGCATCAGATCCCTTCCAACTGTAAACATGCACACATTTATGCACACACACATGTATCATATTATACACTGTATGAATATATAAAAGCATATGCACAGAAATACACATACAGGTACTTACATGTTCACAAAAATACACATGCAAACATGCATGCACAAGCACTACACACACACATAAAAATATGAACATATGCCTCACACATACATGCACACATGCTCATAGCACACACACACACATTGTTATCTGGAGAAAATGAATAAGAAAAAAATATAAAGCACGTCTCCAAATATTGTTTGCAGTTCCTTCTTGATGTGAATACTTACAATACCTACTGTGCCTTGGTGAAATTAAATCTTTTCTAAAGAAGAATATGTGATTTTTCAAGTTTGATATGCGGTGGATATGTAACAGAATACACTCATCAGTGAGTAACAATGTGTTAGAAACCGCTGAAGAACTCAATTGCATTTCATGGCACTGACTCTGGAATTTGGAAGTGATTGTGTAACTGTTTGTTGTTAGTCTCAGGAGTGTTTGTTTCATGCTTTTTTTTTCCCTCTTTACTGAGAATGTAGCTGAGCAGCGGTGACTCTCTGAGAATAACAGCAGTGTGGGAAGAGTTCTTGTGCAATTGTCAATGTAATTTGATCAGTATCAATAAACAGTTTGTCTGAAAGCTACTCGCGTGAAACTAAACAACTGTTTATCCAGTGGCTGTTTATCCAGTGTTTAGAGGAATTCACCAAGGAACAATTTTCTCACATTAGGCAGGAGGCAGCGGGTGATAACTAAACTCAAAAACCCATAGCATGAACCAGTCACAGGCTTTCTCCTAATAAACTGTCTTTCTGGGGTTTCCGATGTATTAAATCTAAAAATAAAAAAAGGAAGGGAGGAAGGAAGGAAAGAAAAAAGGTCAATCAAAAATAAAAGTTTAGATTCACATGAAACAGAAAACAATATACCTGAGTTCAAACTGACCACTAGAAGTTGTAACCATCCTGGTCATCAGTACATAGTTTTAGATTATGTTTTTAGTTTTTTATTTTGTTCTGTTTTTCCTCTATGGATGCCACTCCAGGATTCATATCATTACAGCCCTTTATGTTAGAAACTGTGTTATGTCTGGCCCTATTTTCTTCTTTTTTTTTTTCTGCTTCTGACTTTCCCTCCTAACTGTTCCTCATGCTTCATTTTCCTTTCTCTGTCACCTCCTAGTTCTCTGGGACAAGGTCCATCATAGTGAACTGCTTCCCAAAGCTTTTTACTTCTCCTGCTATCTAGATTCTTATCAGCTTTAGATGCGTCTTCCAAACAGTCACTAAAGACAGATAAACAAAGAGATGACAATGTCACAGAAGTCGTCTTTCAGTCACTGTGAAGACACATATCCAACCTCCATGGTGGCCCATATCTTTGTAACTCACCTCTCTGTATCAAACAGTTAATCAATTTAAAGGTGTTAAAGACTTATGTGCCGTGTATTGTACCATACAGGCTAGTTTCTTAGTAATATGGTGCCTTCTACATGATTCTAATAACCATTTTATTTTCTAATACTCTAACATATTGCAACAGCTGCCTAATTTATCTTCCAACCCCCACCTATATCGAATCTGATTTGGACCTGTGACGAGAAGATGTTTTAAAGCTACAAACGTGATCATGCCATTTCCAAACTTCAAGTCCAGCAGGGTTGTCAGGAATCCATGTGATATAGTTCCTATCCAGCTCACAAGGCCTTGCAAATAGCTCTCAGCTTACAGTCAACCTCCCACTTTATTTTTATCCCTCTCCACATTCCTGCCATAGTGAATTTGTAACTGTTTCCAGTGTTTCCTCCCTCCTTTCTTTTAAATCCTACTCACCCCACAGGTCTCAATTTAATTATAAATTTATTAGTGTGGCAGCCCCTGACGATCTTGACTAGGTTAAATAATTCTTCCTCGCATTAGCACAGCAGTGTTCCATAGCATTTATCACACTGGTAATTACTTGTTGAATGTCTGTAACTTCCTCAGTGGAGCTTTTCCTAATGACAAGGTGTGTGTGTGTGTGTGTGTGTGTGTGCACAGTATAACCATCTTATTGCTTGTTTCACATCTCCATCAGCAACTCTAGAAGCCTTTGTTAATGACATTGCTGGATTCGATCTTTCCTTCAGATCTCACATAATACCTGCAGCATATTTCCTCATTTGTACCTACTAAGCTCCATTGATGTTAGGTATTAACAGGTCTCTTGCTAGGTAACAGTATCCTTGATATAATATTCATGTTTTATATTTCATAAATAATCCACATGTATTTATTTAATTAAAGCATGAGCATGTGTAAAACAAGAACTAGGTGACCACTTGTCACAAAAAAAGAATTCTAATTATTGGAGGACCATCTCAGTGGTGAAAGTTTATAGACCAATGAATGGTGCCTTTGTAGACATCTCTCTCACACACATGACCCTGGTCCAAATTAACTAAAATTATTTCCAAGACCTTTGCAATATTATCAGAAATTAAACTGAATTATATGATGAATGAACTATTGAATTAATTCTAATCTCATTTACACCGAATATTTTTCTTTTCCTTTTTTCTGTTTCTTTTCTTATTGAAAATATTCTTCTCTCATACAGTACTTTCCAACTACAATTCTCCCTTTCTACACTCTTCCTAGTTCACCCCACCACTCTCCCCAGATTCACTTACCTATATTTCCTCTTTAGAAAAGAGCAGTCCTCCAAGAGACAGCCCAACAGGACAAAACAAAATACAATAAGATAAGGCAAAAGCAAAAGCTGTACAAGACAACCCCATAGGAGGAAAAGAGTCTCAAGAGCAGGCAAAAGAATCAGAAATACCCACTCTCACTTTTAGGAGTCTCACAAAACCTCCAAGCTAACAGCCATAATATATAGGCAGAGGACCTAACACAGACTCTTGCATGTCCCAGTGCCTGCCACTTCAGTCCTTGTGAGCCCACGTGAGTGGGCCCTGTTTAATTGATTTGGTTGACCATGTTCTCTTGGTGTCCTCCATCCCCTGAGTCCTATGGCCTTTGCTCCCTTTTTTCTGCTAAGGTCTTAGATTTCCAAAGTGAGGGAAAAGATGAAGACCTCCTGTTTAGACTCTGTCCACATAATGTCTTACTGTGGGACTCAGTACCTCCCTTTATCA
>JAQHUG010000201.1:1485651-1498095 GCA_028555095.1 Dicrostonyx torquatus
AAAGAAAATTATCACATGTACTCACTCATAGGTGGTTTTTCAACATAAAACAAAGAAAACCAACCTACAAACCACAATCCCAGAGACTTAGACAATAATGAAGACACTTAAAGACTTACATAGATCTAATCTACATGGGAAGTAGGAAAAGACAAGATCTTTTGAGTTCATTGGGAGCATGGGGACCTTGGGGGAGTGTAGAAGTGAGGAGTCAGGGAGGGGAGCAGAGAAAAATGTAGAGCTCAATAAAAATCAATTAAACAACAACAACAAAAGAACCTGTACGTCTTGTAGTTGGATCATCCGGACTCTTTGGAACAACCCTTCCCCCCAATAAAGTGTATGCCAACACATCTTTTAAAACTCCTAGAATGGTGGTACTGTATTTCTTGAGACTCCTTGGGACCCTTCCTGTTATTCAAGAGTCCCACCCCCTCGCTTATCTATCTTTTGTAACTTTCTCTTTAAGATAAGAATCATCCTATACAGTCCGTAGATTTTATGCTTTGAATTTACAAGACAAGAGCCTGAAAGCCACAAGCTTAGGATAGGAGGATTTTTTAAGCCTCAAGTTTTCTGGGATCCTAGATTCCCCAGGAGCCAAGGAAGTCTACATTACTCTCAAAAAAATCAACATCACTCTCAAAGACAACCTAACAGAGACTAGAGAGATAGTTCGGAGGTTAAGAGCTCATTCCTGCAGCGAGCGGCTTCAGGTGCACTTCTGAGCACCTATTAGGTGACTTATAGCCATTTGTAACTCCAGTTCTACCAGTTCTAGGGAATCCTGTGGTCTTGCTTCCTTGGTACCAGGCATACATATATGTGTGTGTGTGTGTGTGTGTGTGTGTGTGTATGAGGGTTTTTGATTACATATACTATGTATATATATATATATATGTATGTATTAAAACCACTCATATACATAAAATTATATGCATGGACCTTCTTTAAAACCTCAGTATTCCCATATCAAAACTAACTTATTCCTCCTGCCATACACCAATCAGTCCTTTTCTGTTTCATCGAATTATTGCCTATACCAGTGCATAAACAGTTAGGACACTGTTCTTAGTGTCAGTGAAATCTTGATATGGTTACAAAGCTGGTTGCAGCAATTCAGTGCTTAAAATTAGATTACTGATAAGCCATACCAAAACATATTCAAAGAAATAGTCTGACCAAATTTATTAATGAAACACCAAACATTTTAAAAATATTCCTACCCAAAATAAAAGAATAATGCTCACTTACTAATGAAAGAATTGAGCTATCATAAAAGTATAAGTTATGTCACAGTAATTATTATTAAATCTAGTTTAATAGCTCAAACTGTATAACTCAAAATAGCTTGATGTTTTTATTTTATACTTTATTTTCTATTTCAAAGCAAATCTAGTAGCATATTCATAGATTATCAGGAAAATGGCTTTGTGATGACTTGAAATAGCTAAGGACAGCTGCTGGCTCTTTGTTGCCATACGATGCCCTCTCCCATGTTCCCTGTGGTATGATGCAGCAGGAAGCTTCACCACCTGCTTCTGGGTTACAGCTTCCAGCACTGTGAGCTAAATAAGACTAGATTCTTTCTAAACACAGCCACTCGGTTACAGATTTTATGCCCTTTTCCTTATCCTGCCTATGAGGATAAGACTGGCAGGATTAAATATTTTCTCATTCTCCTCTCAGTTCTTTGATGCTGATAGTTCGGATGGTCTCTGTTTACTTTTTTCATGTCTTTTTTTTTGGGGGGGTGTATTTATTTTATGGTTATGAATATGTGGCGTGTGTGTGTGTTTGTGTGTGTGTGTGTGTGTGTGTGTGCGTGTGTAGTATATGCATTCCTGGTGCCCACAAGGGCCAAAAGAAGGCATCAGGTGCCCTACAGCTGGAGTTGCAGATGGTTATGAGCCCCTGTAGCAATACTTACGTGTTGGGACCTCAGCACACAAGTAATGACAAAGAGACTTATTCCTAGTTGTGAATGCTTGTTCCTAACTAGCTAGCTCTTATAACTTAAATTGACCCATAATTTTTAATCTACATTCTGGCACTTGGCTCATTACCTCACCTCAGTACTGCCTACCCTGCTTCTTTTTGAATCTGGCTGGCAACTCTGCCTTTCTTCTTCCCAGGGATCTTTCTCTGCCCAAAAGCACCATCTATCTCCGCTGCCTAGCTATTGGTCATTTAGCTTTTTATTACACCAATCACAGCAATACATCTTCACACAGTGTAAAAATATCCCACAACACCAGTGTGTGGGGTCCGGAATCAAACCCAGGTTCTCTACAAGAGAAATGAATACTGAATCATCTCTCCAACGCTACTCTTCATTTTTATGAAAATTTGGGAAAACAATATTATGGTTATGTGCTTTCACAGTATCCAAAGGTAGAATGGAGTTTATAGCTGAGCACACAGAAAGATTTGAGTTTAATCCCTAGTAAAGCATTACACACACACACACACACACACACACACACACACACCATTCACTCTACACACAATATGAATAGCATAATGTTATTATTTTATACTTTGTTTTCTATTATAAATCAAGCCCATTTTCTTTCACTGATGTATTTGTTTGAAAAGCACTTTTAGATCAGCTTTTCTGTTTTGTTTTAGTCTCCATCATATTATACTGGCACTTTTTTCCACTAACAATAAAATCATAGAAAACTACATTTGCCAAAAACAAACGTTTGTTCTTGCCAAAGTCAGTATCTAGGTGTCAAGACAATACATGGCTAATGAATAAAAACAGGAATATCTATAAACACAGAGTGTAGCTCAAGTCACCAGGTGGAAAATGTAGGTTAAAGGTTAGAGAATGTGCGATAAGAAACAGCAGAGATTAATGAAACAGATTTAAACTTTAGTTTTCAGTGTAAATACTCTCATTCCTGACAACAGTAAGAGGAAACAGCAGCCAGCTCCTTCCCATTAAATTCTGTAAAGAAAGACAACACAGAGAAAAGATATCTTGATTCCTTTTTAAGGTTATAATAAATGTGAGGTTGTTAAATATGGAATTATCTGATAAATGGAAAGGATAGCACCTATGAAATAGAAGCTAAAAATATGCATCAGTGATCACAACAATTTAGTGAATTGTCATGTCAGTGAGCAAGATAGCCAATTTCTATCAAGCATAGAGAAAATAAGCACACAATAGAAAAGCTAGCTCAGACTGTTAAGCGGTATGGGAGAGAGAACTCTCAAACATATTCAGTTAAGAAATGCACAGTTATTAATGCTCAGACATAATGCCGGAAGAAAGTGAAGCCGGTGTGCATCTGTATGAACTCATGAAAGCATTTGAGCAACAGAAAGAAAGCATGGGTCAAATACAGCCTCACATTAAAATCTGCCACTGAAAGAAAGCAGTGTTAAGAGCAAGAAAAAAACATTAGCAAAACTATTGTTTTGATGGAGGATTCACTTATAATGTAAGCAAACTGAACAAAGATGTAAACATGTTCAGGGGAACAAAGCATATTGAACAGATGATAATATGAGCTTACTTTCACTATATTAAAAGAACACAGTGCATAATATACTTTGAAGTAAACAATATACTTTATTCTCATTTGAAAAAATACTTTCATTATCTAAGAAAGAAACTATTTTTCTTGAATAACTATTGTCTGTAGAAGATATGAATCCTTTGAGACAGCATCAGGTTGAACTGAGTTCATTAATAAGAGTTAAGTTTTGTGGTCTCATGGTGGAATATTAAAACATTTGTGAAGGAGCATACACAGTAGTTGAGTGACTATTAAGTTAGGACCCACGTTCCTTACAGTTTCGAGCTTCTACTAGCTGTGTGACCTGCAATCTCTTCTCTCTCTCTCTTTCTTTCTTTCTTTCTTTCTTTCTTTCTTTCTTTCTTTCTTTCTTTCTTTCTTTCTTACTCCTCTCTTCCCTCCTTCATCTCTTCCACACTCTTCCTGTCTCATCTGCTGCTTCAACAGCTTTGTCTACAGAATGTATGCACTAATTATTTTTTTTCAGAGGAATAACTGAAAGCTTAGATAGAAAACATTTAGTAGCATTCTCAGAACCGATAAATAACAGTGCTTGCCTTTTCTTCCAAATCCTGAAGGTTCCGGCAAATTTTACTTCAGCAATGCCATCACTGAGCTTCACAGTGGGAAATATAGTACTTAGTAAAAGTAGACTAAATGCATTAATGTTGAAAAAAAACTCGAGTTAAAAGTAGTAGCCTCACTTTTCCATCAGATCCCTTCAGGGAATGGCCACAGTATGAAAGGCTGTAACTTGAGCTGGCTGACAGCAGCGGACAGTATTGCTTGCAATCAGAGACAAGCTCAGTGGGAACAAAACATCTAATGGTTGGGAAGCAGAAATAGGACAGTAAACATTATGCAGAACACAGTGCTGTGCCCCCTGTGGGCATGCAAAAATATAATCCACAGTGATTGTGACAGTGATGAACAGGACCAGACCCTGCAATCAGTGTCTAGTGCCCATTAAGGAAAAGCCATACCCTTGGGGAGAGGGAGGATCTTACCTCTGTGACACTAGCAGAGGACATATTCACACAAGGGGTTACAGGGCAGAGATTTGAGGAGAACAGGGCTTTGAGAAGACAAGAAATTGCCTGTTTTGTGACGCAAATAAAATTCTGACAGTCTATCATGAAGCCACTTTTTCAATCACTGCCCTGAAACTTTATTAACATTTTTTCTTAGAAGCTCCACTTTAGGAATATTGAATTTTACAAAGGGATAGGGTGTTTTCTGCAAGTTATTTGTACCAGAAAGGTTGAAAGAAGTCGCTTTGGCTAACTAAGGTAAAGCCAGGAGAAGCTCTGTTTTCTAATCTGGACCAGAAGAAATGACTAGTCATTATACATAAATAAATGAGTGGAATAAAAAGAACTGAGAGGTGTTTCTCTGCATTTCTTTTTTACAGCAAGCCTATGGCAGAAACCACTTGTCACTAGATGAGCTCCTTTTTTTATTAAGGGTGAGTATGCATGTTTTCAGGCAAAGACTCAAATGTATTCACTTCTCCAATGCCGTTACCACTAAGAGCAGCTATGCCACCAAATCCAGCCGGCACCATATAAACAGACATGCCAGAGAGCAGCCTCCCTTCCCAGGAAAAGACAAATTGGCACATCTGCGCTCCCTTTCCTACTGTCTGGTAAGGGAATGGAACACAAGACAGGAAGTGTCCATCCTGCAAACATGGGCATCGTCTTTGTCCATTTGGTCAGCTGCAACAAATGCCTTCATCTGGGTAATTTATGAGCAAGAGGAATTATTGTACATGCATCTGGAGCATGTGTAGTTCAAGGTTAAGAATCAATAATAGGCTCTATATCTGATAAGACTTGGTTCTTCAGAGGTGAAAGCTTCTCTGTGACAACAGGGCAGAGGAAACAAGCTCTCTGAAGCCTTATTTACAGGGGTGATAGTCCCAAACCAGAGTGCCATCATCTCCAAAGGTTTCATTTATGAAAAACAATACATTGATTACAACACACTGCTAACTGACTTTCTACACAAGAAGGGGTGGGAGGGTAAATTCAAACTAGCAAGGACCACATTCTTGACTGCCTATCTCCACCCACGGTATCCATGAGAAAAATTAATCATTGCTCGTGTTTAAACCACTGTTTGACAGGCTTTCCGCAGCTCCGAGCAAATATGATGCAGTGACCTCCAAGAAATACTAAATACTATTGGTGTGATGTTTCAGTTGGAAACATAAGAGACTGAAAACCTGCCTGAGATTGGACAGGCACACACGGAGGCTTTTACTTTGTCACAATTTAGGTAAAAGGAGATGGCCCAGGGAAAAACAGATAAGGAGAAGTCTGAGGGCTCCAGAAACACATCTTTAATCATTTAACAAGTCACCTGATGACCAAAATCTACCTAAGGGACGTAGTGCTGCACAACCATACAAATGGCCCTGAAAACATTTGTTGATTTACTTGTAACCCCAAGGTGGTCTGCAACTGACCATGCAGCCCAGGCTGACCTTATGACCATGGCTATCTTCCCTGTTCTCAGCCTCTCAAGGGGTTGTCTTACCTTCTAAAGAAAAAACAGAGCCAGGCAATGGTGGCTCTTAATCCCAGCACTCAGGGGGCAGACACAGGTGGATCTCCCTGAGTTCAAGGCCAGGGTGGTCTACAGAGCATGTTACAGGACGGGCTACAAAGCTACAGAGAAATCCTGTCTCGGAAAAAAAAAAGAAAGAAAGAAAGAAAAAGAAAAGAAAAGAAGGAAAAAAGGGGAAAGGAAAAAATGTTTAACAAGAAAAAATGGTTCTGCCTGCGTGGGTCTAACCGAAAAATGAAAGAAGAGCACATATATGTTTTAGGTTCTAGTGGAGTCAGACGCATATTCTCCTAGGGTGGAATTCTGAGACTCAAGTTCTCTAGGAGGCTATACTGTTTGCAGTCTCTAATCCACACGAGAATTAACCTAAACCCTGCCTTATGTACACAGCTTGTCTTGACCTAGCAATATCTCTGCCATTTTTATAAAATGTACTTTCATGAAAGCCTAGTTCTGATTATCATCATTTTTTTCATCAACGATCCCATAGATATTTAGAAGGTAACTCTTTCATTTTTAAATGTTTAGGCTTTCCTAGCTGCTATTGATTTCTAATTTATTTCTGTTGCTACCAGTTAGCGATTTACAATATGAAGCCAAGTAAATGTATTGAGTATTTTACGACAGATGATTAATATTGAAGATTGTGCCATATGCACTTGATGAAAGAGGTTAAAATCACATTGGATTTATCTGTTCCTTTTCCATTATTTCTACCAGGTTTTGGATACTTTCAGTACGAATATATTCCATCATTTAGGCTTCAGGTCTCAAGGCCATAGAAAGACTAATGTAGGATTTGGTCTTGATTTCTTACCCAGCATTACTAATACAACATAACCTCCTTAGCCTTGCTGGATGTGTGAGTAATTGGGCCTCTGTTATTGTTTCAGGGCACTTTGCAGGAATGAACCATTCAGCACAAGCTCTCAGGATGTCACTTATGCCCTGAGAACTTCGACTCTGTGCATTAAGGCTACTTTGAACACAGTCTACTTCTAATCAAGTAAAATATGGATAGGAAGTTGGGGCATAGAAGATAATTAGCAATCAAATGTCACAGGAAGATGCCACCAATTCAGAATGGGCACTGGTAAATCTTTTGAAGAACATGTAACTGCCTGCTCAATGTCTATTCCCTTCTTTTCTTCAAAGAGCTCCCATTTATTTGTAGTAGCAAAGCAACTGAAATCAACACCACTTCTCTGCTTTCTTTTCTCCTTTTAAAATAAACAAATACATTTACTTGTTTGCTTGTTTATTTATTTTACATCCTAGCCACGTTTTCCCCTCCTTCCTCTCCTCCCAGTTCCTCCCTTCTTTTCTGCATTGTCTCCTCCTCCCATCTACTTCTACTTTATTTCTATTCAGAAAAGGACATGTCTCCCACAGATATCAACAACACATGGCATATCAAATGTCAGTAAGGCTAAGAACATCCCCTTGTATTAAGGCTGGAGAGGGCAACCCAGTATGAGGAATTGGGTCCCAAAAGCCAGTAAAAGAGTCAGAGACAGACCCTGCTCCCACTGTTAGGAGTACCACAAGAAGACCATGCTACACAACTGTAACATATATGCAGGGTTCTCAGATTTTCTTAAAGCAAAAGTAACCTACAAGCTTCATTTAAATCCAGGAGATTATCTGTCCCCTTCTAGAGAGCCTCAATAGTTCTGCATTGCTAACCCAGGATCCGCCATTTCTTCTTGGAACTGGGAAGGGAGACTGGTGGAGAGGAATAGTATTTCAAAAGTCTTCAGAAATCATTTGGATGAAGAAGAAAATACAATAAGGCACTTCAGCCTATGATGTCAATAACACAAAGCCACTATATCATCCTTGCCTATTTATGACCTATGTTAATACATAAGAAAAAGTTACCACTGTGGTGTTCCTAATATATTCAGTTGAACATAACCCTCACGCCTTTAAAAGAGAAAGTCCTAAGAAAATTCTGGAGTAGCCCAGAAGCCAAATCCACATTTTGGCTGGAAAGCTAAGCTTTCACAGTTTCTACTCTAATTTCCATAAAGAACAAACTTCAAAAGTTTCTGTGTAATCATGCAGAGAATTTGGTGTGGACTTTTCTCCATTATGCATCATTTTGATAATCAGAAATCCTTCCTCCAAGTAGTATTTTTCTCTCTTTGAAATAGCACTATTTTTTTTCTAAAATGAAACATTAAGTTCAGGCTATACAAAGGAAGATTGTTGACTGCCCTTCAGTAAGACAATTTAACTTCCTACAGAATTTCAAAGACATTTTCACAGTAAAATTTGTACGAAATTATTTTCACATCTGGAATCCTCCCAAATGTGTTTCTGTAACTGCATGGCCTTTCTGAGTTGATGCTATGCTTAACCCTTTCCTCCCAAGCAGCTTTGAATCTCCATCACACAGTGCTAACCCTTTCACATCAGCACCTTCTCAGAAGTAAAGACCATGCATGTGCTGAGACATTCATCATCTATTTATAATCAGCCTGTCAGATAAATGCCTACTCCGGCAAACTTCCCCATCTAAAGTAGACTCCCATCCCAGTCAGCATTCTAGGATATGGCTCTGGATGCTCTAGTTGGAAGAACATGAAGTGGATGCAATATTTTTCTGCTTTACCAACATAAGTTACAATATTTTGCAGAGATATGTGTTTGTCCCTGAAGGAGCCTAAACATGTACATATTTATCTGCATACTGTGCACAATTGTGTGCGTGTGTGAGCACACAAATGTGCATACACACACAAGCACACATACATACACATAAATATTAGTATTTTCCAATGAAATCACTGAAACATAAATATTAGTATTTTCCGATGACATCACTGGAACAGAAGAGAAAAAAAGCAGACGTTAAGTTTTAAATGGGGAAGGAAAATATCTGGAATTTTAAAGTGTTAAAGGGGTTCGATTCTGATAAACTTTGAAAGCCAAGATATTAGTAATGGAAAATACAGCCTACTGTGGTTTGGTCACTTGTTCAACAGGTGTCTAAACCAAATTTGATTATAGATGCCAGGGAAGTCTGTTAAGGATGTGGACACAGAGCCTGTGAACTTAGCCCACGCTACATAAGATGAAACATTTCCAAATACTCTTCTTCCTTTGTAATGGATGTCAAGATAATCTACAAATCCCATATGACTGAATTGTTCTGTTGACTTTGGCAGCAGATCAAAATTACACGTCTAGTAAATGAGCAATAAGTGATCTTTTATTTGGCTACTGAAACTGACTATTTTCCAGTAAGATTATCAGCCCATTTTACTACATTATACCAATTGTATTCCCTTTAAGACATTATAAACAAGAGATTGGACAAAATTGCCTCCTAAGATATGCCTACATAAGATATACTACAAAAGCAGAGATGGTTATTTGTATACCTGACAAGCTATCTCCCAGGTATATAAACGTGATTGAGAAAGCTAGAGCATGCCTAACTCTTAAATAAAGTCACTATATTTCTATGTGATCTTTAGTTAATGATATAACCTGTTTCTGTATGGTCTGTCAAGCTCAGGATGGAGTATTTCTGCCTAAACTTTGCACCTCTTTGAGTGCTTCATGCTAGCAGGGGCCATCTGTTGCTGTCATTTCACAGCTATCAATTTCATTGTTATCTTGCTTCAAATCATGCCTCAATATGATCAAGCTGAGCTTGAAATGTCCACAGACTGGATAATTTCGCATAATGACACAGTTCAAGCATTCTGTTTTTAAAGACTCCAGGACCATTTTTAAGCCTGTGTTTTCTTTTTCTTCTTCGTAGCATCCAGAAAGACATCAGCTTATCTTTAGTTTCTGTCAGGTGTCACCTCTTATTCTAGCCTTTGCTTCCACTTCTCCAAATGACCTTCTCCCTTTAAAAACTAAAGTTGGTTTCTATTTTCAAAATTTTTCAGCTATTCATTACCAGGAAGTCACAAGCCTTCAAAATGGCGATGGATCTGTCTGCAAAAAAGATTTCAAACTTCAGTCCTTGGACAAAAGTGATTTAATCTCTGCCTGAAATGCTGGCTGAAAATATTTAGATCTTAGTTCTTCCACTTTTACTTGTATGGAAGCTCCTCACCAACTTCTTCCCTTCATATTCTAATTCAATCAGGGTGCATCAGAGTTGCTCCTTCACCTCCAGTGGGAATTCTGGCTTCACAGGGCAATTACTCATGTCTCTTCTGACTGGAACAAATGCAGTCCTCATCAGAAATCTAATCCCTATAGCGATTCCTGCTTTCTGAGACCTAACCCCTTTTCTCTTACAACACTTGACTCCATCCAACATCGCTTATAATGGCACTGCTGTGTTAATTATTTGCATTAGTAATCTGGTAGGATGGTGGGAAAACCCAGCTTGTAGAACAGTTGGCAAGGAATCTGAGAACGGCAAAGGAGGCATACGTACAAAAACACGGATGTCTTCAACCCTTTCCAAACTTGCAGAGTACTATAAATTTTTATGTTTCTGTTGTGAAACTTCAAAACTCGTTTATTTTTATGATTAATTATAGAGAATATTTAACTAACTAAATCAGCATCCTCTAGAAAATGCCTCTTACTAATTTAATACCTGCTGCTGAGATGAAATAGTCTTTTTAAGGTTGATAAGCGAAACTTTAATACGTAGATTTTGTGAATGCTGTCCAAAAGACAAAGTGAGGATGGACAGAAAGGAGGAAGGGAGGGAGGAAATGAGATTCAGAGACTACACTAGCCATTTCAGAAGCCTAATAGCTTTAATTGTGTTTGGAATGGCCCGGGGCCAATTCACCCTTGACTGAGGGCCCAGGGTCCCTCAGATCCTTCTCTCTTTTTTTTTCATTTCTTTTCTTTTTTTCCCCCTTGCCATAAAAGGCCGCTTGGAGAGGCCTCTGGCCTTTCTGGATTTTGAGTCACCTTGACCGAATTCAGTCAGGCTATAGCATCCCCCCCTCCCCCCCGGGGGCAGGGGATGCCCGGCTCATGGCTCCTGGATGTTCCTTCGCACTGATTTACAACCTGCCTATAGGGGAGACATCCCGGTTATAGACCTTGTGGTGTAGCTGTTTCATGGGTTTACACAATTTTAACTGTTGGGTAGCGAGCTATCTGTGTTCTTATCCCTGCTTTTTTTTTTTTTTTTCTCAATTCCAGCCGTGGCTTGTGGCATGGTGCGGCTTTTTACAATCTTTGTGGCATGGTGTGGCTTTTTTAAACCCCAGTCTTTTGCCCCTTTGCCCCATGGGTTGTGGCATGGTGCAGCTTTTTCAGTTCCAGTCTTTTGCTCCCCTCTGCAGCTTGTGGCAGGGCGATCATGCCTCTAGGTCTCTCTTATTATTAAGCTTAAAAATCCCTGCAGCTCAAAAATTATGGCTTTTTCATACAACATGTGACTGTTACCATTTTGACTGAGGTCATGTGACCTTACCACCATCTTAACTGGGGTCAGGTGACTTCCTCGCCATCTTTGTTGGGAGCCAGGTCAGAAGACCAGGTTCTCCAATCTCTATTGAAGTATACCGTGTCTTGTCCCCCGGTTTACTTGTGTTTTTTTTCTCTAAATTCCTCTTGCTGACTCTGTTGCATGTGTGTTTTATGCAGCGGCAGGCCTTTGGTAGGGCCCACCAAAGAATCCACTTCATCCAATTTCTGTTCACTCTCTCTGTGTGTGTTCATACGTGTAACTTAAATGCACCTATGCTTAATGTTATAATTGTTCATTGTATCTTATTTCAGACTACAAAAACAGTAAGTGTCCATCAGGCAGATTCTAAACTGTAGTTATACCTAATGGACAGCCCTCAAATGCTTAGAGATGTTGGGAATATGGCATTTATTAAAAAAAAAAAAAAAAAAATTTTCATAACAAAAAGAGACAGGTTGGCTCCCAACAGCACGCTGCTTCCTCCAAAGAAGACAGAAGACAAATGGACACACAACAACGTCCCTCCACAGTTCGCTTCACCACTGGGCCTCCGCAAAGCTGCCCTTCATCTAAGCTGAAGATCTCCTGATGTGGACAGAATCACTAGAATCGACACCCTAGCTGCTCAGGTCAAGGTAGGCCTGTCTTCCTACAGATTTCTTAGCCCACAGGAACTTCTGGAGCCTGGCAGGCCCTGCACTAAACAGCAAAAGGCAAATGCAACCTTCAGCGATCATGGAGGACCCTAAGGAGTAGCTCTGGGTGCCAACCAAGTAAGTTCTCTGTCATTTTTTAATTAGTAACTCAAGTAAAATTTTATCCTTCTCAAAAATCTCTGATACAGTCTGATAGCTGAGAGGCTTTGTCAGTTTAAAAAGACAACCTCATTAAACAAGTTTCAGATCAAATTTCTCTCTCATGCTGCCTTCCATA
>JAQHUG010000201.1:1503334-1530700 GCA_028555095.1 Dicrostonyx torquatus
GGTTGTGGTCATGTCCACATCTACCTATGCCTGCTCTGTCAAGTCTTCCTTCTCTGTATGCCAGCTATGCTGTAGGCCTGAATTAACATCTCTTTTCAGGCACCCTCCAAATTACAAAGAAAGAGCAAAACAACATCCTGACACTTTGTTAGGGGTGGCAACAGACTAGGTGACCGACCACCTCCTGTGGCAAGTGCAAACTATGTCCTGCGATTCTGGTTGCCACACAATGTAGAAATATGCACCTACACCATACAAATAAAACAAAAATAAATACATCTTTATAAATAAGTATATATGACAGTGCTAATATTTTATTTTCCTCAATTGTGTGTATACATTTCACAATGGCGTTCAGAGCCTAAGGTAGTTAAAACCAGCTAAATTTCTAATAGAAAATAATATGCTACAGAAATAAGTAGGAACTAAGCCAATAAAAAAGCATACTGTATTCACAGAGAAACATAAATTTTTGAAGTTAATCAAATGAAACTTAATTAAAAGAGACACATTAATGTGATAATGCTATTAATTTTCCCCAAATTTGTCTATAAATTTAATGTATTTATAATTAAAGTCTCATCAGAATCAAGTAGGAACTTGAAGTGATTCTAAATATAACTTGAAAGTTTGAGTAGTTGTGGAAAGCTAAGTGTGTTCAAGAAGAAAGAGTAAAAGTGGAAACTCACTTTAAAAGATATCAAAACTTATTATAAGGCTTCAGTAAGAAAAAATATCACAGATTAAGCTGTGGATGGTAGAGCATGTTTATAGATCTAACCACTTGGGAGGCTGGTGGTTACATCACCTGCACCCAAAGTTCAATACAACCTGCTTAAGCTAACAGTACTCCCCACCTGCCCTCAGCTCAAATGCTGTAGAAATTTGGGTGTGGTCTCCTATATTATTTATGCCCATGTGAAGTGCATGTCCAGCCTCTTTTCCAGCTGCAGGATTCAGTTGCTATTCTCTGTCCAGCAGAGGATTGGGTTTTGTGAGTCTACCACTAAATAAATAACCCTCTATTATTCTCAATTCTGAGCTTGAGTGGGATTTCTTTTAAGATTTGTGTGGGATTTCTCTCTTCTCTCAGTGAAACAAATAACTAAATAAGTAGCATAGAACTGGTGCAGGGGCGTATAGATCTAAAGAAACAAAAGAAGCCAACTGAATACACCATAGACATTTTTATCTGTGATACTATCTCTCTCTATCCCTATACCTATCTTTCTATACATGTGTCATCATAGACAAAAAGTCTAACTGTAGATATAAGCATGTTGATCATAGCTTCCTAGATTAAGCTGCACTAACATCCCATCCTATAGTCTCAGTGGTTTTAACAATAAATATTATTTCTCAGTCACAAATGTGTGATAAGATTAAAAAAATGCACTTTCAATTTTAAAAAGTTTATCCAATGGCCTTTGATGACAACACACTATAATTTCTGTCCCTCTTGATGGAGACATGGTAACAACAAGTTTACTACTTCCTTGGGGGAAACAAAACAAAAATTTTTTATTTAAGATATTTCAACTTGAATCTGAAAGAAAAAACTTCCTCTTGGAAGAATTGGGCAGCCCCAACGAGAATGAATGTACCACAAACACAATATTGTGTCAGAGGAGCTATATGTAGAGGGGGGACAAGGCTTAACTGGTAATTTTGATCCTGTCTTTCCAAGCTGACAACTACCACCTACACACCTCTGGTCTCCTTTAGATAAAAATATCTCAACTCATTGGATCTTCTGTAACACTGGGAGTTCGTGTCAAACAAGGAAGGTGTCTAAATGTTTTCTGTTACTTTGCATTCTACTGCTCTTTAGTAGTCTGTTAAGTTTCTCTGAAGGTTCAGAAACTGGAACCTTTTCAGTAAATAAAACTGAAAACACTTATATATCATGCTCACTGCTGACAAGTTCCTTGATTCAAAGACCAAACTTAGAGGACTCTGAGGGAGAATGGATGCTGTATACTTGTAAATACATTCAAGCAAATTACATAAAAGACAACTTTTCCCACCCTACACTGTTGTCATTCTAGTTAGAAGTTTCTTCAAAGACTTTGTGAAGTTTCATAATCCAACATATGTTAAATATTAATACTTAGATGGGAGGTGTGGTGGTTTGGATGAAAATGCCTCCTATGCATTCATATGTTAAGTGTTTGGTCCCTAGTTGGTGGAACTGTCATGGGAAGGATTAGGAGGTGTGGCCTTATTGGAGGAAGTGGGTCACTTGGGGGTAGGCTTTGGGCTTTCAAAAGCCCATGTTGGGTTCAACTCCACTCTCTTTGCCTCCAGTGTGGAGATAAGATGCAAATTATCTGTCATTACTCCACCACCATGTCTGTTTGTTCCCATGCACACTGCCATGATGGTCATTGGCTCACCCTCTAGAACTGTAAAAAAGTTCGCAATCAGGTAATTTCTTTTTATAAGTGCCTTAAATATGGTGTTTCTTCACAGCAGTAGGAATGTAATTAAGACAGAGTATAGCGATATTCCATTTGGTTTCTTAACAAATAAAGCTTGCCTGAAGATCAGAGTGCAGAGCTAATCCACTAGAGGCCAGAGAGTGGTGGCACACTCCTTTAATCCCAGGTCTTGGGGAACAGAGGCAGAGGCATTTCTGGGAGTTGAAGGCCACCCTGGGCTACGTGAGGTTGAATTTATTTAAAAGAGAAACAGAGGTCACATACAGGTGATCCCTGCACTTTGGATCCCATTCCTTTAATCCCAACACTAGGGAGCTGGAGACAGGAATGATATGGCTGGGTGGAGAGAGACAAGAGCTCAGAGCAGTCTTCTTATCACCCCTGAAGGATGCAGTCTGAGGAGACAGACAGTCTGGGGACAGGATTGTTCCTTCAGTCTGAGCATTGGTAGAGGTAAAAGGTCTCTCTAGTTGTTGGCCGCATTGCTTCTCTGATTCTTCAGCTTTCCCCCCTAATATCTGACTCTGGGCTTGCTTTATTAAGACCAATTAGAATTAGTGCAACAACAGAAAATTTTTTAAGTTTTCCATGTTAGATTGATTAAAGATTTTGTTCTTTTCTACTAAACAATTTGAGTTGTTGATAAAAACATCTGGTTGTGATATAATTAATGTTGTTGAAACTATTTGGTGGGCTATACCTTGTCTATTCAATCCCAAGTAAATAACTTTGCACAATTTACAGGGCCTCTGTGTGACTCATTTCCTTCACTTGTAAATGGCAGCTACAGTTCCAACCATGAGGGATCATAGGGGAGAGGAAAGGCGAATGCTTTTCAAACCTTTTGGCGATCACCTGATGCTTAGAATCAATGAGAACACGGGATAATTATTAGGGGAAATTTTGCCTTAAAAATTCTTCAAACCATTATGAATACAGCATAACAAAGCAAAGAAACCCACCTGTCACATGCAACTATCCTTAAGGAAGAATAAAAACCCATATCCAGACTACTGCTTCAATCCGTCTCACAGATGAATGCTGTTTTGGGTTTAAATTTAGTGAATTTAGTAAGTCAGGAGTTCAGATTAAGTAAGTACTGAACTTTGTGAGGTAAGGACCATTAGAACCTGCTCAAAACCTTCACTGACTGACTATTACCTCCCCCATGAATTTAACTTTTCATTATCCTAAATTCTACATGATGCACTTACCAATATATTTCCAGTGTTGTCCTTCTCGTCCCTGCTTGTCATTATTGCATTAATCTATCACATCTTTTTCCTTTTAGCCTTGTTATGAATTCCCTTAGTTGACTTTTTTACTTGCCTGGAAGCTCCACTTCTTAAGGCCACTCAATTCCCAGGTCTTTTTGAGCATTTTCCTTCAATGAATTCACCACTTTCTTTTGTATATAGAGTAACATGAGACCTCTTTTCCTTTCGTTCCTTTTTTTTTTTTTAAAATGGCATTATCTCTATCCACACTTTGATCATGTCTTTGCATGCAAGGGTTCAACTACAGAATTGTCTACCTCAGAGTCTGGCTTCAGACTCCACAGAGAATACATTTGTTTGCCTCTTTGTTCTGATTTTTGAGATAAAGTCTTACTGTGTAATTGAGACTGACTTCAAACTTATTGTGTAGTTCTCACTGGCCTGATCTTTAATTCACAATTCTCTTGCCTTGGATTCTTTAGGACTGAGATTATTTAGAAATAGCCTCTGAAAACACTAAATTTTACTTCAAATAAATAATATGTTTTATATACTTAATAAATAATATTAGGTATATAAAAATAGATGTAGTTAACATGAAAGATATTTGAGGAAAGAAATCCATTTTTTTTTAGAATTCCATGTTTGTGGAATGTATATTATGTGCCAAAGAACATCCTAGGCAATGCAAAGAAATAGAGTGAGCAAGATATTCACTCGTCACCAAGAAATGAGAATCTATTCTTGTGAAAGCTCAGTACACACAGAAATTAACATAACGGTCTTTTGGTGAAGTCTCTGAAGGGCCAGCTACATAGCACAAGAGACTCACTCTAACCATATCTAGAAAGATTTCCAGAGGAGAACTATTTTTGAGATTTGAATTTCAGTAAACGAGGGTGAAGAGAAAAGTTATAGAAAGAAAAGGGTACCAACCCATTGGAATATCCATGCATTTGTGGAGCATGACTGTAGCTCTCAGGAGGCCTTAAAGAAGGATCATCAACAGAAGGGAGCCAGTCTGGGCTACACAGCAGGACTTCATCTCAGATAAACAAATGGTTAATATTGATCGCCAGCTTGACAAAATCTAGAATCACCCATGAGATAATCCTCTCTAACCACCTATGAAAGATTTTCCTCTTTTAATTAGGTTATTTGAAATGGGAAGATTCACCATAAATGTCTACAACGCCTTCCAGCGGCCCATATGTAAGAAAATCCAAGACACATGCTTTTGCTTTTTGACAATTTCATTTCATGGCTTGTTGGCCAGTTCATCTACTCTGTTGCTGTCATTGCCACTGCTGCTTCAAGACTTCATTGACATCAGAACCCAGATTCTTTGGGCTTCCAGTAACCGAAGACCAGTGACTCTCTAGGCCTCTCCTAGGTCTTCAGCATCAGACTGGGACTGCTAAGCTTCATCATGACCTGAAAAGCTTTAGTGTAAAGCCAGCCATTGTTGGACTGCCTAGTCTGCATGTGTAAGCCAATCTAATAATCCCCTTTTTATATAGTCATATCATTGGTCCTAATCCTTTGATTAAATAAATAAATAAAATTGGATGAATAAAAAGTTAGAATTGCTCCAGAAAAGAAGACACAGAAAGTACAAAATGTATTCTGGGAACAGAAAGCAGAACTGAATTCCTTAACTTTACAGTGTTTTCCCAGAACTGGAAATAATAAGGAATGTTTATAGCAAAGTGTCTCCGTGTAAATGAACCCTGTTGGAAGTGGATCTCCTAGCTAAGATCAATCAAACTTTCCTTGCAACCTTTAGAGAACTGTGGAGCCAAAACCACCCAGCTCAACTTTGCCAACTTATGACTCACAGAAACTTTTAAATAAGAAATGATGTCACTCATTAGCTAACAGCAAACAATACAAAGGTGAAAAGTGAAAAGGCTATTTCAGACTTCTCCCCATCCACCGAGATCAGAATTGAATTTGAGTTAACCACGGTTGAGACAGTCCTGAGTCGGATGTGGCCGATGCAGCTGCTCATCACTCCACACTAGAAAGCCACCGCAAGTCGTCGCATTTCTGCTTCCCCTTTAACTGCGGTACTGTGCTGGGCATGTATGAAACCCCAGACTGACGTTGTCTTAATGTGCTATATTTCAGTGCAAAAAGGAGAAAGTGCTTTGTAACCTACAGACTTTGTGGAGCGACTACATCATATATGCAGATGTGTTTTTTGCTCAGCGTTGTAGGTGGTTTGAAAAATCATGCATTCCCCTCAAATTTATAGAGAGTCCATCTTCATAAAAAGGGGGAAAGGTCAAATTAGCATTCACTCAGTACACGTCAAAACAAAATGGATGTATGGTTTTGGGCTCAGCAGGCTTAGTTATCTGAAAGTGACGTAGTCTTTAATACAGACAATATTGTTAGTTTTCTAAAACTTCTTCTTAGCTTTTGTCCTGCCTCTCAGGTTAGAATAAGGCTTATCAAGCATAGGTCTCCAGACTGTCTTCAATAACTTCGCATTTTAGGGCTGCTTTAGAGGTTGGTTTAGGAAAAGTGCATAGGCTGAGTAGCTGATCAGAGTTTCTAAGTATTCATCCCAATTCCCGGCGTTCTTTCATTAACCCTGGTCTTTGGACTCCTTTCACCCTGCCCTGGAGAAGAGTGTGACCCGCAGGGCGGGAAGTGCTGTGGCCTGCAAGGTTTCCCGGCAGAGTTGGCCTTCCTGGGAGGGGCATGGACTACGGTGGGCGTGGCTTAGCGTCCTAGGCGGGGCGGGACGCGCGGGAAATTTGAACTTTCCTGCCTCCCAGTCTGTGATCCAGGAAGTGAAGTTGCTTGGTTGTTTTTCAGTCGGGCCCTGCAATTATCAGGAGCTCAGGGCGGTCTGCAGAGATGGTGGAAGGGCCAGGCTGTACTCTGAATGGAGAGAAGATTCGGACGCGAGTGCGACCAGGCCAAGTGGTGACCAGCGTGCGGGGACGAGCTCTGCAGAGCCTGGTGGGCGCTGCGTTGCTCCCCGGAGCCTCTCCAGCTGAGGTCTCTCCCCAGGTGAGTCAGTCCTATGTCCAGGCTTGGAGTCTGCAGCGGGAAGTTGGAGTGACAGAAGAAAGAGACTGTTTCTGGGACCCAAGGTCTTTGCATCTACCCTGGTCCCAGTGTTCTAGGGCCTGTGTTTCCCAGCATTTATCTTTATCTGGAAAGTGAGTGAGTCCTAGCCAGAAGTTGACTAAGAATGCCAATGCTAGATCCATGGAAGGCATTTTATTTCTTACAAGCCACTTCTGTAAGTCAGTCCTCAAAAGATATCTTCTGATGGTTACCGTCTACTTTCACTGACAATATCATCAGATTTGTGCAACGTCTGGTGCTTTTCTTCACATTGTAAGACTGAACCTTTAACATAGAATTCCAGCCCCTTTGCTTGCCCAAAAATCTGCAGTTGATAAGTAATATATAATTCTAAAAGTGCACATGGAAAATTTAGCACTAAATACTCACTCAGCTGAATATTGCCATCTAATGAAGGGGCAGTAAAACCTACTTCTGGTTTCCTTAAGTGAATTTCGGTCTTTTTAAAGTAAATTGTAGCACAGCTTCTTGCCACTCAGGCATACACTGCAGATGGCTAGATAGTCATTTAGTAAGAACTAAGAACTATACTAAAATATTCTGATTAAACTATCATGCATTTAAAAAGCCCTTTCGATGTGTGGCTGACTGTGTTTCATGGATACATGCAATCTTGTGCTGTGCGTCAGTTTCTCTTGCAAAGCTTCTCATCACCTTTGGTCTAGGAAAGAAGTTTTCTGCTATGAAATTGGCATATGTTCCCAATTTGAAAGAAATGAGGAAAACATATTTTCAAGCTGAGAAAAAAATGTTTTCGATCTTTCTAACGGTTGTGCTTCTGTTTATTTTGACTTGATATGTCAGCAAGTGCTCTGTACTTTGTTTTTAAATTATCATGTTTTTCAAAGTTATTTCAGAGTATTATGGAGATCTATGTTAATGGTTCCTCTAAAATATTAATGTTGAGGAAGATCACTCATTCAGCAAAATTTTGAATATCCTTAAAATACCAGTATGGGGAGGTGAAAGTAAGTTCGTTTTTATACTATAGTTGTGGAAATGCATTCAATAAAGGATAACATTTACATTTACAAATTAACATCTACAAAGTGATACAACCACAGAAGGCTGTGCTTCTCTGTTAGGACATTGGGAGACAAGAGAAGTCTCCCCTGCAGACGTAACACAGCTGATATATGAAGGGGGAATAGGAGAGATAGAGTTCTTGGGATGAAGGTGAGCCAATATACAGAAAAATGTATGGTTTAATTAATGATTGCCCAAGCCAGCTATCTTTAAAATATACACTTTAATAGGTGTAAGAAATACAAACAAACTTTCCCCATCAGAAAAATACCATTCAAGGGCCAGAAAGAAAATATGTGTGTGTGTGTGTGTGTGTGTGTGTGTGTGTGTGTGTGTGTAAAAGGATGTGTAGTAAAAGGCTGCTTGTTTGTTCCCAGAGGCTTAGCCCCGAAATAATCACACAGAAACCATATTATTTGCAATACTGTTTGGCCAATAGCTTAAGTGTATTTCTGGCTAACTCATATATCTTAATTTAACCCATTTCTATTAATCTGTGTATCGCCACCAGGCTGTGGCTTACCAGGTAAAGTTCCGTCATCTATCTCCAGCTGGGCTACATGGCTTCTCTCTGACTCTGCCTTCTTTCTCCCAGCATTCAATTTAGATATCCCCACCTAGCTCTTCTCTTACCTATCTGGCCAAGCCAGTTTCTTTATTCATTAACCAATAAAAGCAACACTTAGACAGAAGGATCTTCTATATCGAGGATGAGCTAAGAAGGTGGTTTGATATTAAAGTTGATAGGCAGATTATAAAGACCTCCATATACCACATGTGGAACATGGATTTTTTTGAGTTTGATTTTATTTTATTATTTTTTTTGTGTGTGTGTACTTGTTTATGTTGTTGCATGTGTGTCAGAATATAAGTTGGGACAACTGGCAGGGTTAGCTCTTTTTCTGCCTAGTGTGGGTTCCAGGGACCAAACCAAACTGACATCTTCAGTCTTAGGTGCTGAACCATTTACCTGCTAAGCCATTTTAAATGCTTCACATTAGGGACATTTTCCTTTCTTAGGCATCATGAGAAACCTTGAATTGTAGTAAGATTTATTTACAGTTTGAGTGGAACCCTGTATATTGAAGAAGAGAGAGAGAGAGAAAAAAAAGGAAGAAATCTCAAGTACGCATTGCAACGATCCAGGTGGGAACCTTGGGCTCAGCTACTGATGGTAGAAATTGAGTGAAGAAAGCCAGTTGCTATTTTAGACTGTAGGACTTAGCAGTGCTTCAATATGAATATCCTCAGTGATACCATGCTTTATATCATCCAACAACAGTGTTTTGTGATGTAGTCTGTGCTAGTTACTGGGAAAATAAAACCAAATAAGATTCTTGCTGAAAGAAATCAATATTATGTCTTAAATAATCATCTAATTGGTATTTAGGCAAAATAGTATTAACAATTTCTTTTAGGTTTATCTTGATTAACTGCAACAAAACATGGAGTATAGTTAGGCATGAGAAAGAATAATACCACAATAAAGATAAACCCATTGGTACAGAAAAGGAATATGGGGGCTCAAGTTAAATCAGTTAAACACTCACATGTAGTAAGGTGTTGGGCCAAGATTTGCTCTCCCTTCAGACTTCAAAAGAAATACTTTTATGTATGTTACAGCAGATCAGTAACAAAAGATTCAGTAATAGAGTGGTTAATGCAATGGCACACCTTAAGGCCCTGTACGTGAGCGTGAGAGTGATTTCTTATTAACTGAAGAAGTATGACCTTGGGTTTTGGCGGTGTCCTCCACCATTCAAATTTAGTTCACCTCAGTCAATTATCTGCTCTGATAATTCTCTTCATTGCTATATTCAGATGGCACCAAAGAGTGCATCTTGATAACCTAATGTAAGTGCTTTATTAATGGTTGAGCAATGATTAGAGTCCCTTGGCAACAGTACTCACTAAGCTATAGTCCACAAATAAATAGCCCTGCATTTAAAGCTATTACGGATAATGTCTTAATAGAAAGAAGAACTAATTATTGGAATAGAGCCTTGTCATTAGGATGAAGGGTCTGCTTCTATCGACATTGGATTGAAAATCAATATGAAATTAATAATGTGGCTTTCAGTAAAATTCTAAATACTCCCTTGTGGCTTCATTTTCGGGGCCTTTGATCTATAAAAGCATAGTAATAACCTTTGTAAATATCAACAGCCTTTTGCATTGGAGAAGGATGTTGGATCTGTACTAAATTTCATTAAAATATGGACCATTGTCACAAACTTCTGGCATGATCATTATTGTAACAGATGACCCCTATTTCTTAGGCATATATACCAAGTAGCTAAAGCTATTTAATGTTTCTACTGCTGGCTTGAAATGATTAGTTTTCTGAAAGCAGCATTTAAAAATAATTGCATACTGTATTCTTTACAGTGCTATAAATATGAAAAAATAACAAAGGAGAGCTAAGGAAATATTAAGTGGCCATTTAGCATAA
This sequence comes from Dicrostonyx torquatus, assembly GCA_028555095.1. Classification (NCBI taxonomy): domain Eukaryota; kingdom Metazoa; phylum Chordata; class Mammalia; order Rodentia; family Cricetidae; genus Dicrostonyx; species Dicrostonyx torquatus. The sequence continues at coordinate 1,513,576 of JAQHUG010000201.1, forward strand.
AAGATTTGAACCTCAGATAATCATTCCAAAAACCAAACATAAAACATCTTACCTCGGGAGCTTACTCTGTTTATCATATAGCATTTCTCTTTGTTCTGGTTACAGTCCATAGAAATCCCACTAATTCCCCTCCTGCTGTGGCAACCCGTCCTTATTTTGAAGAATGCTCCCTGTAGAAGATCTTGGCATCTGCCAGTCATCCACATGCTGTATTACTCTTCTAAGTTGTGGCCCACTGTCTTGTCAGCTTAAATTCAGGCAACCGTGTAAGCACATTGCATGAAACTCTGCTGGAGCTTGTGGGACCTTATGGTAAGAAACAATATTGGAATGTAAATGAACGCTTCCAGCTAATGAGCTTTGAAGCGTCAATCCTCCAATTTTGATTGTTGGGTGGATATGGTATTTTAGTGAAATCAGTGTGTAATCTGCATGTGTTGTTAACTTCCTTTCATGAGAATAAAACTGTCTGTGCATGAGTATTTACTGATTTGAAACATGCACTGGTTATTCTGATGATTTCTTAAAATTTCATACATATCTTTAATATGTTACCTACATGATATCATCTGTATGATGCTTTAAAGCTTCATGAACAGGCTAGGCATTTAAATATGAGTATTTGACTTTCAGATGCAGAAAAACCAAGCTTTGAATAATGTAAAGGGGCTAAGCATGTTTTTAGGAGTCTGTATGGAGTCTCTTATGACCATATGTACCTTTAGTTCTATGTGTCATTTAGAGATATGTATTAGTACATATGTATTAATACATATGTATTAGTACAGAAGCCCCAGACTAAAAGTCTTCCCACATTCAAAGTAGGAAAAAAAAGATGTTTTTCTTGCCTTTTATTTGAAAAGATAAGCTAATCAAATATCCAAAAGGGTTTCCTATATATTTTATAGGATATGTATTATATACTTCTTGCCTTTTAAATAGATACTGATAATGACCTTCTCTGGAGACTTGAGGTCATTATTAGTAGCACCCAGCATTTCATAGACTCAGGAAGAAAAAGGTAACGACGTAGATTCTATTTATTCTATAGATGATAGTGGCGAGTTGTCTATGGCCATCGTAGCTTTGATCCAACATTGTTTCAGATGCTGTAAAGAACATCTGGTCATCTTTACTTTTGCTACATCCCCATCTGGAGATGCTTGTCTTCACACCTGACTCTATTTGATCAAGGGCAAACCAGAGGACCTAAACGCTCTTAGCTTAGTAATTAGCAAAATAAACATTTTTGTGATTGCTCATCTTTTTCCTGGAGCATTGCTTTCCCAACAGACCCACTTATGGTAGAGTATATTAGAACAAACACCCTCTTCTTTTATGAAGAAGGTGTGATCCGTTGATATCATTAGGTAGGGTACAGTGTGTTTAGCCTTTGCAAAAGTTCTCAAGGGTGTAGAACATGTTTTCATCTATGGACCTAAAGACATTATTTTAGATCTTGGGAATCATTTTGAAATTAGGGTTTTTGAGGGTTTAGATTGATAGATAAGTGACCTATAATTTTCAAAAGTATATTACTGCGACTTTGAGGGTGGATAGGATATTCTCTGTGATAATAATATACAACTGAATGAAAGTCAAAACATTTGTCTAGGAAAGGCTCATTTTTCTCTGAAAAGTTCATCTTCCTGGTTCACCCATGGATAGGCAAGATAAATGGTAATCAGCACAATAAATCATGTGCTGTCTTTGAAAATATATGTTGCTTTGAAGATTTCATATTATTAAGCCACTTGAAAATGGGAAGGTGAACCCTACTCAATCATACTTAAAATTGTGGCAAAGGAGATTTTCATCTCTATTTCAGACAAAGAAAGAAAAGGATCAAATGTTCAGATAACACAGTAACAGGATTATAAGGGTCAACATGAGAAAGTCAAATACGTATTGGGCAATTGTGTGTAGTTATAGCAAAGATAATAGCTTTTTGGAAATTAATTTTTGAATTTGCCTGGGCAACAGAAGCTTGTAGAAAAAGGTGCTAACCTTAGATTCCACAGCAGGACAACTGAAAATCTTGTAAATATCTTAGGTTTATTGCAAAAACCTTGCCCAGTCTTTACTCAGAAACCCACGAAATGAGATGATACAGAGGAAGAAGCAGTAAAAAATATATGAAGGAGCTTGCGGGAGATAGTCAAGTAGAGTTGAAAATTTTATCTTGCCCCAAGTGTTCTATATAGTTGATTCTTTAAAAGTGACAGTGTCCTTGGGAATCAGATGTCTTGGGCAAAGCACCTGCATAATGGATAACCCAAATTTAAAAATGATCTTTACATGTTATTTTCCTCCAAAGGTGAAATATTTGAGTATACACTTTTTAAAGCCGTGTTTGAATGCCACATGAACCTGTGAAAAGGGGGGAGTTACAGAAGGATGGGGTTTTTCTTGGTGGCTAAAGATGAGTCAATCTGATTGGAAACGATCACATAGAGGATAAAATTCTTTACTCTAGGGGAATTTGAAGGAATCGTTTCAGAACTTTAACTTCCATGGAACATTTGATCATCATGTGAACTGTGTTTCTTCCACTGCAGATAATTAGAAAATAACAGACCATGTTTTCTTCTCTCTCTCTCTCTCTCTCTCTCTCTCTCTCTCTCTCTCTCTCTCTCTCTCTCATTCTCTCTCTCTCTTTCTCTCCTTCTCTCTCTCTCTCGGTCAAGAAATTTTGTTAGTGGTAATTATACAAAGAGCATGGTGGTAGAGATATAGTCCTATGTTTTAAGTCCAGTCCTGATTTAAGGAGGGAAGGGCCAAAGGGTCTGTTTAATTCCATGAATGTTACAAATATCCCCAGACACTGTAGATAGCCCTTGGGGATATTAGCTAAACAGAGTCACTGTCCCCAGGGAATTTCTATAGATAGGGGAGGAATACAAGTCACAGCCACATAATAATTCAGTGTAATAAGGACCTTGGCAGTGGAGACACAAACAATCTGCTAAGTGTGTCCAGCAGAAAGCCTCACGATTATTCACCTCCCCAGGTAGGCAACAGGGAAATGTGGGAGCCAGAGAGGTTTAGAAGCTATATAAATAAACACGGTAGGAATTATGTCAATGTTTCCCTTTAATTCCTAAATACCTCATTAGGTTAAAAAAACAAAAAGAGCCAATTCTTTAAAACATTCAAACTAAGGTCACACAGTATCTGTGGTGGATGACTTTCTGCCGTGCTGAAGTCATTTGATAGTTTCAGGTCATTGTTTTTCTTTCCATAAATATTTTCCTCATCTCTGTTCATTCCTCTGCCTCACCTTCTGCTACCACCTGCATTATATGTTTGATATTCATTGGGCCATAAACATTTTTCAACATGGTAGAACCTTTAATTTCATAACTGTTTCCAATTTTTCCCTGATGTCATAATGTATATTGTTTTTAGCTATGAAGAATAGGCGGAAATACCAGTAGGGCAAATGAGACACGTTTTACACTTTTAAGTATCTTGTTTGAGGCTCTCTGAGGCTCTCTCAGCCACGACAACATATTTCACTTTTCACTGACAGCTGTGTGAAGATATATAATGGTCTCATGCATTTTAAGTATATTGGCCTTTATATTTTTGGATTCCTCCTCCTAGGCACAACAGAATTGATTTGCAAGGGCATATGGTCTCCTCTGAGTTGTTAATAAGCAAGTGGTCCAGGAATCATAAAGGTTTGAAGGACAATCCAAGAAGCTTTGTTTTATAATACTAAAAGGATAAAATTTTCACGTTTAGAAATTTGTACAGTTTCTGATAGTTAGCAGTAGATGTACTAATGAATGCTTGTGACCACCCTTGCTGCCTTGATTGATAACACTCTGTGTGTGTGTGTGTTCATTTGTATGTGTAGGGGTATGTAGGGCAATAAAAATTTGTTGAAATCAATCCCTGAGTGTGGTGTTTTAGGTGCTCTACATAGATTGTACATGGAACTATATTCTCCACCTTGTATGTTCTATATAGTCAGTTAGGATATGGTTAGAAATTACCTGAGAAAAATCTAGAAGATGTTTTGGATCTCTCCCTAACAGGTATTATTGTAGCCCTGGGTGTTTTAATAGCCAAAAGTTTAGAATTCTATTAAAATTCATATTTTCTGTTTTCTATAGGATGCTTCTGAGATATATGTCTGAGTATATCTGATATATGGTTTATCTTTAAATGGTACCAAAAATTAGATATAAATTTTACTTGTAAATATTTTAGTTCTCCAATTATAACAATAAATGATACATTTGCTGCTGGATTAAGCTTTAGTGTTCTGACAAACACTAAAAAGTTGTCCTTATAGAGTATAAAATATCTGTCATATATAGACCAGGTTTTTAGAATTTATATGATTAAAAAATACCAGGAGAGTTATGATGTAAGTAAGCACAGGATAAACTAGGTAAATGATCAAGAGCATTTTCTTTCAGTGAGATTAGGACTATTAATTAATGAGATTTAGTTGGGATAACTAGGTATGCCTAGTTTGTGCTATTTGTGCTCTCAGATGCGATTTCAAGACCATCTTTTTCATAGATGTCTTTTGACAGATTTCAAATGAGAGGATGAACCTGGTGATACCATTTGTGTTTGGACATTGGCTTCAACCTGAGAATGACAAGATGAACTAATGTTCTTAGGTGTTACACACAATGTGTGAGGATCCAGGTCCCTGGGGGCTGTATTGCTCTTAGTTTCCTGATTTGTTCAGAAAACTTATCAATCAGTAGTTAAATACCACAGGTATGACTCCATACCGACTCCCCTTTATACCTGTCTCATCTGCCCTCCATCCTGATATTAAATTCTGTGTCTCCACAGCACATTGTGTGTGCTTTAGCCTTCTCTTCTTGCTTACTAAGGATGGTGCTGCAGGTGCTGTGTTGCGTGGTTGCTTTCCATTCCTGATTCTTTCCCAGCAATACACAAACACGGATCATCTCAAAACGAACAAAATTTACTTTTCTCCACTTCCTCTCATCTCTCGCCTTTGTGTATTCTGTACACTTTGTGCATTCACTCTGGCTCCGTGCCGGGATTTCTGCTCTCCATATCTCAGGCCTGGTGCTCTTATCAGGTGTTTCCCATTCTTACATCTCTAAATCTCTTTCTATGAATTACTCCAATACGGCTGAGTTTAGGGACCAAGCTCAGACTTTGTCTTACTTGGTTTGCCAGCAGGCGCTAATGCGTCCTCTTCCTTGAAACTTTTTCCATGTGCATGTCTCTGCCTCCAAAGTGCTTGGGTTGAAGACATGAGCCTCTTCCGCCCAGCACCAGACACCTCAACTTTCACATGTCTCCCACCAAACCCACTTTTTCTGTCCTATATATTCTACCCTGGTCTCTCTGTGACATCTCTCTTATTGTTCATGCCCCAAACTACTCATCTTAGCTCTCCATCTCTCCTGTTCTTCATTCAGTTCATCTGCAAATCCTTTGTTTGACTTTCAAAATATGTTCAAGAATTTGGCCATTTTCAGTACCTCACTGATCCAGATCATTGTGCTTCTTAGCTAGAACTTTGCAGTTATCTCAAGGAATATTCAGACTCTAACCTTCAACTCCTTCAGCAAAAATCCAGCAGCCACTGATTTCATTTAAAATACTAATGTAGATCATATTTTTGCTCCACTCCATTAAGAATAAAAAGCCACTTCATAAATTGGACTTCGGACCACACAATCTGATTCCCTTTATATGTCAAATCTCACTTATCTTATCCCACTAGTTCTCTCTGCAGTGGCCACCCTGGCCTGTGACACAAAAGAGGCATTGCACTGTTATTCCTTTTTACCAAAGCCATGGCTCACTCCCTTACATCATTTACAACTTGGTCAAATGCCAGTTCCCCTTTGAAATTATTTAAAATTGCAGCTGGCTGCACCCTCCTGGCAACCTTGAGCTCTTCATCTCTATTTCTTTTTCAAATATCCTAAGAAACTGTTCTCATACGCCTCTCCCTGTCCTTTCCCTCCTAGAGGATGAATGCCACAATGATGGAGTAATTTAGTTTGTTCTACTTCTGCCCAACTTCTAGAACACAGTCTGAAATATAAGGGAAGTCAATAAACTTTTCTGAAATGAACTAATCCAATTAAACAGTCACAAATCAGCCCTATGTAATGGAAGGAGTTGTCTTTCTAGATGTCATGTGCCACTTTGGATGTCAGTTGGAGACAAAGCGAAGAGAATAACATGAACTGTCATAGCTGTTGGCATCTACAGTTTTTACGTAAATGATGTAAGTTCTTGTCAAAGCTGTTAATTTAGCAATTTGAAGAAGCTTCACATGAGACAATTAAAACTCATTTACTACTTTATTCGTATTGTGACAGCAACCGAGGCCTTGCCAATAGCCATTATAAAGCATGGTGAAGTCAGAACTGGGTGAAGAAAAGAAAGAAAAACATCTGGGCAGGAAATAAGTGGATAGAAAGAACCATCTAAATATATGAGCTCTCATGTAGGGAAGGAGCATGCCATGGATTCTAAGGGGAGAAACAGCAATGTGGCAGCTAACAAAAGCATATGTCATTGACCGGATATTGGGTAGATGTTACGTTTGTTATTGAACTTGTAAAACCATTGGGCCAAATAAGCTATTTCCCTTTGAACCAAGAACTTGTGAAACATGGTAGGCCCGAGTGTGTGTGCGTGCATGCATGTGTGGTGTTAAATGGGATACAATGGTCACTGACACTTTGCTGGAAGCCTGAGTAGAACATTTCAGAGTATGTATGGTTAAAACCTGATACTAATGAAGAATTTACAGGGCTAAAGAAGAGACAGAGAGACAGTTGTCATTGGAATGGCGAAGAAACAAGGTTCTGAGGCATTAATTTATAAGTGAAAATTTAAAATGACAGTAAGACTTTAAATCTTGGATCCCGAAAGTGTGACCTAACCTTACTTAGACAAGAGTTACTCATAAAAGATCTATGTCTGCTCTGTATTTCATCATCTTAAAAGTGTCCTGGCTAGTTTAAAGGCCATTCATTGTACATAGTAATTGGTTGCTATGGAAACCTACATTGAAATCTGCTGTTGTAGTCTATCCTTGGCTTGAAGTGGCTTAGAGACTGCAGGAGACAGAAAAGCAAGACTCTTGCTGTTAGTCAACCCAGGACAATCACACATTCATTTACAGAAGCAAAGCGGATTGGAATGCATGTTTTCCCTTCGCTGAGTCCTCTAGCCTGCCTCGCTAGTACTTGTTAATCATACAGAGGTCTTTGAGTTCATGTGTGGAAGAGAAGAGAATTCAGAAGCCGAAGTTCTAAGGACACGGTGACATCTGGACCAGTAATTCTGAGGCCAGAATTTCCCAGGTTCTTCCTGTGTTTTTTTTTTTTCAGAACTAGAAGCCTTTTATAATTTTAACCATTATTTTTATGTGTTTATCAGTTGTTCTGAGCCTGTAACTAATACCTCAGCTGTTGAGAGGATTTGGTGCAGAATCATTAGGACCAGAGCTCAGATCTCAGCACTCACCTCACAAACTGAGCATCCCATCCAGTGCCTGTAATCCAGCCAGCTGTGAGGGTTTGAAGACAGGACAGTCACTGAGGTTTGCTGGATTTCCACCTCCCTGAGAAAACAGGACCCCCCCCCCGTCTCAAATGGTAAAAGACAGAGTGAGGAGAGGGAGACCCAAAGCCCTCTTCTGACCCCGGTGGGTGTGTATGCAACCCTGAAACACACGAGTCTAAACTCACATAAATAAAATTTCAAAAAATGTTGTGTATAGATTGCGGCTAAAGAGAAGTCTTTACAGCAAACAGCACTTGCTGCTCTTACAGAGACCTGAGTATGGTTCCCAGTATCCACACTGGGTGCCTCATAAATCCGTGTAATTCTGGTTCTAAGGGCTCAACAACCTCGTCTGTCCTTAACCTGCACCTCTACACACACATTAAAACACACTAAAAGTAATATTTAAAATCCTTTAAAAATGTGTGGTTATCATCTGTGCCTATTTTATCTTATGTAGATGCGTTTATTTTTATTTTATATGTATGGGTGTCTTGCTTGCATTATGCATGTGCACCACATGTATGCTTAACGCTTCTAGAGACCAGAGAAAAAGCATAGGGTCCTCTAGAATTGGACTTAGTTGTGAGTATATGTTTAATAGTTTTATTAAATTTTATATGTTCATTAAATGATGCCTATGAAACATACCTAGATGATAAAGTATGATATAAGGAACACTAGTATACATATTGCTGAGCTTAAGAAAACAAACATCACCAATATCTAAACAACCCATTTCTTATCTTCCCCCATGGAAGAACCTATATTTCGTGTTTATGTTTTGCATTAGTTTATGTTCACGATTACATGAATTGTAACCCTAACTATATTGTTTGGTTTTGGAAGGCTGATGGGAAAGTGAGTTTCCTTTTCTTTGGTTGACATTATGGTTTGAGTGGAGCATATCTTATGTTAGATTCCCTACTCTGAGTCCTGCCTTTAATTTGTATCATCCACATACCATGGGAAGGGGAAGTCTCGTTCCTTAGCTCTCTTAAGGGTCCTTGTGCTACAGACTAGCTCAGGGTTTTGCTGGTTCTCTCCGTGTGGATCTTTGACTTAACTATATTTTCCTAAAATTTCACCAGTTAAAAATCTACATTTTCTTATTTTCTTCATTACTTTTAGCAGTCCAATTGGAATACCCCTTCAAGGATCTTGATCATATATAGTTTTGGAAGCAGGAACCTTTGTTAGTTCTACAACGTTATCATAGCTTCGCTGTAATTTCATGTGCGCACGCGCGCACACACACACACACACACACACACACTATGGTCTTGGGAAAAGGTCATCTTAATTATTTACACTGACTTTTATTTTTCAGTTTAAAAAACTGGCTGTTTTCTTTTGAGTCACTGCATAGTAATTGGACAAGATACACGTGTATAGATGATTCCATTATTTGACTTCATAGAGGTTGCTTTTCTTTTAGGAATGAATCTGGTCATGGAATAATAGGAGTGGATTTAAGAATTGTGTTATAATTGTATTTAGAGTTTGCATGTGTATGTGTGTTACATATGTATCTATTTTCTGCTAGGCTGCCACAACCAATACTAAGGATTCTGGCTGGAAATTCTCGAGACTGTTTGATGGATATGTTTACAGTGGTGTGGAAACCTTGGGGAAGGAACTGTTTCTGTACTTTGGTCCAATAGCCTTACGGTAAGACAAATCTGTACAATACATCAGGATGCTCCGTGTGTAAATGTATGGGGAAGTCTTTGCTTGCAGCTTGCCAGGTTTACATTTAGTCCTGTAGAAAGTGTACCAGATTTAAGAGAGCTCCTATATGAGAGGCTGGGATTCTATCATGGAGAGAAAGAAGCGCAAGAAGAATGCGTTGTGATGTCATCATTACTTGGAGTTCAGGAAGAAATCATGGATGGGCTAGGTAGGCTTCTCTAGTACACCAGACCACGCCTCTGTTTTGGTTTTCAGCACATATTAATTATGTTTGGTGACATGGGTTCCTTTGTATTTGTGACAGACTCTAGTTTGGTTTAAGTGCATTGCTTGATTTTTTTTTTTCCTGTATTCTTTCTTTCTCCTAAGCTCTGAAGGAAATCTGGGAACTGAAAGAATTCATAAACCTTCCCACAGACATACTGAAGTTCTTGTGGGAATATATGGATAGTATATTAGCAAAGAAGGCCTTGTTAGACTTGCTGACAATTAGACTCGCATGACCACCTATTTGGCTTGCGGGTAAATGAGACAGGGTTGTGAGCTGGCAAGTCTACCATATTGTAGTATTAGAGGATAGCTTCAGGTTTGACTAACTGTGAATATGGGTTTGTTTCCTGGAACTCTCTCTTTTTTTTTTTTTCGGTGTCTTTTAAGACATTGACCAGCTGCCACCTGAAAAACTGTAAAGCGAAAGAGCTGTTCCTGTATCCCATGCTTCTAACAGAAGGTGAAAACACTCAGGGAGGCCGAGAGACATGGCTCTCTGATTGTTATTTATTGCATCTCATCTACTGTATAGTTGGAGTACTTCAGGTTTCTGTAATTGCTTCCCCTGTGAGGTGTTCTCTTAGTTGTCAGCAGCTTCTGTCCTTGGGCAACATTGTCACGTCATGGCTTTCCTTAGTCTGGAGTTGATAACATCAGCATATGTCTGCTGGTTCGTACAGTAATGATATAGTGCCAGTTCCATTATTACTTCAGTAGATTGATGTAGCTGAAAACACTCAGCTCTGGCCAGGGCCATACGCAAGGGGATTCGTGGATGATAGTCGAAAACATTGATATGTTATTGATTCTTGGTGTTAGGTAGAGATTTATTTTAGTGGGATGAAAGGGAGGCTTTTATCAGATGTTCCCCACCGGACTGATAAGGAGGGAATCATTTCTCAGTGAAGAGCTGTGGGTAAGTTTCCATGAAGTTCTAAACAAGGGCACTCCCATCTTCAAGCTCCGTGAACAAGTATGATCCCTAGAGAGTACCTCTCTCAATACATGGGTGGGGAAAAAAAATCACTGGCTTGCTTACTTTGAATTTCCTGTGGCCCTAATGACTGTTCTATGTAACAATTCAAGGTCACTGGCAGATGTTGGAATCTGAACTTAGCAATCGAAAATCAACTGCATCCCATATTACAATATGACTTTAATTTTTTTAAAATGCACTCCTAAGCTACGCTTCTTCAGGAATAAATGGCTCCAACAAAGAGAGACGGGACTTGTATGGAACGGCAAGTCTGTGCACTGCAGATAGAAATGTCGTCTTCAGTTTTGACTTCCCTTCTAATCACAGTGCTTGTCTGTCCCAGAGAGTATACAGCAGGAAACATGATTAGAAGATTTTCTTCAGTTCTCCAGACTCCAAGGTTGGCATAGTCAAAATTCCCTTTGAATTTCAGTCAGAATATATGTTCATTCACAGGGAAATTATGAATCTTCGAGGATTCATTTGTTTATGAAAGTGTAATATACTATAAGAGAATAATTCTACAGTCCACTCTAAAAGAACTAGCTGTGTAAAGAGTTCCACTTAAGAAAAATTCAAATTAGAGAGGGGAAATTTTCTGTTAGTGAATGCTTTATCCAAGGGATCTTAATCGTACTGTGGAATACTAAACAATATTTCATATGCACTACTTTTTATACATGGCTGCAGCACTGTGAGATTTAATACCTATATTAACACTCTCTTGAACTAAAACAAAGCAAAATAATTTTTGCCATCATTGCTGTCTGGTATGTACATGTGTTTGTATGTGGGCGTGCATGCCGCGGCACACATGTGGAGGTGAGAGGGCAAACTTGTGGAGTCTATTTTTTTCCCATTTTATGTTGGTGGCAACAAACGCAGGTCATCATGGCACCATGGCAAGTGCCTTTACCCACAGAGTCATCTTGTTAGCCCTAATGTTAGTGGAGCCTGCGCTTTGTTTCCAGGCCACCCGGACCCCAATAATCACATAGAAACTATGTTAATAGCAACACTGATTGGCCTGTTAGCTTCTTATTTACTAACTCTTGCATCTTAAATTTAACCCATTTCTATTAATCAGTGTATCACCGCAAGGGTGCGCCAGTACGATTCTGGCATCTGTCTCCCTTGGTGGCAACTATATGGCATCTTTCTGACTTCGCCTTCTTTCCTCCTCTATCTCTTCTTGGAATTTCCACCTGACTTTCCTCTGCTAGGCCATTGGCCAAAAAAAGCTTTATTCATCAACCAATAAAGCAACACATATTCAGAAGGACATCCCACATCACCCTAATTCTAAATTTTGCTTTAAATGCAAGTAATATGACCACAAACAGATATACAAAAACATATAATAAGCCCACCACCAAATCTAAATTTTATTTACTTTAGATGCTTATGTGCTAGCACAGGATGGCCATGCATCATTGTGTCTATCCAATTAGTCAGTTATACCACACAGACTAACTTTAACCATCAAAATGTATTGAACTCTTCCATTTTTAAGTACTTTGTTCTTTATAATTTCTGATTTATATGACTGATACTGACTGTGATTTGTAAACCTATTCAGAGACTAGAAACTTTATTTATAGTATTTGATAGATTTTTGCCATTGGACTTTAATAATAAGTTTTATAGTTTAAGTGTTATGAACCTTCCATCTGATATGCATTAGATAATGTAACCATTCTTCCTAGTTTGCTATCTGTCTTTGTGGGATCTATAAACACTTATAAAAGAGTTACATCTTCAGATAATGTTTGTATTCCATCACAAAACATGATGGATAAAATTTAAGTATGATATGAATTCTAAATTAAACCATATATGTCGGAATCATAAGTACTCGTCTTCACACACATATGGGTGGTGTTCTTTCTGCATGCATGTATGCTTACCATGTGCATGCATGCCCTGTGGGGACAGTAGAGGACATTCAAGTTCCCTGGGTTGGAATTTATAGATGACTAAGAGTTACCATATGCTGGGAGCTGAACTCAGGTCCTCTTAAAAGCTGAGCCATCTCTCCAGCCCTTGGATTATGCTTCTTTGTAAGTGTGTGTTTGCATGCATGTATGTGACTATGAGTGTGTCCATGTGAGCATGTGAGGTTATTTATAATATTTTCCCCCTGTTTTTAGCTGATTATCCTGACAGGTTTTTTTTTTTGTGGCAATCACCTTTTGTCTAGTAAATTTCTTTGCAATGTTATTGAGAAACAGTTGACCTCATCTGTATTTCTGAGATCACCATGTTCTTTAATGGATCCAGGCATCCATTTTCATCAATAACACAGATTTTTAAAGTAAGTTTAAATATGATAAATGAGTCATCTTGCTTTCTTCATTTTTTAATGTCTTTATTTTCTCTTTAAGAATTTCAATGTATTTTTATTGTATTCTTTCTCTTCCCCTAACTCCTTCCAGACCCTCCCATTCTCTCTACCCAGCAAACTTCCTATTTTTTATCTCTTTAAACAAAAAAAATGGAGTTTGATTTGTGCTATCCAACTACTCCTGCTCATGGGGCCTGCCCCAAAGTCTGGTTGATATGTCCAGTGATATTTCATTGAAAAACTCTCCCAGACACTATCAACCATGAATAGCTTCTTGGGTAGGGGTAAGACTTTCTCCTCTTGGTGTTGGAATTTTGTCTGCTTGAGCTTATGCAGGACCTCTGCATGCTCTCACAGTCTCTGTGGGTTCGTATGTGCACCTGTTTTGTATGGAAAACACTGTTCCCTAGAAAGTCATCCACCACTTCTGGTTATTACAGTCTTTCTTTCTGCTTCCCATGCCCTGACACCACCATGCCTTCACATAGGTCCCTGAGTCAATATGTGATGAAGGCATCCCTTATAGGGCTAAGTACTCTAAAGTCTCTTAATTTCTGCTGTTGTCCAATTGTGGGTCTCTGTAGTAATAACCATCTACAAGAAGAAGCTTCTCTGACTAGGGTTGAATGACACACTCATGTATGGGAATAGCAGTATGTCATCAGGAGGCATTTTATTGCTTTGTTCATTGAACACAATAGTAGTAGTAGGTTTCCTCTAGGGCCCTTGACCTATTTAGTCTCAGGTTCTTGGCTTCTTTAGCAATGTCAGGTATGGGTTCTGTCTCATAGAGTAGGACTTAATTACGTTTTTGAAAAAGTGTCTGTTTGCTCCCATAATATTCCTGCCACTTTTGCACCAGAGAACATATCTATTGCGCTGATCATTTTTGTAGCTCACAAGTTTCATAGCTGGGTGAGATTCATGATTCCTTTTCTTCTCCAGTGATGTACATTAAAGTTTCCAGTCCTTTGAACTCTAGTATGTTTGATATTGAACATACTAGATGAAGTATAGTTTGAGTATTGTCTCCCCTATGATATGGTAGCTCTGTATTAAATTTCTATATGTAACATTAGCTCAACTTCCTTGTCCTTGTTCGACCAGTATTCCAAGGAATAGTCAACTCATCATACATTCAGGAAACAGGTCTGTTCTAAATAACACTAGATGATACTAGTTGGTTTTGGTTCTTTGGCCCTCCAGAGAGCCCTTATCTGTGTTCAGGCCTTTCATTGCCCCCTTGAAGTGGGAATAGAAGAGAGTGTTTTAGGGGCACATAACATAGGGGTACAGTCAGTGCTGATGCTCTTATCTTTTGCTGTTCACATACCTGTTGAATTATTTAGATGTGATTCTTGTATTCTTACCATACCCTCTACTTTGTTATGATGGGTTAGTTATACTTTCTGCATCTGTCTAGATAAGTCTTTTACAGAGAATGTTTTTGTTTTCATGCAAGATGTTGTCCTAAAGTTGTATGTTCTTATATACTTTACTGGTTATTTGTGGCATTATGGTAATACTGTCTTACAACAATGAACTGTTAATTTCTCTGTCTCTTCTGATTTTTATGTAGGTTTGTACTGATGCACTAACTTGCTTATTGTGTTTGGAGGCCTTAGAAGAAAAGGGAAAGCAAAGCAGATGACTTAAAAAATGTAACAACTAATACTGATAGTTAATACTGACTGTCAACAGGATCTAGAATCATCTAGAAGATAAGCCTCTGAGCATAGCTGTGAAGGATTATCTAGATTAGATTAGCCTCTAGCCATGCCTGTAAAGGCGTACCTTGTTGAACTATGAAAACTCAACCCCAAAACAGCCAGGGTACTGGACTGCATAAAAGGGGCAGGGGGTGTGGAATATAGCCGAGGAGAACACAAATGGTTTTCTTCTTCCTTATGGCAGAAATAATGTAACCAGAATTTCCAAGCCCAGACAGCCTCTATAGGGATATACATTGCCTACATAGGGATATATACTGCCTTCTGCCTTCATAGAGGTATATACTGCCTTGATAGGGGTGTATACTGCCATGATGGGGGTATATACTGCCATGATAGGAATATGTATTTACTTTTGAAGTTTGAGTCAAAACCAACCCTTTTTTTCCTTCTTAGTTTATCTTTGTCAGGGTGTCTCAGCACAACAACACAAAAATTAGCGAAGACAGAAGTGTTTCACAGAGTGAATGAGGATTTAGGATAAGTCAGGGGTTCTGAAACAAATACTTGTAACTGCAACTCAATGGACAAAGAGACATTTTAATAGAGTTAAATAGGAATTTTCCTTGGCAAACCTTAAGTAGCAGAAAGCTCAAAGACCCTCAAATAAAAACAAATATCCCTCTCACATACCTACTCATTGTGCTAAAAGCCAAGAATGAAGTGAAATCCTGGAAAGACCTAGATTAAAGGAGACATATGAAGAAACAAAGTTGAAAAATACACTGGGCTTTTCATCAGAAACTCTGCAAGACAGAAGACAGCAGGGAGGCCTCCAAATTGCCAGAACAATAAACCTCTCAACTGAGAATTCTAAAGTCACTAAAAGTATGTATTGAAAATGAAGGGACGAGAAAGACTTGAAAGGAAACAAATGAACAAACCTCTGAGAGTCCAACAACAGCAGACATGCAATGTGGAAAGGTCTGTCTGTCTCACATATGGGAGAAATAGCTGGTAGAAATTTGAATCTGCAGGAAGAAAGAAGAGTAAAAACAGAAAATATAGCAGTAAATATTTTTTTTGGTCTTAAAGTATTTCTAAATCATTGTCTTTCCCTTTTGTTTTATTTCTATTATTCAATGTTTACATTCATTTACAAGTGCAGTTTCTTGGTCTGCTCATTGAGAAGACTCCTTATCTCTGATTTTTTTTTTAGTTAAATATATTAAATTTCTCATTTATTCAGGTGTCTTATTGTCAATGAGCAATTATATAACATAAAATCCCTATTAGTGTTTCAATTATTATTTTTAATTAAAATTACTTTTGACACCTATTTCATAGTTGATATTCAATCTTTTAATTTTTGTGTATCTCAAAAACATGTATAAGTATATATATTCTGTAGATGGAGGCTGCTTGTTTGTTCCCAGCT
Source organism: Dicrostonyx torquatus (assembly GCA_028555095.1). Classification (NCBI taxonomy): domain Eukaryota; kingdom Metazoa; phylum Chordata; class Mammalia; order Rodentia; family Cricetidae; genus Dicrostonyx; species Dicrostonyx torquatus. Next base: position 1,529,499 of record JAQHUG010000201.1, read on the forward strand.
GCCCGGCCCCAAAATAATCACACAGAAACTGTATTAATTACAACACTGCATGGCCAATAGCTTAGGCATATTTTTAGCTCTTACAGCTTAAATTATCCCATTTCTATTATTTTGTATTTTACCACGAGCTGGTAAGGTTCTGGCCTCCATCTCCTTTAGGGGCTACATGATATCTCTGACTCTGCCTTCTTTCTCCCAGCACTCAGTTTAGTTTTCCCACCTAGCTCTATTCTGCCCTGCCACAGACCAAAGAAGCTTTTTTATTAACCAAGATAATAAAACATATTCACATCATACAGAGGGGAATCCCATATCAAAATTCAGTATATTATGTTGTATATATGAATATATACATGTATATAAAATCTTAGATATCATTCCCAAAAGAGCCTTACATAAATATTTAAGCTTAGAAATGGAAATGACTTTTCTATTGAGTCTTTAGAGTACGGAACAGAGTGAATCTAGTAAGTAGTTAAGTGTTTATTGGGTTTGGTGGGTTGTGGTTGCTTTCCACTGTTTTAATGACTTTAGCACTCCAGCTCCTTACAGATCTGCTGGAAGAACAACATGAGGCAGGTCCAGCGTCCTCTGAGAGTTCATCTAGTAAGGAGAGGTCCTTCCTTCTAATAGCCATCTCAGGACTCCGGGCAAGCATCTTCCCTCCAGGTCCTTTTCCTGTAGGACTAAAGGCTGCTAGTGAGATGCACTGAGAAAGGTGGACCTGGGCAGGCAGTAAGCATATCCACATCCTCCTACTCCCACCCCCGCCCCCCTAACTTAGATTGGGTTCACAAATCTGGAGAAACTGGAGGCCAATGAGAAAATAAGGGGGTAGCTCAGTTCTTAGATGACAGACCAGGAGAGGGTGAAGGCCCAGGAAGGAAAGGTTGGGCCCAGGACTTCCTACACGGTAGGTAAGCACTCTACCAGTCAGTTACATCTCAAGCCCAACAAATACTTTTACTTTTTGAATTACATTTTGACTCAGACATAAAGACAAAGAAAATGCCAATATAATTAACAGTGTATGCAAAAGTGATTTGTTTGTTTATTTGAGATAGGAGATAGGATATTAAAGTCTTAGGCTGGCTTCAAACTTGCATGTAGTAGAGGATGACCTTGAACTTCTGACCCCCCCCACAGGCTTATTGTCATAACTGGACCTTCTGGCTTATGCCTGTAATCCCAACCACTCAGGA
>JAQHUG010000201.1:1530885-1555068 GCA_028555095.1 Dicrostonyx torquatus
CTGGTTTGTAGCTCAGGGATAAAACCAGAATATGCCAGGGTTTGAGCTTAAACTTCAGAACTGAATAGCACAACCACTTGCAATATGCAACAGCCATGGACTTTGTTTCATGCATTCCAGCATTTCCATACACTCTGGCAGGACCAGGGACCATTTAGATTCTGAGATTCTGGTCACCTCCAGGGATGAACATTCAGTTACACAGGGGGTCTGTTAGGGTTGTTTCCATAGTGCTAAGGTTGTGTGGTGTGTGTGTGTGGTGGTGGTGTGTGTGTGTGGTGGGGGGATTGCTTACATCATGGAGCTTCTGTACCTGTAAGACGGCTTTCTGGCTGCTCTTGCCTGTCTGTGGAGTGATCTGTGCTTCCCTCTTCCTGCTCTTGTGAAGGTAGGTGGGTTGTTTTATTCTTTTCCTCCAGCTGTTGTGTTGTTGTTGTTGTTGTTGTCTTGAGACTAGTCTCACTGTGTAGCCCTGGCTGTTCTAGAACTCACTGTGTAGACCAGGCTAGCGTCACACTCCTAGAGATCCACCTCTGTCTGCCTCCCAAATGCTAGGGTTAAAAAACCTGTGCCTCCACATCGGGCCCTGTCATTCTTCATTCTGGTTTTGTTTTCTGGGTCTTTACATGATTTGCAAACTTCTCTCCCATTCTGCAAACATTCTAAACATTAATAATTAATTTTGAACATAAAAAAGGAAAGGAAACTATCCAGCTCTTATCATTGCTGCATGGGTGACGGTGATGCCCTCTCCTTGTTTCTGCCCCATTTCCATCTTTCAGCCGATCCTGCAGACTCATGCCACAGGATCCCACCCTCCCTTCCCTAGCAATAGATTACTGTGGAAGTTAACCCTCTGGAAGTCTTCTGAAAGAATGATGGCGCCCGAGGCTTCTTCACAATAGGGCTTTGTGAGAACCACAGGGTTGCAGCTTTTCAGGCACACAGCTTTCTCCTGGCCTTGGCTGGCCATCTCTATCATGGTTTCCGTGGGTGTTCTTGGGGCCCAGATTTGCCCCTTTCTCTTCCTGAAGGAGAAGTAACATTCTCTTCTCGACTCTGTGCCAACATTAGCTTGCTGGTTCATTTCAGGGGAACTATGATAGTTTTTGTTTCCACCTCACTCTTCCTTAACAGCAAGTGCACTTTAGCCCCTTCCTGGAGCAAAGGGTTTCCTATCTTATCCCATTAAGGCTTTTAAATCTTGTAAACTAGGGCCAAACACTGCTTAGGCAGAGGAGGTCTCCTGTCTGCAGATAGAGGCAGTGTTTGCTTCCACGCCCACAACTACACCACTCAGTTCTTCTACTTCATGTCAGAAAAGTGTTCCAGAAGCAGACAGGGTTTCATTAGGATGCTTCCACATAAAAGGCAGCCCTTTTCAGTCTCCTGGCCTGGTGCATCGTTTTTCATACCCAGCTCCTCCATCAGGCAGGGATTATAAACCATTGCAATACTCCACACATGACATTTAAAACTTTCCTACAAAATTGAGCTTTTCTACTTACCTATTTTGTTAATGGTGGCTTCCTCTTAAAACCTCTTTTCTGAGTGTAATATGGCCCCATGAGCTGATATATAGAGCGTAAATCCTCAGTGTCGGTTGCTTTAACAACATGGGTGCTTGCTGTGCCTCAAAGATTTTCGTGATGCTGATTTATTCCTCTTCTAGATGGTAAGTAACAATACAAAGGCATTTATTCTTTGATTGGAGCTCAATCATCACAATAGTTAGCTACTTTAACAATATAAATGCAAATTAATACAAGATAAAGCACTTTTATGTGCATCTTGCCACTAAGTTGAAGGTGTGTGCAAGACAAAAGTGTACTTGCTTTGTTTGTAGCTCTTACTGGGGCTACTCCTGCTTTTGACATGGGTCTTAACCTTTGAGGTTTTTGATGTGGATGTGGTTTCATTATGGAAAGTGATTTAGAATCCACTTTATGAGCCATGCAGCTGAAAAGATTTTCGATATGATGGCTTCTGGGCATGACAGTTGTACACCTTTCACTGAGGCTGTACCTCCATAAGCTAAATTATGAAGTACTTACAGGCACACATTTTTCCTGTCGAGAACTATGGGGCATGTAAAATTCATTTATGATTGATCGTAGGGCACACAGAGTTTAAAACCCACATTTTAAAAGTTAGACTTGTTAACCTTGTCCAATACTGTAACGCGGTGCTTTGGAATTAGAAGCACAGAGCAGTAACGTTTGCTGCCAGGAGAACCATATTTATTAACTCAACAAAGCTATAAGGAAACAGATCTGAAAGGCAGAGCACAGTATTTCATCTTTAGAATAATTTCTGATCTTCATCGGAAGTCTCACAAAATCACTTCTTTTTAACTGGACGTGCTAATCAATTCTACAAAATCTGAAAGGTTATGAATTTTTTATTAATCCATTGTAGCTTTGAAGTTAACTGTAAATATTTATAAAACCCTTCTTCCCAATATCTATAAAAGTAAATGAAAATGAAAAGAATTGGACAAGTTTTGACTCGTCCTCTCTCCATCTTTGTCTATCACAGGTGTGTGTTTGTGTGTGTAAAATGTTTAGCTCAAACAGTGGTGAAGAGACATGTATTAAACTGTAGACCTTGTTTTACAATCTTCCACATCACTGTGACTAAACTAAGGAATCTGAATGTTAGTGGCTTTGTAGAATATATAAACAAGCCATAAACAATTTTTTAGGCTTATGCTTTTGAATAAGTAAGAATGGAATGATGCTAGACTGTTTGAACAAAGACATTTTATCTGACTCGAGGGCTAAGTGTTGGGACCTTCCAGTTTCTCCAGGAAACAATTTTAGTGTTGTAGCCGTCTCTTCTTCCTCCTCTTTAATAGTAACTACCCTGTGTGACATTAACTTGCTTATAATTTTAAAAAATAAATAACGTGACACATGATATGCTTCTGTTACTAAAAAAAAAAAAATGGGCTGACTCTGTTTCAGAATTCATTTCGGGATGAATGGTTCTATGTTGATTAACCCACGTGAGTGTGAAAATAGAGGTGGTGTTTCTCCGGCTTTGCAAGTGCAGCTCACCAGTGACTTGATCTGTTTCTTTGACTCTTCAGTAGAACTCAGGTAAAAAAAATAATAATAATAAAAACCCCAGCAACTTTAAACTATTTAAAAGAAACTAAAACTGAGATACCAGGACAAGGAGTTGTTTTTGTTTCTTGTTCCTCAGCTGAACTTGCCACGCCCATACACTTTTTATTTTGGGTTAGATGAGAGAAGAACTAGCAGAGATTTTATAATTATTGCACAGAGAATGAAGATTAATAGAGGAAAATTCTGAGAAGGGTACTTAGTACTTTAGCTGGAAAACAGCATAGCTGGAATCTGGCTTGGTTTCAACATCACACGTGTTACTTAATAAAAATCTTTATAATCAATAAAATGTCTTTGTAAAGGAAGCGTCAAATATTATTATTAGGGTTGTCACTGTTTGTGAGGGCCCTCATGCTCTCTTGCGTGCTGGCCACCAGGTCGAAAGGGGAAAGAGGCAGAAGGGATGGCAGAAAGCTTTGTCCACATCCCATGAGCATTAACAAAGATAGCCCTCCAGGAGACAGATTTTCAGTGAATCAGCTCAAAGTTGTTCCAGAGTATAAAATATAGGATTGGGGAACTTGGTGACAAATCCTAATTTGCATTAAGTGGCATGCTTCCATCACAAGGCTTAGTCTGTGGAAGTAGGGTCCTATTGCAGAGCTCCTTAGCACAAGTCTTTTTAGCAGGGATCTGTACCTAGGGTCAGGCTAAAGATAATCATGCATCTAGTTTAGAGACAGGCATCTGATTTAGAGAGAATGTTCAGATAAGGTTGGTCCTGTCGGCTTAGAGACTTTCTCCAGATAAGGTAGGTGGAGAGCAGGATGCTTTGCTGGAGACGGAGGGACTTCCACATTTCAAGCTTAGAGAAAAACTGCTAGGCTTATGGTGTCTGTGACCTCTAACCAACTGGCAATATATTCCAACAACTGTTCATCCAAAGAACTCATGTGCCATAGTTTATAAAAGTGCTTGTATTTATATCAAAGCCCACCCTAAACTTACAAAGCAGACCGATGCTTAATGTGTTATATACTTTGTTCTATAGAAATTCAGTGGAAAGCCAACAAAGAGTAAGATCGATGGAAGGACTGGATGTGTGTTCGCCAAAATTCAGTTTCTCAAGAGCAGAAAGTGAAGTGAAAAAGCAGAGAGATCGGATGCTGTGTGATGTGGTCCTGGATCAGAGAGTGCTGCCTGGTGCAGGGAACATCATCAAAAACGAAGCTCTCTTTGACAGCGGCCTCCACCCAGCTGTGAAAGTAAAGCACAAGAATGGTCACATTCATTTCTAGCTTGTTTTTAAATGCCGTAAGGACCCAATGAGAAACAGAAACCTGTGCTATAGCAACGTATTCCCTACATACTCCAGGCATCTTTTAGGTCTTGGCTTTAAGAGTCAGCTTCTCGGTGTGGCCATCTCTGACTTGCTGTGAGAACTGCAGGTCTCAGTTGCTACCCTCAGTAGTCCTTAGCTTGCTTTGATTTTATTTTCCCCATACCTTATATTAGTTTTACTTTTAAAGATATTTTATTCATTACACTTACTGTTTTTCTGGTTTTTTTTGTTTTTTTAAATAATGTCTCCTCCAGCTGGAATATCACCTATAAGGAGTGTAAATGTCTTCTCTGCAGAGATGTTTCTCTGAAATACTGAAATAGCACAGTGTCTAGCTTTAGAGAGATATTTGTGGAATGTATGAATAGATGAATTAGGCTTTCCGTTTATTTTTTTCTATGTGGCATATTAAATATGTTTTCTGCAACACATGCACGAATGCACATTTGTAGCTGTGAGTAATAGAAAAAACTTTTGGTGAACGATAAGGATGAAACTCAGGTAGCAGGGACTAAAGAATGAAGGAGCAGAGAGCAAAGGAAACAAAATTCCCAGCCTTCGTTCATTTAGCGTAGATGGGCATGAAGAGAAACTCGTTAGACTTCTAGAGTGGGATACCAGGACACAGAACGGATTTGATTTTGTTGTTCTCCAACTGGAGAGATTGGAACTCTCAATTTTTTTAGGAGACAAAATGAGTAGAGAGAGGGGTGTTGAGAATAGTGATTAACTAAGTAGCATCTGGAAGGGGAGCGGCTGGAGTGGGAGCATCCATCCACACATTTGTTTCTAGGGAGGAAGTCGGCACTTAAGCCTCTTTCTCAGATTTGTTACTATTAACTAAATTCTAACTGTATCAACTATTTCTTCTAAGTAGAGTGAGCTTGTTACGTAATTTTTTTTTTTTTTTTACACAAGTCCACATTTGTTTTGTGCCTATAGATTCTTCCTGGTTTTGGTAAAAATCCACATCACTGGTAATTAAAATTTAAAGCAAACCAATTAATGATAATTTGAAGTTAGGCTATGCTTTTTCGCACTTAGAATAAATAGAGTCTTGACAAAAATGAGCTTTTGAAAAATCACTTAGGCTTCTGTGGAGAATGTTTTGTAGAAGAGAACCAACAAAGGACTTGGGAGATGGCTTGTCTAACGTGTAGTGACCCTAGTTTTGATCCCCATCATTGGAGTTCATAAGAGAGAGTGAATGTGCATGAATTGTAAAGTTACAGTCGTGAAGAAATTATGAAATGATGTTTTCCCACTAAGGTGTGTCAGCTATCAGAGGATCAGCTCCATCACCTTGTGAAGATGGTCCGTGAGTTCAGCATTCTCTTTTATAAGGTGAGAAAGAATATTTTCAACCACATCTTACACCAGTGCTTTTCTCTCTTGACGCTACCATGGTGTTAAGGCCACAGGTAGCCCTCTAGTGGTAAGAGTGCAGAGATTCAGGGAGCAAGAGTGGCAATTAGTGCCTGAAAATTTTAGGTTCGAAGTCAATCTCAACTCACCGCAATATGAATATATTTAGTTATATTTATATTAAGTTGTATAACAGTTATGCTAGTATTTTACTTGAATTCTTGTTATATTTGGACATATAAACACAAAGCATTTAGGCAGACTTACTTGATAAATAGACTTGGGTTTGTTCACGTTTTGCCAATGATTATGCAGAGTTTAGGTTATTTAGATAATATTTAGTTTTTAGGGTTTTTAAATCTGTAATATGAGATTATATTTCTGTATGTACAACAAAAGCTATTTTAAGGACGATATAAGTACTCAATTGATGTGTTAGCAAGTTGTATAATGTTCACATAGACCTCAGTAAGAATGCTTTATCTTTTAAACAATGGATGATAACTAAGCCTGTTTTACCACCTCAATTTAATATGTGTGTTTTTACTATGCTCATGATAAACGTATTATAATGGTCTTTATTAATTGACATAAAGTGTTAATGAACCTCTTACAGTACATGGCTACCTTCTGTAACAATGGCAATTTTATAGTGACCTGTGTCCATTTATTCTTCCAGAGAAAAATGACTATAGGAAACAGTCCATTTTGCCCACAGCAAATTGGGCATTTCTGAACCTTGCTAAATTAATATACGTTGTTTGTGTAGTTTCAGCCTGTATATAGTAATGTTTCTGAGTTTTTACATTTTCATACTGCTGGTGGAAACAGAAAATATTCTCTTTGTAGGTACTTTAAACACATGTATATAGAATAAAACTATGGCAGAAAAATCCAAATGTCTTTTGAAATGAAACTTATACCAAAATAGAACATATTCTCTGTTAGGAGAGTATTTGAGTTTTTATTTTCTTTTCTAGCAAATCTTTAGAGTTAAAAAAAAAAGTCCTTTATCAGGCCAACAAAGAAAATGCTCTCGTTAAATTTTATTCCCTAAAAATAACATTTTTGCCGTTGAAACTGAGTGAGTAGCTTCCTTGTTCTAAAAGCAATCAGATTTGAAGCTAATCTAGCCCTTTTCTTACAACCATGTAATTATGTTTAATTAAGAAAGCCTTAAAAGCATAAAAGACATTTTAAAATATAGAACTTTTATATATCATTTAGATAAGAGGATAAAGCAGAGACCAGTTTGGAATACTAATAAGTTAAAACATAATGACTCAATTATTTCATACAAATCTTATTTGATAGACATCACTAAATTTCGTCAATACCTTTTACTTTGATGAAAAACTATTATGTGTAAGTGCGTACAAATTTTTGACATTTGCAGAGATGACTTAATTTCCTGAATGTATCTTTGTCCCCCATAACAACAGTCTTGAGCATAACATGATAATTTTATTTATTTTCTTTTTTAGTGCCGTAAAGCAGGATCTGCCATTTCTAACCATTACAGGGTTTATAAACGTGCTACCTGTGGTCAGTGCCACTGCAAAATTACTGTGTGTCGCTTAGGGGAGAACAGCAGGATGACGTATTTCTGTCCTCACTGTCAGAAAGAAGACCCTCAGCACGTTCAACTATGGTAAGATATCTGATTTCGATGATCTTTCTGAATAGCTAGTAAACATGTAAGTGAAGGAGTGCCAGGCTACTGGAGCTTGTAGTGACCACAGAACAAAGAGCTTGAAAACACTCATGAAAAACCATTGCAGAGGAAAGGGCGAAAATGCTCGTCGGGCCAGAAACAATCAACACACTGGAACTAGAACCAGAATCGTTTTTTTTTAAAGTTAATATGAATTGTAACAGCTCTAATGTGAAGAACGATGCAAAAAACTCAAAACCAAATATTAGAAACTTTGGCTTTGGGAGAGCTGGGATAGAGTGGGGAAAATTTTTGAGTGAAGTGGCAGTAGACTGTCCAAGAAGACCTTTTCATGGACCACATGACAAGTTGGGTCATGGCCGAGGGTTACCAAGGTGGTATTGTTAGGTGAAGCCGAAAATGCTCAGCTCATAACCGAGACCCAGCTCTGGTGACCTATTGCTTTTGAGAGGGGGCAACCAAAATGATGTGACTGGGAATGGGAAGAAAGCCAGCCTACTGAGCTCTGCCACACCCGAGGAGCAGGGTGAGCCTTTGCTTTGTGACGAGCATAGAGGCACAACTTGTTTTCATAAGTATATCCACATCCACTTGCTCCCCTGCCCCGTGTTCTCTTTCTATAGAACTCCTACTCTGCCTCCCAAGTATTATATCCCCCTCCTGTCAGCCGATTTTATTGTCACAGATAGGAAATATCTTCAGACCGCTAATTGAATTTGTTGTATGGGTTTCTGATTTCACTTTTCATGATAAAGTTGTATATTTATTTGACTCCATACATTTAACACAGTAGAAGCTCATAGAAGACCTTCCCTGTATTTGTCTATTGGATAAAGGATTAATGTTCTTTGTTTGTCTACAATCTATAGCTTCTTCCAGGTTTGAGTTTGAAAGTTTTCCTTTGTTCTTGCAAGTAGTCAGTAAATAATAATCATATAAAAAAGGTATTTGTCAATTCTAAAGGGCTTGGAGATGACATTTAGAGACTCCTAGAGTTCCTGAAAGGGATTTAGATTTTCTTATGGTCGCTACTGTATTAGAAGTACCATGGACTGTGTAATTCCCCTATCTGCACCTTCTCAATTTCTGTTAGAAAAGGGCAGGCCTCCCCTGTGTATCAAACATGGCACATCAAGCTGTAGTAAAACTAGGCACCTCCTTTTATAGTAAGGCTGCACAAGGCAACCCAGTATGAGGAGTAAGCTCCCAAAAGCCAGCAAAGAGTCAGAGACAGCCCCTGCTCACACTGCTAGGAGTCCCACAAGATCAAACTTTACAACTGTAACAAGTATGCAGAGTGCCTAGGTCAGTCTCATGCTCCTTGGTTATCGGCTCAGGCTCTGTGAGCCCCTATGAGCCCAGGGTAGTTGATTCTGTAGGTTCTTGTGGTGTCACTGAGCCCTCTTGCCTTCTGAAATCCTTCCTTCCTCTCTTCAACAGGATTCCCCAAGTTCTGCCTAGTGCTTGGCTGAGGGTCTCTACATCTGTTTCACCAGTTGCTGGATGAAGCCTCTCTGATGATAATTGGAGTATAGCAAAATATCATTGGGCATCATTACACTGACCTTTTTTTTTCTCCAGTCATGTTTGTTTTTATCCTAAGTCTTTGGACTATCAGCCTCTGGTTTCTGGTGCTCCTGGCAGTGTCAAGGGTGGCCTCATTTTGTGGCATGGGCCTCAGTTTGGACCAGTCATTGATTGGCCATCTCCACGATTTCTGTGCCACATTTACCCCAGCACATCTTGTAGGCAGTACAAATTATAGATCAAAGGTTATGTGGCTAGGTCACTGTCACAATCCCTCCACTGGAAGTCTGGCCAAGTTATAGGAGTTCAAGCTCTGTATTCCCTATTGCTAGGAGTCATAGATTCCTGGGAGTTTCCACCATACTAGGTTACTAGCTCATTCTAGAATGCCCTCTTTCTCCAATGTTCTCCCCCTCCATCGCCCCCACCTGACCCCCTTGTTCCCATCCCCACCTGCTCAAAATCTATTCTATTTTCTCTTCTCAGGGAGATCCAAGCACTTCCCTCTTGGGTCCTCCTTGTTACTTATGTTCTCTGGGTGTACGGGTGCATGGTTATCCTTTACTTTACAGTCAATAGCCACTTAGAAGGGAGGACATACCATGTTTGTCTTTCTAGGTCTGGTTTACCTCACTCAGGATGATTTTTTTGGTAGTTTCCATCTCTTTGCCTGGAAATTTCCTGATGTCATTGTTAACAGCTTAGTTGTATTCCATCGTGTGAATGTACCACATTTTCTCTGTCCATTCTTCAGTAGATGAGCACCTAGATTGTTTTCAGGGTACGGCTATTTTTGAATAAAGCTGCTATGAACATAACTGAGCGAGTGTCTCTGTGGTATGGTGGAGCATCCTTTGGGTATATGGCCAAGAGTGGTATAGCTAGGACTTGAAGCAGACAGGTCCCTCTCCTGCATCCAACCCTAATCCTGTTTTATATACTGGCCTTCACTTTAAGACCTTGGATAATTATTCACACAGGATAAAAGCATGTATAATTTTTAAAGTTTGAAAACCAGTACTACATGCCCCATTTTTAATATTTCTGTGAACAATACAATATTTTTACTAAATATCTGAGCACTTTTTACATTAAATAAAATTTTTACTTTTAATTTAAAGTTACTTCAAGATTTGGGGTTAGAGCTGAGTGGTACCAAAGCATAGGGCATATGCTCAATCCCCAGTTGCTAGAGGACCCAGCAAAGAGAGGGGCAGGGAGAGAATCATTTCAAGATAGCTTAAAGAAGACCAAGAGCAATGATCCAAATGCTTTTCCACACACAAAAATCTTCCAACTCCAGTAACTATGTCATGAATCCTTCCCAAATTTTCTGACTTTTATTGATCATATCCTGTTTTAAATACCTATTAATTTATTACTGCCTCTTAATATGTAGTCAGTATAGTCTACATATGTGAATATTACTTTATTAGGTGAAATTGACTCTTTTGTAGTCTTATAAAGTTTTGCTTTATAATTTGTATGGCATATTATTTACATTCTCATTATATGTCAGGCTCTGGGACTACAAGGCAGAATAGTACACAACCCCTCGCATTCTCAAGCAGTGAGGTGGGAGATGGGTATATAACATGGAGAAAACACAGGGGTGATGGCGCTGTGAAGAGCTGTATTTATTTTAGTGACAAAGAAGCTATAGAGGTGAAAACAGATCTATCCAGGAAAGACAAGGTCATCTTCCTAAGCTTAGTGTGGATGGAAGTAAGGATTCATCAAAAACAAGATGCCTAGAATGTCCTAGAAGGGGACCAGAATGTGGGGAAGACAGGGAGGAAATGTCTAGTTTATTTGGAGACTCACCACACCAGTGTTGGGTGTTTCGGATATGCCCATAGCTCTAACCATGTAGGATAGAAAGTGCTTGTAATTGGTTGCAGGTTACTGAGATCTTAGTGCAATTTACAAGCAAGTTCTTCCTGTGGGCCTCACCTGCCAGGAGGGTGGAACAACTTGAGGGCATTTGGAAGACATGAAGAAACCTTATCATAACTTAGTCTTGATACAATAAGCTTCTTTGGGGAAAAGAGTTTGATTGCAGTTGCCATGACAAAATATAGGCTAAAGGGGTCATAGAGTCAAATAAATATTGGGGTAGTTTGTAGGCTTAACTGAAAGGCTGTAGGAACCAGAGCCTGAGGACTGGAAGTGCCGGTTGACCAGATAGCTAGTGCTGTCAGGGTGCCTCCAGCAGGCAATTCGTCTTAATGCATCCATCCCCTGCCTTCTCCGTTTTACACTGTCAGAGGGACATACCAAGCTGCAGAGCATCAAGTTTAGAATTTGCTGATGGACTGGGTGTAAGATGTAAGGGCGTGTTCGGATGAAGTCTAGAGTTTTGTCTAGTTACGTTGAGAAAGTACTGATACCCTTATGAAACCAAGTACGGGAGTTACAGGCTAGGGGACTATGCATGGACTGTGTTCGTACCACTGTCATTTGGGTTTTATGACAAATTACCACACTTGTAGCATAAAAGCAGGAGAAATTTATCCACTCAAGTTGGAATGCCAAAATTTTGAGCAATTTCATCAGACCAAAATAAAGTGCTGACAGAGGTGTGTTCCTTTGGAAGGTCCTTGGGGCTGATCCACCCCTCACTTCCCTGAGCCTCTAGTGACTGCCAGCACCCCTTGACAAATGCTTGTGTCACTGTATGTAGTGTTTGCCTTTGCTCTAACAGTATCTGCCTTTCCCCTCTCCTGAGGACAGTTCTTTCTAGGTCAGTATCCTTAATTTCACCTGCAAAGACTCCTCATAAATCATTTTCAGTTCCCTGATATGGCCTGGTGTCTTCGGAGGGCCCTTCTTCGGCCGACTCCAGCACATTAAGGGTGAACTCTTGTTACATAGCCATGCAAACACTGGGGAGAATTTGTTACCAGGCGACTAAGAAATGGAAGAACAACAACAGCAAAGGTGGGATCCAAAAGCCTCCAGGTGAAATTGTGTACATCCTCTTATGATTACAAAAGGAGAAGATAATAATTCAGGCTTTGAGGCACTGAGAATCTGAAGGTCCCTAAATTGTGTTCAACTAGCAATAAATGCAGCCTGCTGCCTCTCAGAGTAAGTCATGACCAGGAGTTAGGTCAGAGGAACAAATTCTGTAGGTTTAGCATTCCATACGCATATGAGATGCTAAGTGTTAGAAGTCAAGGTAAGGATCAAGGAATCGTAATGAGATGTGTCTTCCTTTCAGATTTCCTTTTGCTATTCGTCAGTTTAGCAAACAAACCTGGATGTAAGGACTGGTGTGTCTGTGTATAAGGAGCAAGACATTCAAAAAGTCAAGGCTACCTTTGAGAGTCAGAGAACCTATGCCCTGAAAGAAATGAAGCTGCATAGGCTTCTCTGCAAGAGCTCTTCTTGGGATCAGGGACACTGCCATGGCACTGCTTAACTGCAGGGGACCCAGGGCAGGAACAGTACTAAAGCTTTAGAAGGACACTTTCTTGTCACTCAGTAATGGCCAGTAGATTCCAGGTAGAGATCGTGATTTACATTCATCACTAAAACTCAGGCTAATCTTCGCTATCTGTTTCCTAGCCTAATAACTACAAATCTGAGAGCAATGACTTGTAAGAAGGCTTTGTGAGAACTACATAAATTGCTTTTTTTCAGCATTATGGATTAAGTAATAAATATATTGCTTAGCAAATACTATTGAAAAATCTAGACTTTCTAGAATTTTCTATTCTGGAAACATGAACTCATAAAGTTTTCTCATTTCCTCTTTCTTCATTTTTTTTGTTTTTGTTTTTGAGATTTTAGTGTAATTCCATTTTTCATTGTTGTTTTTGGGATTATAGGGTAATTATGTCATGTCTCCCCTTTTCTACCTCCTAACCCTCCTGTATACTCCTCCTTGCTCTCTTTCAAGTGCCTGTCCTCTATTCATTTTTCAATGTTCTATTTTTAGCATAACCTTTTCTTTTTCTGACTTAATTGAATAAATGATATTTGCTTTTGGAAAGTAGTATTTAAAATAGTTGCAAAATGCTTCCTGCTGGTTAGAGCAAATGCTTTTGATTTGTTTATTTTTTTAACACAGTACTTTTATTCTCTATGAAAGGTTTATTTCTGAATTTAGCAGTGTTAAGTGGGGCTTTGGATACAGTTTTTGTATCTATTGCCAATGACTTCTAAATAATAATAAATGGATTTGAGGTATCAGTGTTTCTACAATCTCCAGAATGTACAATAAAGCATTAAGAATATAAATGATTGATTTAAATAATTATCTTACAGCAAACTGCCAACAAGCAAAGCTGTACCCAGCTGGACTTCTAGGAGAAATGATGGCCTGATGGACTCAGTGGCTCGGAAATGTGAAGAGGAGTGGTCCTGTGTGGTCTGCACCCTTGTAAACAAACCCTCTGCTAAGTCCTGTGATGCTTGCTTGACCGCAAGGCCTGTGGGTAAGATTGACATTCGAGTTTGAGTCTATAAAATGTGTATGAGCATTTACTGTACAGTCAGGTATATGTCTTGCTCCACCTTTAGTTCCATAGGCAACTATAGTGCTTTCTTTCTCAGATGGTTAGGGGAATTGCCAGCCTTTTTATGTAAACTGAGCTCATAGTCTGTGGAAAATATTAAAAAAAAAAAAAAAACACAGGGAGGGGAAACATGCTTTTCCTAAAACAGTATGTGCCTTTGTATCTCAAGCACTGAGATGATCACATCTGTTCTCTACTGTTTCTAATGAATTATTCAATAAAGCTTTGTTTTATGCAGATTTCAGCAACTTTCCAGTTTGTTATTCAGTCCAAGTGTTTCATAAATTGAAAGGGAGGAATTCTGTAAGAATATCTTTGCAGGTGGAATTGAAAAATGCTGAATTTTTTCCCCTTCTTTTTCCTTCCTACCCCTTGTTATTAAAATCTTTACCCAGACAATTGTACTGATTTCATTGAAATCCTTCAAAATAACTCTTTAGAACTCCCAATCTCAAGCGTTCAGAGAATGTAAAACCTCAGAGGAAACCTGTGATTAAGAGCCATCTCGCTGATGCGGCTTCCATTGTGTTCCCAAAGTGTTATTTCTTTCCCCAATTAGAGATGAGAAAGTTCGTTCTTGACTTCAGGACCCCTGCATTGTGGTAGCGGCTGTATTGTGTTTTGTTCCCTGGGCCTGTGAGGCAGGCATCTCCCCTCAGACAGCTTTGCTAAATCTCAGGAGGGACTGCACCTCCTTCAGTATCAGTCACCCAGGAGAGAAGCTGGGAAAACCAGTCTTAGTTTTCTACATTCTGAAATGCCTTCATGTCTCATCAACTATTTCTTGTTAATATGTAGATATATATTTTAAGCATAATATAGATAATATCGTGATGCTGATTCTAAAATTCTAGGGTATTTGTTGAAACATATTTTCATCAGCATCAAGTGACTATAATTCTTTTTACTAATCATCAGTAAACTTCATTTGGTCCTGTCAATCATATAAATATTCATTCCTATACATTAGTCTCTAGTTGCAGAACTATGGGACATCATTCTCAATTATCAATGCTTATTACTTCACCTAATATTAACAGAATTGATAGCTGAATCTTTGGATATTTAAACATACAAAAGCAAATACAAACCTTTGCTCACTCCATCTTTTGGATTCTATAGATTGTTGATAATATATTACCTAAGCAGAAGATAACCTGCTGTAACTTGTTCAAGTGAGCTTGGCAACATGGCTGTGCATATTTGCTTAGTGTAATGAACTAAAAGTTTAAATCAACTCTATTTCAAATAGCCAGTGTATTGTATTTCTAGGAATACTGCAGAATTCCTTATTTCTTTTTTCCAGATTCGGTGTTCAAGAATGGAGAGAATTCCATTGACTTTAGCAACTTAGTGAAGTACCCTTGTAATAACTTTGAGAATACACATAAAGAAGTGAAGATAAACAGGAAAACTGTATTTGGAAGTACGACCCTTGTCCTCACTGAATTCAGTAATAAATCCAGGACTTCGGTCAGAAAGAAAAGCCCAAACCAGATAATAGGTGGGGAATTTCAAAACTTTCCTCCTGTAGACACATGTTTTAGTGATCTACAGCACCCCTCCACAGAAGGAACAAACTCTATCATTCAGCCAGCCTCCAAGATAAACATATCGCCTGTAGTTTGTGCCCAGTCTAAATTATTTAGTTCAGCACATAAAAAATTGAAAACAGCTCACTCTTCAGAAGCAGACCTCACACGTTACAGCCCTGGACTTTCTAACAGGTATGATATTTTTAACTTGGGTCTTTACAGTACTGGCATTAAGTTTTTGTTGTTATTGTTATAAGTATTTTTAAGATCAGTAAGGCATTTGTATTGGATCAAGTTCTAAGGCGGCAGAAAACCCACCCATTGCTGAGAAAGTAAAATTGCTTTTCATAACATAAGCACTGAAAAATCATTATAGTAATTTGCCTGCTTTTCCTTCTCTAGCTAATTGATGTTAGAAAAGGAAAGAAAGGGAACAGACTTTCCTGCAACTCCAAGTATTTTTTTCATCATTTCCTGAATATAACCATATGTTCAATATGACATATTTAGAAAATATCAGAAAATATAGAAAACTATTTAAAACACCCACAATCATACCAGGTATCTGCTGATATTTAATATATAGATATTCCTTGGTTTCCAAGGTAGTTGTATCCCTGTAAACCTGTCATAAGTTGAAAATGCATTCCCTTCACCCAACCTTACCATCAGTCTAACCACATACACCGCTGAATGATCCCAGTGCTCTCCCTCATGCCATGTGCCTGATTTGGAGTTAGAGCTTGTCAATCACTGGGAGAGATTATCAGCCTCCATGCAACCAGCCTGAGTAAAGCCCAAAACTTGAGCTCTGGCTTCTACTGTACACCTGCTGCTGCTTCCCTATGGAGAAAACAGAGCATCATGGGTAACACTATCTGCGGGGGCCCAAGCATTTCTTCCCAATAAAGCAAAGCTCTAAGGGAAACTAGTATATATAAAAGTTTAGTGTGTGTCCTCTATTTTAAAATATGGAAGCTGGGATACCCTCGGTTGCATTTCTGTTAAAGAAAGCAGCTGTATCTTTGGCCATGTGGATTTTTTTTTCCAGTTTTAACCAAAAATTCCCAAAGAGCATCCAAGCTCTTTGTATCATGGTCGTGTATCATTTATCTGAATTGAAATTGCATTTCCTCTTAAGTTCTACACATATCAGATGTGTTTCCTAAAACTACCAGCAACATGGCCAGAAGATTGTCAGCTGAGCTGTAGACCACCCTTACTGGCCTCATTCCCCCTCCTTTTTATCACAGCCCATGGTTGGCTGTTTTTTGCTCCTTGGTGCAGGGGGAAGGACCTGCCACCCAGCTCCCAAATAAATCACACAGTTTATTTTCACTTATCATTGCCTGGCCTTAGCTTGGCTTGTTTCCAGCCAGCTTTTCTTGACTTAAATTATCTCGACTACCTTTCTCCTCTGGGCTTTTCTTCCTTCTGTGTATCTTACTTTCACTCTTGTGGCTGAGTGGCTGGGTGGCTGGTCCCTGATGTCCTCCTCCCCTTGTTCTCTTGCTCTTCTCCAGCTTTCTCCTCCTACTTATCCTCTCCGCCTGCCAGCTCCACCTATCCTTGCTGCTGCCTCGTTATTGGCTGTTCTGCTCATTATTAGACCATGAGATGTTTTAGACAGGCAAAGAATCACAGCTTCACAGAGTTAAACAAATGCAGCTCAAACAAAAGTCACACACCTTAAAATAATATGCCGCAACAGCAGCCAGATAAGCAGCCATCAGAAAACCATCTGTCCACAATTTTCTTTTTCAAATTGCTTCATCACGAATCAGTTGCTATACTTATACATAGCATTTTAAATTTTAAAACATTATTAATGTATTTGGGGCAGGGTGATGTGTGGAGGTGAGAAGACAGTTTGCCGGAGTCTGTTCTCTTCCTCCACCGTGTAGGTTCTAGGAACCATGCTCAGATCTTTAGCCTGGCATCGAGCACCTTTGCCCACTGAGCCATCTCACTGACCCTTTGTAACATTTTAAATGGAGAGTAAATAAAGCCAATAATGTCTTTCCTTCCCATGCGTGTCTTCTCTTACCAATGGAAGACAGTTACCATGGAACCTGAAGTAATCTCCGGGGAATTTGGATTTGTCACTGTTCCTTTATCTGTGCTTTATTGATGGGGGGTTCTACCTCTGAGCAGTGGCATGATGGACCACCTGTTGGAAACTCCTCATCCAAACTGCGAATCTTTAAGGCTTATTTCATAACAATTCTCAGACAGTTTTTGCCCAGTATATGCATTTTTCTCTGCCGCCTTATTCAACCTCAATTTCTAATCCTGATGATTGATCCTATTATTTCAAAATGTTTTGTTCATAATCATTTATCTGTTGCTCCTGATACACATTAGAATTAAGCTATGGAGGCCTGAACTTTTAACTGAGTAGCTAAATGCATTTTTTTTTCTAACCCTAATTGGTGTCTTACAATAAAAATCAGGAAGGAGCTACAGTCTAAGTTGGGAAGCGGTCCTGAAGAAGAAAATGGCTTTTAGGCAGTTTTTCTCTTCAGTTCTGTCACTGGAAGGAAGTGGAAGTTATTGCTTTAAAATATTGTGACATTGATTGTACCCAGATGAAATATCCTGGCATATTTTTATTTCTTTTATGCAAGCAAACCAAGAAACAAACAAAAACAACAATTTAACTCATGAATTAAGGATTAAAAAATTAATGAAACAAATGATTTCTTTATAAGCTATTAACAGTAAAATCATATTAATCACAGTGCACAGCATTGCCTAGAAATGTTAAAACTCTGTGTGTGTGTGTGTGTACTGAATAGAAGAACATCAGGAAGAAACTCTACAGTTGTGTGTGTGTCTGTGTTTGTGAGTGTGTTGAAGAGAATAAATCAGGAAGAAACTTTATGATCAATCATGATCAACTAGCAGAATAAATGTCAAGTGATGAAATGAGTTCTCCCAGCAGCCCTTCTGCACCCAGCTACTTTACAAGGAATAAATTGCAAATTACTGTCATTTATTTCATTTTTCTCCTTGTCTGGCAGCTAGAGTGTTCCTCTCATGGACAAGATGCCTAGCAGAGGCTCACCACAAAGCATTGTTAAAAACAGGTGGTCCACTCAGAATTTATAGCCAGTCAATTTTCTTTAATAATCATAGGGTAATTAATTTGACTTTTGTTCCCTTAATTAGCGATCTCTTTGCCATTACATTGTATGCTATGTTGATAAGGCTTATTTTTGGATTGATCTCTAAATATACTTGAATGTTCTCCAGTTACCAGATGATAAATCAGATAATTGAATGAATTTTTAAGCAGTTAACAATAGCTTCTAAA
The DNA here is from genome assembly GCA_028555095.1 of Dicrostonyx torquatus. Lineage (NCBI taxonomy): Eukaryota > Metazoa > Chordata > Mammalia > Rodentia > Cricetidae > Dicrostonyx > Dicrostonyx torquatus. The sequence goes on from JAQHUG010000201.1 coordinate 1,549,240, forward strand.
ACCAGTTTGAAGTCTTTGATCCAATTACTGTAAACACAGAGAAAACATAGTGATACATTTTCAAAGAAAGCATGTGTTCTCGCTGGAATATCACACAAATTCTTGTTTGGGAGAGTAAAGGGCCCCTTTGAAACCCTCCCTGTTTTCCCATGTTTGTTCCCATCAGCAGTTGGAAGTCCTGCCCTTGTTTCTGTCTCACCTCTTGGAGTTCCTAGTTGCCTCACTCATTTAATTTCTGCTTACTTTAATCTTTGAAATATTCTTGGATTGTCAAATCTACATTCAGTTAGACAGACTAATTAAAAACTTATTTCCAAGAAGTATTTTTGTTATAATAAATCATTCAATCTATAAAAATCAATAACTTAAATGAATGATTGCTAATATAACGGTTTTCCATCCCAGGGATGGGTTTTTTTGTTCTCTGAATTCTTTATTTTTAAGCTATGAGGATGGAACCCATGTGTTTTGTGCATTTCTATTATTTTTTAAGAACTTGTTATGCCTCAAGCATTGTCCATGATCCTATTGATGCCTACTCCGGCACACTACAGCCAGAAAGGGCAGATTCAACAAACACCTGTTTAGTTATTTTTGTGTTAAAAAACATAGAATTGAGTAGTTGCCACAGAGACTCACAAACTTATCATACATGTCTGAAAAGGGTTTGGGAAACTGGTCTAAATATCACTATGCCACTTATAAATCGATATTCAAAAGATGAGCCTCATCACCACAATAAGTTCAACTGTTTGTTATGCCAAATTTACCTAGGAAAATGCTCTGCTCTATTTGGAAAGTTTTTAAATAATGATAGAAACAAAGAGGAACCAAGATAGCCTCGATTAAGCTGAATACTTAATTAGCCCGGATAATGTTTTCTATCATAAAACAGGCTAGCTTGTGCATATTTAGAGCTGATGTGATCACAGGTGGCAGGAGTAGCTTGGTTCCATTAGCTCCACACTTCACAACTTAATGTGCATATGAATCACCTGGGACTCTTGTTAGGGAGCAGATGCTGATCCCAAGGGGACTTGGAGGAGGGGCAGGTAGCTCCCTGTATCTGAGCAGCTTCTGGGTGATCCTAAGGTTTCTTGTTAGTGGGACACATTCTGGCTACCAAGGATAGAACAACTGGAACAACGTACAACCAGCTTTATGCCAGAGAAGACATCATGGAAGACAAAATGATGAAGAGGCCAGGCCTGCAGCCTCTTGAGTCCTATCCCCCACTTTTGTACTCCAGAAAAGCTTCCTAGGAAAAAATTGAAAGCTCTCCTAAGTTATGTCTGTGAAATTTGGGTTAACACATAAGTGAATTAGGAAATGTTGAACTAAATACTACCAAAGGCAGCACTTTAGAAATCATGCATAAAACTGTTTCCTTGTTCTTCTTCTGGTGTGGGTACTGTAGCTAAGGCCCCTCTCATGGTTGGTGTGTGCAATACCAAGCTCCTTGCCTAACCCTTCCGTATTTCCCTAAGACAGGCTCTTGCTAAACTGACTTGGCTGGCCTTGAACAAACGAACCTCTTGGCTCATTCTCCTGAGAAGCTGGAGTTACAAGTCTGAACCACCAGGGCTTTCAAATGTACATAAAAACTGTGTTTATGTGTGCAGATTTTAATAAGCAACTTTCCACTTATGACTATTAATACCCTTAACCTCATTTTCTTTCTCCCTTAAATTTATTACTATTTATGAAACCACTTCTGTTTTGACATCTCTTGACTTTTCTGTAGCCAGATAGTTAGCTTCTCTGGAAGTTATTGTTTTAGATTGCCTCTAGGGACTGTTGGTGCAAGGAAGAGTGTCAGAACAAAAGCCCTGTGGTTACCTCTTAGCTTTCCTATTCTAGATTTGATGTGAGCCTTCATTCTAAGATATTAATATCATCTACTGGGCACTCTGAAGAAAGAAGCAACAAAATATTTGCTGGGGAAATATCTAACAATAATACGATTTAATGTTATTTACTACTGAGGAAATATTTAATGATAATAATATTTAATGATAATGCTGTCCATACTAATAGCTGTAGCTACTTTTGTGTTCCACGTAGCTGCTTTAAGAACAGCCCCAAAACTGTGCTTAGATTGCTTAAGGTCTCTGTCAACAGATATTTTTACACTAATATGTTTAATCATATCTTTTATAAAATTTAAATCAATTTCACCACAAGCGAATGATCATATTCTCTGAGCATTGCAATTAGATATGCTGCTTGAAGCATCCTTATTGAAACACATATTGCAAAATTTTGTCTTGGAGGCCATGAGAAAAGGAAGATACTATTGATTTCTAGGTATTTAAGACAATCATTATTGCTGTTATTGTTAGAAATTTCTCACAATGTGTAAAGCAGACTATTTTACTGTTAAAAGAATTTTTAAAAATTGGAATGTTATGAAGAGGTTGGGTCCAATCCATTTTGTACATGCTAAAAGTCCATCATCTACAACCTGGGTGAATTCCCGTCTTCTCCTTTCATTGCCATGAACACTTTTATTCTGAAATAATAAAATATATTCTGGTCGCTATATATGTGTTGCTTATAATATATAAGATTTAGAACATTGAAAATTGTAATGAAACTCTATTTTTTGTCCAACGAAGAAATTGCATATATAGCTGAAGGACAAGATCCCCTCCTGGTCTTTGTTCACTGTGTGCAGGGATGACCTCCAAACACCCTGGGTTTTATTTGTAAAGAGATGAAAGTCCCCTCTGCTAACATAAAATGCACATTGGTTTTCTTCCCAGTGCCAGTTTCTTACTAAAATATTATTGTGACTAAAATAATAACCCTGATCAAAGAAAGACTTAGAAAATTGTTTTAAAGTGGACAATAGATGCTCACAAGATCCTCCTCAGTGCACTTACTGTTTGTGCAGATGAGAAAATAATTAGAGATGATTGTAACCCTGCTTGCTGTGTGAGATGGGACTGGTCCAGGTAGACTTGAGAATATCTCAGAGGAAATAGAAATGCGTGAATATGGTGTAATATACGGTTAGGGAAAACTGAACATCAGAAATGAAAACTTGAGAAAATCTGAATACCACATGAACTCACTTTTTCCTTTTTTCAGAAATTTTGTGCCTTTGACACATAGTGAGTTTAGAAATCAATTAGAATAGCCCAGAACAAAACAAAAAATTAACAGCATGGTAACCTAAAGTTGCTTTCTGTTGGAGTAAAACTAAGTGCATGGGGCATGGCGGTATGAGTGACCCTTTTTAGCGCTGCTTGCTAGGCGACCATTATTGTGTGACCTGTCATTACAGTGGACTCCAAACCACTACGATGGATGCTCCTCGCTCTGTAAATGCTGGCACTCCTCGGTGTAAGAAACACAACCGCCTTTGTGTTCTCCGTGTGGTGCGGAAGGATGGAGAGAACAAAGGGAGGCAGTTTTATGCCTGCCCTCTGCCCAGAGAAGCACAGTGCGGGTTCTTTGAAGTATGTGTAATATTTCTCCTGCTTGCTGTATGTCAAGTGAACTTGAATTATTGTAATGTGGCAAATATCAGTGCTGGCAGCTTTACTCATACATCTATCTACCTATCTATCTATCTATCATTTATTTATTTATTTGTGGCACGAACCTCCCAAGTTCTGGGATTACAGTTACACACCATTTTAAATGGTCATACTAGTGTTCAGAGTAAAGTATGGTGTTATATTGTTCAGCAAATAATATTAATATAATGATAGAATAGCTATTGGATTAATAAAACATTTCATATTTGTAATCACAAGTCTATCAATGTTGTTCTTGGTTCATAATGGTAGGTAGGAAAATACTGCGGTCAGATGTGCTGATTCACATCTGGATTCCAAGTCCTGGGCAAGTTGAAACAAGAAGGTCTTTAGTTTGAGATACAATGATTTCAGACCAGCCTGGATTGCGAAACCCTATAGCAAAAAAGAAGGGAGGGAGAAAAGGAGGAAAGCAGGAAGAAAGGCATTAAGTTACTAAGAAATACTGAATAAGAATTCTTTAAAACCCATGACTTATGCATTAGATAGAGTACATGAGAAAAGTGAGCATATGTGCTGATAATTGCCTTGGATTTACAATAACCTTAGTGAATTCTACTGTAAGTGTAACCTGGTTGAGGGGTGTGGAGGAGACAGGAACGACAACCTATGGTAATCCAGCTGCAGGTGATTCTTTGTACCTGGTATAGGGGACAGAAATATGTGTCCCGTCAGTCAGTCTCCTGTTTTCCTCCGAGTACACCTTGTCGCCACGCTGAATGTTAGTCTGATGTTCAAAGACACTTGTTTCCCCTAGTTAAACTCCTTATGGCATCTAATAGAAAAAGGCAGATGTTGGTCCCTTTCAGTGCTGAAGCAGAAACATTTCTGGTTTGTCATACTGAGAAATAAAATGTCTCTCTGTCCAGTGTACAAACTTTCTTAAGGACATTCCCAGGTTAAATTTGATTTTAGGTCCTACACCTAAGATGTGCTTCTATCATGATAGATTCACAGATTTCCTCAAGAACCATTTTAAATATAATGGAAAATGATGTTAATAATTTTATATTGCTAATACTCTGGACAACCTCCTTCGTTCTTCTCTTGAGACCAAGTACTAGGAGTAGAGTGACCTTGCTTAATTTAGTCCAGGCAAGTACCTGCTGGGCTCTTCCTTTTCCGAGACTGATGGAATGTACTATTACAGTTATAATCAATATTTGATAATATTTTAACTAGAACAAACATAAAGCTTGGATACTGGTGATAGCTTCTCATCAATATTCTGAGAGTTCTCAGTTACTTTGAATAAAGGGGGGAACTTTTTATATGTTCTTAGATAAATTGAAGTTTGAAATTAGGACACAATGTATGATTCAAGCAAGTTTACCAGTAAAATACTTCTTATAGAATATGGCTTTTAAATATGCAGCAACTAATAGTTTACTCTGTTTCACAATGCCAATTTGGCAGTCACAGCGGTGAAATCAATATCAGGTCAAATGAGACTAGTGTTGTCTGTTCACCTTGGAGCTTTATGCATTCCTTATACCGTGTCTTTTCCTCCTTTAGTGGGCAGACTTATCCTTCCCATTCTGCAGACATGGCAAACGCTCCATTATGAGAACTGTGCTGAAGATTGGACCTAATAATGGGAAGAATTTTTTTGTATGTCCCTTGGAGAAAGAAAAGCAGTGTAATTTTTTCCAGTGGGCAGAAAGTGGACCAGGAATGGAAATTATTCCAGGATGCTAATATTTTCTCTTTTTAAAGAATGTCTGGCAAATGAACTTCTCAAACTCACAACGTTCACTTCAGTTCACTTTATTTAGTAGAAAGCTTATAGAATACCTGTGGTGCATATAAATTAAGATACTGTAGTTTTTGACAAGTATTCTTTGTTTAAATGTGTCACCTTCCCATTTCTTTTGTCATAGTGAGCATACTATATTTCACCAGGAAGACAGTACATTCCCTTTAAAGTGTATATTTAAATATATTTACTAATAATGACAATAAAGTATACATTTTCCACATACATACAATAAAGTATGGTTTTGGTCTCTCCCAACTTCTTTGGTGGGGAGTAATTTATTTGTTTTTAGGAGATTATGGGATAGATAACATTATGAGATAATCATTCTGTTATGAATATTAAGCTCCTACTAGATGGTAGAGATACACTGAAAACTTCAATGATTTTCAGTGTTTTCATAGAAAATTGTGGGGATCAAAACTAACATGACAGGACAAAAGTCACGGGTATAAAGAGATGTGGGTTGATATTTTCCTAATCTTGAGTCTAATGTAAAAAGGTAAGTTCATCTCCGAATCTTTTTTT
>JAQHUG010000201.1:1555409-1565494 GCA_028555095.1 Dicrostonyx torquatus
TAAAACCCAGATCCTCACTCCTGGATTCTAATATAGACCTTCACACCTATGCTATTATTTCAATTTTAGTTTCTTTTGCATTTTTCTTTAAATTTAGATCAACTACCTATGTTTCTCAAGGGTAAAAATAATGATCAATCTTAAGGTATTTTTGCATGTTTGTAGAAAAATCCTTTCAGAGAAGGGTCAATGTATTTTTTAAGTGGGCAGCAAATCCCTTCTATTCTACCATTAAATTGTCCATGCAGAACTATAGAAGTTAATAACACATGAAATGATAGCCAACCACACATCACATTCATAGTCTATGTGTTAACTCTGTACTGAAAAGGTAAAGTTAGAAACAACCTAAGATCAATGGTCATTACCCTGAGAGCTCAATGAGGCAACAAATCTGTGTGACAAACCAGGAACTGAACTGGACAACTGATATTCTCCTCTGAGTTGACATTAAGTAGAGTATGTGCCAGGAATGAAAGAAAAAGCAAACAACGTGCAACAGAGAGAAAAAGGCCACAACTAAAAGACTCCCATAATGGCCCAGTCATAAACCGCGCAGCTGAAAATAAGGAAGTACAATGAGAATAGAATCACAGTTGGTTTATTACAATAAACTTAGATCCTTATCCAATAGGAAGTATGTAGGATCTATATGAGGCAAATTTTACTGAGGAACAGCAGACTCATTTGGATAGACAAAGTTCACTCTTAGTTAGCAAGGTTAAAAATTTAAAATATACCATTATTATTCCTATTTAGTTTTGAATTTGAACAAAATTCTTCAATAAGAAGAGAGCTCTTCCTTCCATTTTACCAATAACCTCTGAGTATTTACCTCTCTCATAGCTAACAGGATCCTGGATAAATCCATGATACTCAATGGTGTAATGGAGGAGACAGATTCTTTTAAAGGAATTCATTATAAGAAGAAACCATCGGGAGTGATTTCCCATTTCTTACAGCTTTTTGCCCCTGAGGGCAGAAAAAAATCATAGGATGGGTGTAGGAACCCCAGTTCATTCCGTTGTGGCTACCAGAGCCACCAGAAAGTAAAAGCAGTTTCTGAAAAAAAAAGATATTCAGAGAGGGAGAGCCCCAAGTTCTGTCATTAAGTTCTACCTAAATAATCACATAGTCCAATACCATCCTCCTATGGGGCAGATAAACCTTAGGGTTCATAATGATAAAGGAAATGACTCAAAAGCGTTATAATAGATGTTGAAAGTTAAAAGCTTAAGTGGGGATAGAGGCATGAACATGATGGGTTAGCCAAAACTAAGATTGTTAGCTTTTTGAGAACCCACTACTTTATAAGATAATTTTTAAAAAATTTAAGAAGTATGTACAGAGGTACTCTTCATGGATGAACAATGCTGCTCTCAAAAGATATGGGTTTTCAAGTGTAAATTTCAGTAGAAGATATGGGATTCCTCTTTTGGAGTTATTGCTCCAGGAGGTCCCAGAAGCTCCTGAAACAATACAGAGTATTGTCATTGTTCTTGGTTGCCCACCGTAACTAGATGGTAAGGTGCTATCACTTAAGACAGTTCAGTTGCAGGACTTTAAGAAATCAACTGGAACTGACCAGGGTACTCTTATCCTATTGACTAGCTTGCATGGTGATGGGAGGACCTATGTAGGTTTCTGCAGTGGGGGAAGAAGTGTCATTAGTGGTTTTTATCTAGTTCTGTGACCTGCCAGATGAGATTTGCCCAATATTGACATGAGGTTATGGGCATCACCGATAACTTTCTGATTAGATTTAAGGTATGTTCCACAGGTGACAACTCATGCCTAGTCCTATAAACCTGGTCAAAAGCCTGTGGCTGCAGAGGTCATAGGCCCTGGTAGGAACCTACAATTATTGTTTTGCTAAATAGTCATTTTGTCAAACTGTCTTCTAAATATGTGTGATCGTACCCATAGGCAAGTGCTGCTCTTTGCCTTGGTAAGAGAAGCTTAATTTTGTAATGGGAAGCAGTTAATGCAGAACTTCATAACTGGTCAAAATACTGAGAAGTCATCATTAATAGGACTTCTGTGTCAACTCCCCATGCCATTAGTGCTCAAAACCACATGGAAGAGAGGACAGAAAGAATTTAAGAGTGCAGCTATCCTCTGAACACCCATGACCTCACAGCTGTGGTTACCTGTTTAAGACCTTCACAAAATCAAACAAGTCAAAACTCCATCACAGATGAGGGACAGAGAATCTTATGAGTCCCCACTCCTAGCTGAAGTGATTTGGAAGCTGATGGTTGCTGTGAATAGTCAGTTTTCTTTGGTGGTATGACCACTGGTAGATTGACTGTGCTAAGTGTATGGCCTCACACTCATATACATATATGTGACAGTAATTGGACTTGGTGGGGTATTAAAAGAACCAAACAAGCATGAAATTAAGAGGTTGACATGTTGATGAAGTCTAGGGATAGCTGGAGAGGGAGATTTGGAATAGAGGGAGATTGGGAGTAGATATTATTAAAACAGATTGCATACATGTATGAAATTCTCAAGGAATAAATTAAAATACATATATAATTTTTAAAAATCTGAACCACTAGCCAAGACAGTTTGCAGTTAAATCTTACCAGATGCCTCCCTGCTAAGATGAAAATATCAACTCTCTTGAGAGACAGCGAATATGGAGCATCCACCATCATATTCACAGTACTCATGGTGTATTGCATAGTAAGCTATCAAGTGGAAAGCCAGCATCAGCATCCACTTCAGAGAAAAACCAATCAGGACCCAACTCCAATATGATCCGGATATTAGATGTTTTTAAAAGGGCTGTGAAAACTGTTATTATAACTATGGTTGTGAATTTTTAAGGAGGAACTATACAAGAGGGAAACTGAAATCTTGAAGTAATTTAGACAATCAATGATTCCTACAAAGCAGACTCAGGAGCTGAGTTGCTGGATTCCAGAGCCTGTGTGTGATAAGCAGCTTAACTTTTGGAAGAAGCTGTGTAGTCTTCTGGTATTCACCTCCTTGGGTTTGACTATTAGTGCCTGATATTTCAAGATAGTATCATCACAAACACAAGGTATTTTAATGACAGATGAAGAACTAAAAAGAAAACAAAATTTTGAATTCTTACTGAATAGAGTTGCTTTCTTGAGTACTTTCTATAGATTACTTCATTTAACCCTCTTGCCCTCCCTTTAAAATAGGTATTTTTTTTTGTTGCTTTCAACATTGCCATTAGTTTTCCCAGTCTATGAAACAAAGCCATGTGTAAATTAGGTTGAAAAGTATGTTTCATTAAGTCATGGTTTAAATGAACTTTACAAAGTGTAAAATCCCATTATCTAAGTAATGTATTCCTTTTGCCCCCGTTAAACAAAAATAACAGTGCCCAGAAATGCATGTTTATTTCAGCTAACAATCATAAAAGACATGAAAATAAAAGGAAAGAAGCATAAAAATGATAATAATTGCAAGTAATAGGATGAGATACAGTGGGTTTTTTTAAAATTTATAAAAATTTGTTACTTTTTTGTAATTTAAAAAATTTTCTGTTACTTTAATTTCTATTTTCTTTGGAAAAAATATTGTTTCCATATACTTTTCTAAAGCCTTTTATTAAGTTATGACAACTTATATATGCTAAAGGTATTCAATAACACTAAGGCGTAATTGAGGAACATTTTATTCAGGACCTTTAAAATAACCATAGAAGCAGGGCGTGGTGGTGCATGCCTCTGATTTCAGCACTTGGGAGGCAGAGATGTGTGGGTCTTTATTAGTCTGAAGCTAGCCTGATATATATAGCAGTGCCTGCCAAGGCCACATGATGCGACACTTCCCACACCCCCCACCAAAAAAGGTAAATAAAAAGAACGAATAAATAAACAGTGGCGATACTATAACAGATTGGGCTCTGAATTCATCATGGCAACTGGGAATTTATAGCTTCAGAGAAGTGTAGGGAGCAATGAATACAGAATTACTAGGAAGAAACATCCATAACAAAAGGCTCCAGCTCAATCAATCTAACAGGATTCTTAATGAAGACACGCCAGGGTGATCACACAGCATCTGGGATTTGGTAGATGATGGGGAACCTGTCCAAATATGGAACATGAGGCAATTCTAACTAATATGACGGAATCTTTGCTAAAACCAAATTTTATAAGGAAATGCATAGATGAACACAGCAGATTCAGATTCTCGGCTGATGTCTGGCCCAGGAAAATGTCTTTGTCATATCTTATGAATATTTGAAAAAATTGTATAGAAATGGTAATATATGCTACAAATCAAGATCTTTTTTCTTTGTATATCTTTGCAGCTCCTCATATTTTTGAGGACGTTATTGCAATAGCTAACTCTTTATTCTTCTGTCTGTAGATCTCTACAACTATAGTAAGATTTTTTAACTTTTATTTCCATAAGAGACTATACACATTGATAAAAACAAACAGGCCCTGCTGCAAAGAAAATAAAAATAGTTTGCTCTAAGCCACATACAAGCATGAGGCAACCATGGCCTCAGAACAATTTGGGTTATTTCATTTGATCTGATCTGTTGTAGAAGTGATTATAAACTCTTGAAATTATGTAACAAATGATGAACATAAATCAATGCATTTACCAGAGATTTTAGTAAGGCTATTGGTAGGTAGTTACAGCAAATTGGAAAAATCTCTACTACAGGTCTCAGGGGCCTTCTAATAACTTTCAGGTTTGTGGAAGCCTGTGGTCAGCTGACATATTAATGTATCTCAGAGACTTGGGAATGAATGAAAGGACTGTTAGGCTAGATGCAGAGGTTGGTGATAAATGGCTCTTAAGGGATCTAAGGAGAGCCCAAGATAAAACATTCTTACTTCCCACCTCAAGAAGTTCTAATTAGTTTGCTGAATCTTCCATATAGGTGTTGCATTTTCAGGAAATTTCAGGTCATACATAAACTTTACTCCTCATAGAAATATACTTCCTATTTTCCCTCACACACAGTAGAAACATGATGGACAGCTGTTGAATTTAGTAGTAGATAAGCTTTAATAAACATTCAGTCTCTTAAATATTTTAAACCTTGTTGCCACTATCAAATATGAGTATACTTAAATGTCATTGAAAATGAGACTTACTGGTTTGTTTTAAAAGAAATTCCTCGGTATCTAAAAGCTATTAAACTTTTGTAATAAATAAGTGAAAAGAAACTCTCAACAATTTTCAGAAATCTACTTACAAGTCAGAATTAATTGGATTAAAAGGTCTGTACTCATGGTAGAGAAAAAGAGATGAAAACAATGTTAGCTTACATCTATGCCATTTTAATGACACACAGAGCTGAACATATGTCACTGTTTCTTACATTGCCATGAGTTTGAACTTCTTCATTTTGTCTATAAACAAGCCAAGCAGTTTAAATAATTTGGCTTCACATTCATATAATAATTGCTATTGAACATTTACTATGTGGTAAATCCAGTGATGGGAGCTTTTAGATAAAGATCACATTTAATACATGAATGGAGTTGATATTATAAGAGATAATAAATAGCTCAATAAACATAAGTTAAGGGGTATAGGAGGCAAAGATCATACCTCATTTGTCAATCAGAAGAGCTTCAGGAAAGAGCAGTTGGAATTTCACCATAGTGAAGATTTAGCCTCTCTGGAACATCTCAGGCCATTGGCACAACATGAGACCTGTGGGAGCAGGCATGGAAGAGTTAGGTGGGACAGGAAACCAGACAACCAGCCGTTCTGCTGGATAATCGTGGCATGCCTGGAGGAAAACGTGGGGGTAAATGTAGAGAAGCATCAACTCCCTGTTCACGGCTGTCAGTGGAGTTCTTAAGCTGGACTAGTTTTGTGATCAGAGTCTACAGAATAAGTCTCTCTTTCCATGTCAGGTGACATGGAAAATAAGCATGCCAAGGTGTACTGGGATGCTTAGTTTGTGCTTGCACAGGTAAAAAGGGATCTCTTCAGTTACCGATGACGGAGATGAGAGACACCTTTTAGTCAGTCCATCTGAGACAAGAGTGAGTTCTGGAGTCAGACAGTCATTTCAAATACTTTCACCAACCCTTTCTGTACTAGTAACTGTTCCCAAGGAACTGAAGTCAAATTCAAGATTCAACAGAAACAGGGGACTCAAGGCTATGCTGATCAAGAGTCCTTTTCTGGTATTCTGTGACATTTTTATTCCGGATATCTCAGAGTTCAAAACAGGGACCAAGAAATAATGAAAAACATACAGAGTATTGCTCATCCTTATTACCAGATGTGCTTATGATACAGAAGGTCCCACAGCCAAATAGGGTCTGCTTGCATAATACTCTTGAGCTGGTTGAGCAGCATTGCTTGAGGTGGGAAAGCATTCCTGCCAGAGAAAACAAAGTTCTATGGGAACAGACTACACACAGCAGAATTGTGTAAGAAGTTTATTATATGCTGCAGGAGCGCTCTCTCTCTGCTTTTTTAATCAGAGAGAGAAAGAGAGAGAGAGAGAGAGAGAGAGAGAGAGAGAGAGACTCTTGATACTGTATGCTATTATGCTCTCTTTGAATTGTTTGAATGATGAGGAAGGAGCAACAGCTGCTAAAAGACCTTTTTTTGTAAATGCTGCTGAATTAACCCAAGGAAGGTATTTTGAAAGTACCTTGGCTTCAAAATTGAAGTCAAAAGGTATGTTACTTTGGAGAAGAGATTTTCCTTTTGTTTCCACAGGAGATGAGAGGCTGTGAATTCATTCTGAGTTAAGAAAACTCAGATTTCATCAAGGAAGACCATCTGAGAAATCTCCAGTAGGAACAGATGGCCCAGATGTCTGAGTTCTACATGCAGAACAGATTCAAGATGCTGCCTGAGATGATCAAGCCTCACAGGATAATCCAGTCAGGACTTGATCCCAACTCTAAATTTTCTTTAGGTCCCCTTAAAGATTATCAGCGCCCCCAACCAGCCAGAAGTAGCCTGGAATACTATGCCCACATTCCCAAAAAATGGACTATGGACATTTTCCTTTTTTTTTTTTAAAAAAAAAGAGGGGGAAGTGGTGAGGGAGAATTGTCTGTATTCTGTCAATCATGTTTTAAATAAATGCTGATTGGCCAGACAGGGAGTATAGGCAGGAAAACCAGACAGGAAGTAGAGGGGAGAACAGGAGAATTTGAGAAGCAGGAAGCTCCTTTGGCATTCCTGCGCGGACTACCAAGGAAGCAGGATGTAAGCTGCCCAGCTGAGAAAAGGTACCGGCCATGTGGCTGACAAGATAAAAACAATGGGTTAATATAAGTTACAAGAGCTAGTAAGAAGACTGAAATAATGGGCCAATAGCTGAGAAAAGGTACCAGCCATGTGGCTGAAATGGATGGGACAATGGGTTAATATAAGTTACAGGAGCTGGTAGGAAGACTGAGCTAATGGGTTAATCAGTTTATAACCTAATGTAGACTCTCTGTGTGATTTTCTTTGGGGCTTGCTGGCTGTGAGGTACTGGGTGGGACAGAAACCCCAACAAGCAGGCCCCTCTTGTTACAGTTATATGCATGTTACATCTTTGATCTTGACCATAGGACCTTGAACTCAGTATTTTACAAAGTTTGGGCTACTGTGTGTTGAGTCTTAGTTGCCTCATCAGCTAGATGGTCATAATGGTAGGATTCTTACAGGACTGCTGAGAGAATAAAATGTAAATATTAATAGAACGGATTCAGCACAGAATCTAACAATTGAGTGTCTGGATTAAATTTCATTAACATTATTAATAGCACCACCACTACTATATGCACATTATTTTTACTAGATGTTTCAGAGAAGAAATAGCAATGATAAGAACCTTACAGTACTTGAATTTAAATGGACAGAGAAGAAATAAACGATTGAAAGGAACAGGAAAAGAAAACCATTAGAAGACAAGGAAAAACGACATGTTTGAGGAACAGAACATTTTAGTGTCAGAACTTTTTAGTAAAAAGATAATAGATGCTGGGGTAAGCTTTGTGATGTCAATGAAACATCAAAATGTAAAAGTGAAAATGAATAAAAGTTTCAATTCATAAAAAGTTGAGACTCTACTGTTTAGCATATCTACTATTCTTAATAGAAAGAGCATCTAGGCAGATGGCTCAGCATGTAAAAGTGCTAGCCACGCAACCTTACCAACATGGGTCAGAGTACTAGAACCCCTGTAAAAAGTTTATGGTGACCCAAGTCTGTTTCCCCAGCACTACTAACTACAGCAAGATGTGAGACAAAGACAGAAATATCCCAAGCCACCTAGCTTACCCTGAAGTATAGAGCTAACAACTGAAGCAAAAGAGATCCAATCTCAATACGTTTATGGCAAGAATCAATGACCCAGTCTAACCGACACATGAGCATTCTGGTGTGCTTGTACCAGAACTCGGAAACACATCATGCACACTCACCACACACACATTCACCCAGAGATTTTAGCAGAGAAATTCTGTATCAGGAAAATGAGTCTTGACTCTTGTTTAAAATTATTCTATTCCTATTGTTTCCCCCCATTTCTTTCATGCTGTGGCATGTACAGGAAATATAGTATATAAAGTTTCCGCAAAAGCCGGTTTCTATGATCAGAAGACAGCATCTTGTAGAACCAGGGTGATGGGCATGAACAAAGTGGCAAGGGTCCTGCTCACTGAAATCTATTAAAACAAGTTGAGTCCAGTGCTACAGGAGACAGAGCAGGAAATGGAAGAGATTGATTTTTCTTAGAAGTTGCAAGGACAAAAACAAGGCATTTGGATTGATAAATCTATTTATTATTTAACACCTACTAACTTCTCTAATAAAAGAACACTGGAGGAGGAAACATTCGATGTTTAAAATAGATGAAACAGTGTAAAGTTGATAACGGGGCAAGGAATAGAGCTTGTGAGAAAAAACGGGTGAAGGGAAACCCGTAAAACATCACATGTATTTCTTACATCCATGTAAATAATAGAAATCAGACATGTGACATCATCAACAACAAAGTCCTAGCTTTCTAATTTTTTCCACTATATTCAGGCCTTTTCAACTAAATGCTATTACAGGAGGGAAAACTACAAAAGAAATCAATAGTCTCATGACAACAATGCAGTTTCTACCTTTTATATTAACCGGTCTGTATTGCTCCCAAATGGTAATGTGGTCATCTTGGCTGTATATTAATAGGTGCTTGTCTGCATTTGATATGCCTCTACTTTTATCATCATTATGTTATCCCAATTAGCTTGCCATTTAAAAGAATTTATTTTCCTATCCTTGGCAAAAAAAAAAAAAAAAAAACAATTTAGAAAGCTGATCAGAGTAGGAAAGAATGTTAAATCTATGTATTTGAGTAAGTTATTGACTCATTAGTTTAGCAACTTGGTTTTTCAAACTTGAATAATTCAAATGCATTAGAAATGATACAGCATTTAGAAAGTGAATTCTTAAAATGGTAAACACTGGATCTTGGACCTGGGCTTGTAGTTATTACTTATTTAAAATAAACAAGCAAATTCCATTGAGATATGGTCTCATTTTCAGGAATGGTCTATTAGCAGGCAGCACTGAGCACAACAATTAACCATATCAGCACATTAAAGCCTAATGTGTAAACTCCACATAGCAGCAAACACACATCCTACCATGGCCTATTAAGTAATCAGAAATGATTGCAGATAATTAGCCTGTGAACAGCTGCATAAACTCAACTATTCCATTTTTTATCAGACATGGAGGCTTCAAGTAGGAAGGAGAGTCATTAGCCGTGTCTTGAACTTGGTGGGAGTGTCACTACAAAACAAAATTAGGGAGAGAGTCTAACATTTGATTGTACATGGCCGTTTGAAACTTCCTTATGAGGATACATGTTTGCATAACTACAGATTTGCAACTGAAATTATTAAAGCAACTACAAAAATATATGACTACAAATAACTCATAACATAGGAAATTTAAAACAAGATAATGAGCAGGATTCAAGTAGTAATATCTCTTTCGTATGTATGTTTCAGTCATTTTTTTACATTAAATTCACACTTTGTTCATTCTCTGGCAATCTCTCTTAATGATATCTGATTAATAGCACCAAGATGTGTGTGTGTGTGTGTGTGTGTGTGTGT
>JAQHUG010000201.1:1591860-1616393 GCA_028555095.1 Dicrostonyx torquatus
GAAGGAGAAGCTGTCATGGGACTTTGCAACCCTTCCTAGCAATAGAAAACAGTGCTGGTGAATGAAGACACATTTAGTTAAAAAGAGACTTTCTCTTCTTTTCATATTCTACTTGGTAAAAAGAGGCTCTTTATTTTTCAAGTGTAGTATATGATAACTTACTTTGGCATTCTCTCCATGAGAGCTAAGATTCAGTGGCAATATCAAGCTGGTAAGTTATTGCTCTTCTGTGAATAGCGTACCCTGACCAATCTATTTCAAAGGACAATACTCCAGGCATAACATGTGATGTAAATGCAATGTGGCAATTTGATTTTCAAGTGGCACTTCATAGGAAGCATGGATAAGCAAGAGCAGCATGCCACAGTCAGCTCTTGTAAATGTATTCTATCAAAACTACTTAAGTATCACAGACTAAAATAACAGACCTAACTCTTTGAGAAACTGACTGTATCCCAAAGATTGAAAATGCCTTCTCTGGGCTGGCAGATTCAGAGGGAGGAAGCACTTGCCACTGAGCCTGGAGGTCACAGTTTGATCCCTGAGACCCACATGGTGGGAAGAGAGAATTGTTTCCCCCAAGTTGTCTCTGATCTCTACATGTATACCACGACAAGTGTGTACACACATGTGCAGAGACACATAAAGAAAAGGAATAAGTACAATTAAGAACAAAAGATCTTTTCTATACTATTTAGCCTTTATCCTCAAATCACTGGACTCTTTTGAGCGTGATCCATACCCTTAAACCACACTAAGGAAAAAGATTATTTCAAGGTTTCAAGTTACAATATAGAGGCTCATGGTAGGCCTCCGTTCTAGTTTCCTTTCTGCTGCCATGGCAGAAACCATGACCAAGAGCAACTTATCAAAGGTTGGGTTTATTTCAGCTGACAAGTTACATACATTCCTTTGAAGGAAGTCAGAACAGAAATGCAAAGTAGATATTAGGGAGGAATGCTGCTCTCTGGTTTAGCTATCTCTTTGGCTCATGCTTAGTAATCTCTTTAATATATTAAAACCAACTGCCTGGGGGATGTTGCTGCCTATAGTGGGCATAGCTCTCAGACATCAGTTAATAATGAAAATAATCCCTCACAGGTGTGCTCACAGAGCAGCCTGATCCGGGAAGCTGTTCAAATTAGCCTTTTCCCCTCAGACGAATTTAGGCCATGTTGAGTTAAGAATGAAGGCTAATCAGGACAGCAGCTTGGTACCTTCCTGCTGCTATGATGATAAAACACATCTAGAGTAAATTATGAAAAAGGGAAAGACACACACTGATTACAGCTCTGTACTCTGTGAAGTCTGAGATTGAGTGAGCAGTAGTTTTAGTATCTGATAGATAGCCAACCTCAGCTTCAAGACAGCACAGAAAGCAAGGGAGCTCCCTTCAGCTTCTTTTAAATGGAAGTGATCACATGGGGACCACTAAGACACAATCACTTCCCAGAAGGCTCCATTTCCATATTCTTCTAGGTTCTGTGCCTTGAGAGCTTGTCAATAATCACATCTTCACAGCAGGTTTATCCCATTCTTCTAAATTATCTGTACTGGAAATGTGTATTTCATGACATATCCAAGACCGTAAGGATAAACAGAACCCAAGAGGTCACACAGAGACCCTCAGTCATCCCCTCAGACACAACATTGACAATAGTCAGCTAAACTGAGAGGAATTTGGGGAAAAGCAACCACTACACTAGTAAGCATGGTTTACTTTCCCATGCTCCTCCTCACCACTTAGCCACTCCCCCAACCTTAAAGATCATTGCATACACATGAATGGTAGTAGTCACTCTAGGACAAAAGGCTCAGAGCAAATTCTGATTTACTTTCAAAATCAGAATAATTTACAACAGTCAAATTATTCGCATCTTACTTTCCACAGAGGAGTGATGGAATCGTCAATCACTGTAACCCAGATCTGGGCCATTGTAGTTCCCTCTATACTGTGCAGACCATCAAATTTTATTCTCTGTTCATTTTAACTGAGACTTGCAAATGTCAGGATCTGAGTTCAATCCACAAAACTCATGTACAAAGTAGTCATGAATGCTTGTAACCCACAAGCTGAGAAAGAAGGGATGGGAGAATCCCTGGTGCTCACTGGCTAGTAACTCTAGCCTAATTGGTAAACTCTAGGCCAATGAGAAATCCAGTCTAAAATAGGGAGTATAGAATTTCCAAGAATGATACCTGAGATTGTTCTCTAGCCCCCATATATACATGTGTATGTATACATATATGCGTATACATACATACACTGCCTTTGGAACTGTGCATTAAATTCATTTCAAGTCTCTAACTTCCTTTTATTTATTCTTAGTTGGATTATATAATCTCCTAGTTGTCTTCATTATCAACTCCTTTAGTTCAGAACATCCATTTCCAAAATTTGTGTGTGTGTGTGTGTGTGTGAGTTACACTCTTGAAATTAGTGAGAACTGCAATATTTGTGTGTGTGTATTTGAATGCTTATGTTTATAAAGCAAAACAGCTTTATAAACTCAATTAATAAAAATAAGCAAAATACTTTTGAGGAAAAATACATTTTGTTTTTCAAAATGAAAACACATGCAGTAAGCAGATTAAATTGCTGAAAACTTCTGTTTATCTCTTAAAAAGTTAGCTAGGAGTACTGGATTCCTATTAATGCTTCTGAATTCTGTGCTGCAGTGGCTTTTTGCCTCTGATGTCCCTAAATTAAAATGTTCTCCAACAGAAATAGAATATTCTACTAGCAACTCTTCAGACAATCCAAATATTTAATTTGATATCACAATGAAACATTGACAAGCGTCCATTTCTTAAAGATTATATACCATGTGGAAGCCAAATGTCCATCAGTGAGCTCTTTAACAGCATTAAACTAAAATTAATTAGTCTGAATTGTACTCTATTGTGTCTATTTTATACATGTAGAATATTCTGTTACCACACATTAAGTGTTTAGTTAGCCGTGATAGTACTCAGAGCTTAGTAACAATGATTGCAGGCTGGGCTGAAGATGACAAAGTGTTTCCTTGCAAGCAGGAAAATTTAGATTTGGATCCCTGGCACCCATTTAAAGTCATGTATCTCACTCATCTGTAGCCCCAGAACTGCAAAAGGAAGAGGTAGCAGGATTGCTTGAGTTTTGACCTGTAAGTCTTGTCACAGTGAGATATCCAATACCCCCAAATTAAAGGAAAATAATGGAGGAGACACTCAAGGTCAACTTGTACCTGTGCACACACCAACAGGAACATTTACATACACCACATGCATGTGTGCTCATGCAAATGTGTGCACATACACACAAGCACACATAAAGAAAACACGAGGGTTGTGTGGTATGTAATAAAAATCATATTTATTATTGCAATCATCAATTTTATAAGAAAAGTCTAAGAGATACAGGAAACTTGTAAATTTCACAGTTTTGGAGGCTATGTTTTCAAAAGATTTAATTATCACATGAAAATTCAAATTATACCATTTAAACTACAACTGACGTTTACCTTGAAGTATTAGGTTTACTTCAATCATTTTCAATAAAATGTCTGCCAATCACACAAACCTATATAACTGCAGTTGTTACTGATTTAAATTAAATTGTTGTTTTGTGAAAACACAGGCTAATTTTAGCTTGCAACCACCACAAATGTTTTTCCTCAAGACATTATACTTCAGTACACAGCAGATGTACTTTATGTATAATTCCCATTTTGTCATGGAATATTAAAAAGATATATAGTCAAGAGTTGATATTTAACAAAATTAATACTGTTTTCTCTTTCCTTATTGATTTTTTTTAGAGAAACCTGCTTTCTTTTTGTTTTAACCTCAAGTATGTTTGTTATTATAGAAAGTACATGGTAGACAACTTCATTTCAGGCCACTGCCTTGATTTGTGTTAATGCACTGCAATTTAACTGTTGCTGTTTTTTATATCATTATTACCAATATCAACACAGGGAAGAAGCAAATGAATCTTATTTTCATCATGAACTAAATTTTGAATTCACAGACAAAGTGACACTCTTTCTGAACCCCCACATCTACCTCAGGGCCTAGTATTTCACACTTAAAGTGCCTGCCTGACACTGAGGATTCTTAACCTTGTATTAAAATTAAAGTAGCCCCAAGAACATTTGATACCCATGCTTAAATCTGAATCAATTAAATCAGGCCCACTAAACGTAGGGGACAGGTATTATTAATTTTATTGATGGCAGTGGTCATTTAAGGCAATTTTTTTTTGTATATGTTGGACTGGACTCCAACTTCAGTTCTCTATTGTTAGTGTGCTGAGAGCTGGGATTACAGATGTGGGTCATCAAAGACTACTCTAGGCATCAAAATTTTGCACAAAGCTTCCCAGATGTTTCTGGTATGTTGTAATATGGTGCGGGCTGTGTTCCCAGCACCTGAGAGGAACGCGGGCCCTTTTGTTCCATCCCACCTGGCTCCCTGGAAACAAGGCCGCTCGGCCTGCTTTTGGCCCTGGTTAACTTATACCTGGAATAACCACATGAAATTGTATTAATTAAATTACTGCCTTGCCCATTATCTCTAGCCTTTGCCAAACTGTTGTAAGAGGTGCGAGTTGTGTTCCCAGCACCTGAGAGAAACACGGGCCCTTTGTTCCTTCCCGCCCAGCTCTCGGCCGCCAGCTAGCTTATATCTGAAATAACCACGTGACAATTATATTAATTTAAATACTGCCTGGCCCATTATCACTAAACTCTTTTGGCTAACTCTTACATCTTAAACTAACCCATTATAAAAGCCTGTATGTCACCATGAGGTGGTGACTTATCGGAAGATTCTAACCTGCATCCATCTTGGCCTGAAGGATCATGGCGTCTGCTACACTTCCTTTCTTCCCCAGCCTTCTGTTCTGTCTACTCTGCCCACCTAAGGGCTGTGTCCTATCTTACAGGTCAAGGCAGCTTCTTTATTAACCAATGAAAGCAACAGAAATAAAGAAGGGCCCTCCTACATCACTGGTATTATTATCAAAGTTGACAGGGACTGGTCCGATTTTTATATATTTGAATCTGTTTACAGACTTGTGTCCTCTACCTCCTTCTTTTCTTCTAACTTTTCTGAGATTTTTGGATACATGAAGAGTTCTTAGCCATGACTCTCTTTCAACTATTTGAATCATTTCTCCCTTTCAGTGAAGAGGAGATAAAAGTAAAAGGTCAATGAACGGTTAGTTAGATTGTGCGATTAATTGGGGAGCTCAGAAGTGGAATTTCATTGTTTTCTACTGAAAGAACAATATAAAAATACAAATATTTTTCTTAGGCTTTTAAATGTGTTTTTATATTCCTTTGTTGTTAGAAAAACAATCAAAATTAGGCATGGTGGCACATGACTATTTGCTTGTGGTCCCAGCTTTTGGGGTGCGAGGCAGGTAGACCAGCAGATCAAAGTCATTCTAGGCTACATAATGACTTCAGAGCCAGTCCAGGCAACGGAGACTGCTGCAAGTTGCCCCCAAAGGAAAGAAAAAAATAAATGAAGAAAAGGAAAAAGAAAGAAAAACAATCAAAAGATTGTAAATCTTGATTTGAATAGTTTACTGACAATGGATACATTTTAAAATGTTTCGTAAACTTATCAGTACTTTTCCTTAAAGCCATTTGGGTTTACTAGGGATTTATTACATTTGGTCTTTAAAAATTATTATTGATCACTACACAAACCTGCTATACAGGAAGAATACACCCAATATTTATTTGCTAATGAACATAAAGAAATGATTAAAGATTGCAATTTATTAAATTTCTTCTTAATACACAGCATTTTGCTAAGCTCCGGATTTACTATGGGGAAAACCCAGGCATCACGTGAACAAAACTTAACTTTTTGATACATGTTACATCGCTGCTCTCTGTAAATAAGAAGCTGCCAATAAGAACTAGGTCATAAACAAAGGTTAACACTATTATAAAAATAAAGATTCTGTTTGTGACTTTTTTTCTAGTGGAAATCTCTAAACATTTTAAAGGATAACCTATTTTTTATAGTAACATTTTTATATGGGTGTACTCTTTTTCCCTTAAAATGAAATAAAGCTAAGAATATCGGGTGACTAATAACACTAGACAAGTTGAAGTACAAAAAAAAATATATCTTGTCTCCTGTTATGGGCCAAAATGCACTGGCCCCTAGCTTATTTGATAAAACTAGTTTCAATGATAAAACTATTCAGAAAATAACATTTGAACAATAGAACCTAAGTCAGGAGTCGGGGTATTACTCTCCTTTCATATACATTGTCTTTCTAAGCTACTGTCAAGCTCTCTGATAAAACACCAAAGAGTGACTGCTGCTTCAGGTCTGAAAGAGAAGAGAATTCCTCCAGGTGAGAAGAAGAGGATAATGATTTTCTAAGAGTCTATCAAGAGATTGATGACATGAGGAGAAATTTCAGACAGGCAAAGGAAATGCCTGGAAATAAATGTCTCAAGCTTTCCTGGCCTTCCATCCATAGCTGTCTTTCAAGTTGCCACAGGGAACAGCTTTGTAGCCTTATTGACCATGAAGCATTGAATTTTTCCCTTAAACAGAGCTGAATTAATTCTCTAGATGCCTTTGGACACAGAATGAAGGGTCAGGCCTGATATTTAGCTGTCAGTAATATCTGAATTTGTTTTGAAAATATCATTGTGTTCTTGTTGTTGCTGTTACTGGTAATTCAAGCACATTGTTTCCGTTATCAGTATGTGATACTTTTTAAACCTGGGGAAGTAAGATCTCCTCGGTTCTCACTCCTGTTCTCTGTCCTCCTTCCCTCCTATTCTTATTCCTGTCCTTTACTCTTCTCACCCACCTGGGCTTTTATATATATAGAGAGAGAGACTGAACTATCTAGAAGATTAATTTGCAAATAGAAAGGCGATATTCAACACTAGGTTCAGAGCTCGGGTGAGCATTGTCTCAGGCTATCATCATCTGTTCTTCTGACCCATGCACAGCCTCCATAACTCATCTACACTTCACTTAAACAGCCTTGCCTACAGCATCTCCACTCCTATAAAAAGAATAGTTAAGCTGTAATGATTCTGACCCTTCCCTGGATTTTCACATCGTATAACTCCATGTGCTATAACATTAATGAATGCTTGTGTCTTTCTCCTTCTTCTTCCTTCTCCTTCTTTCTTCTTAATTTGTCCACTGTCAGTTTGTTCCAGACTCAAATCATCTATTACCCAGGACTCTTAAGGAGTGTTCCTTTTGGAATAATATTTCTGTTTCTTCCCACCCTCTTCCTTTCCCCTGGTTTGGCTTTCTTGCATTTCTTCATTATTTCAAAATTATAGGGGAGGTTCATTTATTTGTAACATTTTTTTTCAAATACCGTATCCCAACACTATTGTATACATATGTATCTTTCTCATTTTCAAATCTTACTTTGCGTTATCACTTCTCCCATTTTATAGACAACTTTTGGTTTAGAAAGAATAAATGATTGGCCAAACTAGTAAGTAGTGAAATCATAGATAGAATCAAGAGATATCTTTCTTCATGGAATGAGATTCTTAATTATTCTATAATTGATTGTCTCTAATCATATCTCTGAGTCTACTTTCACAAAAGAATAAATAAATATACTCAATCAATTAATCTCTGAAGAATAAAGGTATGTTTCAAATACTAGAGACTTTCCCAAATAGTAATATTAAGACAATCTACAAGCACATCCAAGTCCAGCTTGTACCAATTTATAGTTTTTACACTTGCCATTTTACAGAGTGGGATTTTCTAGTTTATATCCACCCATTGTGGGATTTTCTAGTTTTTATATCCACCCTATTAAACTATTGCTTCTCTCAGACCTTTAAAATTTTCCCGTGAATCATCTGTTTCAAGTTCATGGCATGTTCCTCCCTCATTTCGATTTCTTCTGTCATTACTGACTCTGTCATATCTCTTCTTAGCTCGTACTTCTTCAGAGTTCTGTTTCAGAGAGTGTCATGTCACGCTCTTAGCACTCCTTTCCTGACTCGTCTACTGGTTCTCCTCTGAAACCCTTCCCTTCTGACACACTGTGTGGAAACTACAGGCAAGGCAGATTCTGCAAATGTTACAGATCAGAAAGCTCTGCTTGGGTGAGAGGATGATTTAAACGCTGAAGACAAAACTGGAAGTTTCAGAGCTTTTGTAATACGTGGGTGAAAGGCAGCGAGAGCTGCCGATCAGAAAAGTAGGCTATGAAGAATAGTACGTATTCTTCATACGTACTAGTATGAGGCCTAGGACGCTTTTTTTGCCCTTGCTAGCTCTGAAGGCTTTAGAGGTTTTAAATTTTCCCCCTATGGTGAAAGTTCTTTTTAAGTGAACTGGACACTTTTCTGTATCTCTCCCATATGCCATTGCACACTTATTCCAGGCAGGTATAACATAGAGTTCAGATTTGTGTTATTACAGATCCGAACATTTGTAAGTCCTCCACTCCTTCCATTATATATAGCTTTGTTCCACAACTCTTTTTGTTATTGATGTGGACTCACGAGTTGGGAGGTAGGATGTATTAAAATAGCTTTCTCCTTCCCCATCTGGGGCCTTTATTTATCTTCCACCTCAATCCTAGAGTGACTATTGCATGTGCTTCTGTTATATTCTTTCAGCCACAGATTCTAAACAAGCATGCCATTTCATTCTGAGATTCATGTAAAAAATTTTATGATCAGAAGTTGGTCATATGTTTTCTGAGTTTGAGATCATAGATCATAATATATATGAAACTTGCCTTTATAACAGTGGAGTATTGTCACTATTGTCACCATGAAAGTGCCTTCCATTAAACACTTATGTTTGTTGAAAATGAGGCTGAGAGAGTGGTGAAGTGGTAGTTGAAAATGTTTAGGAGACAAATGACACCACACCTCTACCCACAAAAAGCTTCCTGCAGATGTGGGGTGAAGCACAAGCAAGCAGGTATATTTTCATTTGGTTCCCCCCTTGCTCTTAGGCCACTCTTGT
Source organism: Dicrostonyx torquatus (assembly GCA_028555095.1). NCBI lineage: Eukaryota > Metazoa > Chordata > Mammalia > Rodentia > Cricetidae > Dicrostonyx > Dicrostonyx torquatus. The sequence goes on from JAQHUG010000201.1 coordinate 1,600,843, forward strand.
GATCTTTCAAAGATATACTGATATACATTACCTATCTGAACTAAACATCTTTTCACTTTATTTAAATATAAATAAATGTAAATAATCTTAGGAAAGATTATGAAAAATTACATTATCAGTTCTTCAATAAAACATAGAAAATTATTAAGTACAAATGACCAGAAATACTATAGGGATTTACAAAGAGAAGGCATTGCAATGTGCTAGAATCATTCAAATAATTTTCAGACAATAGTTAAGATTTTTAGCGAGACCTAAAGGTAGTGTACCATCTGCAGTGGCAATATCATTACTTTAGTAAGGATAACACAAGGGCAACTATACAGAGAAGGGATTCTCTGGGCTTATATGCTGTCACTCTTCTGTGAGTAGAGCAGGTTATAACGTAAGGAAAGCAAGACACTCTGTAGTGCAATGATGGGTTAGTGGAAAATGGATCATGAATTTAAAACCAAGGAGATGGAGTTAGGTCACTGGTTGAAAGACCCACAAAAGAGAGGAATACTTCGGGGCCTCTGTTACAAGAAAACTGTAGAGAAATAGAAACTTAGAAGAAGACAATCTCAATAGGAGAGAAAGCCTGTAGAGCAGAAGTCAACATGCATCTGTGTCTAGCTGGGTCGGATTTGTAGCCTTTCCACGGTCCCCTACTAGTCCATTTGTCTGTACACATTTGTATGTGTTACTTTTCTCACTGCAACGACAGAAAGCTCAGTAAAAGCAACTTAAGCGGGGAATGGTTTATTTTGGCCCATAGTTCAAAGATATAGTCCATCATACTAGGGACGACATGGTCACAAATGGTCACAGACACGGTCAGAAGGCAGCAGACTATATAGGTTCCATCCCTACAAGGTAGAAAGAGATGAAAGCTAGTGTTCAGCTGGCATGCTCCTGTTGAATCCAGCCTGTTTATCTAGCACTTGCAGTGCTGCTTTCAACAGGATGCATTTTCCTACCAACCTCGAAAATTAACCCAACCATGAAAATCACTCATAGACACTTCCTTGAGTTTGTTGATCTAGACCTTTGGGAGTTGATAGTCAGTGTTAATGACACACTACCCTCTCCACCTTTCTATTTGGCTTCTCAGGGTTTATGTCCGAGACCACTTTTCTTCTTCTGAGGTACTTCCTCTCCTATACTAAGGGGAACCATTAATCTGCTTAGGATCTTCATCCAAGCAAGTGAATTTAGATATAATGCTTCTGAGATCATTTCTACCTCAAATCAAGATAGAAGCAAGGGAGTTTTAAAGATTCTATTTGGGAGGTTTCATACTTGAGGCTTGGGAGAGTTGAGACATAAAATACATTCTAGCTGAATAACTTGTTCATGATACAGGTTTCAATTCTTTTTATTCTTCCTTGGTAGCTCTGCGTCTGGGCCAAGCACATAGGCAGGCCTTCATAATCCCTTGTGCAGGTGAGGGGGTGGGCAAAGTTAGTAATAAATAATAAATAATAAATCACTCCTCTTGAACTTTGTTTTCTCATTCTGGGCACCTTGAAAGATGAAGAAGACTAGCGGCTGCCAGGTGTCTGTGGCTGCCCAGTGACTGACTGACAGAAAAAGTACTGACAGATGGAGCCCTCAGTCTTCTTAAAAGCTCTGAGTGGCACAGAAGAAACAGAGTTGAATGCCATGGAATAAAGGAGATCTGGAACCCAATACATTTGAGACATACAGGTAGACTGGCGACAGTGGTGACTATCCTTACATGCTCACCTTTGGGAGGGCCTCTTCAAGCACAAGGAACTTTGAGGACTCTGGAATATTGGACCCTCGACAGAATAAGATTAAATGTCTCACTAAACAGTTGTAATGGTTCTTTGAGTATAACATAGTTTATTTTTAAGTAACCAGAAATCCTTAGTACATCCAAGTGTGTGGACTTTGACAATGAAAATCGAATTGGAAGCAACACAAAATATATTTTCCCATCACCTGTTGTAAATGATTACATAGAGATGACTACCACAAAACAGTAAAACTGACAAGGAGTCCCATAAGGGGAAGCATAAGTTAGTATAACATTATTGCCCCTATGGCAAACATATCTTCCTTTTTCTTTCTTTCTTTTTTTTTTTTTATCAAAGCTGAACTTTGAGAAAATTCAGGTTTATTTTAAACCTGAAAACTCGATATGTTGACATTATAAAAACAAGAAAACCTCTCCCAAGGGCTCCACCTGTCACAGCTATTTCTGCTTATTTGTTATATTCCACTTGTGTACCTTGCAGATATTTACATCCACATTTGGGGATCAGCCTACTTCTTTCTTGAAACCTTCGTGTAGCAAAGCGCATAAAGATAACGAGAACTAAGGAAAGACGTTTTATTAAGCAGATTCACAGGAAAGTGTAACATGCTTTGGCCATGATATGTTACAGCGTAAGAACCACTGAGGCAGGGAGAGAACCCTGCAGCAAGTCCCTGTGCTCCTCAAACCCTGTGCCGATGCATTCCCTTTCCACTTTGGCTGGCATATGCTTTTTTGTTTAAGAACACCTTTGATCCTTCAAGTCACCTGGATTTTTAAAGAGATCAAAACTACTCTTGCCAAACAACCGGACATAGTGCTATTTTGTGTTGCTTTATTGGCCTTTCCTTGGTTCAAAATATGATGGGAAGATCATTGCCTGAGCAAGCAAAGCCCAGGTCCCCTTTGTACTGTGGTCAAGTCATGATGCCTTTTACAAATTTCATTGCATTATCAGGAAATACGAGTAACAAATACTGAATGTGTGCACCTTACAGAGTTGTAGGAATCAAAAGGAGCAAACATGTGAAACACTCCAAAACTTTAACACAAAATACAAATGCAAACTACCTATAAAACCAAATTGTGTATCTTAAATGTAAATGTAGTGTTCCCCATCTATTGTGTCTAAGTATCTCGAATGAAATTCAGAGATATTAGAGGGACTAGAGAGATTGTTCACTGCCTAAGGACATGTATTGCCTTTCAGAGAACCCAAGTTTGGTTCCCAGCACTCATGTCAAGGAGTTCATAATAGCCTGTAACTTCAGCTCCAGGAAGGGAATCCAATGACAAGGTCTCTGTGGCACCTGCACTCATATACATATAACCACAGAGAGACAGAAGACAGACAGACACACAGACACACAAATGCAATATGCTCAATTAAAAAAATAAAATAGAAAAGGTTGATACATGAAGTGACATACTGTATACATATGCCATTCTGTTTGCAGAATGTAGAAGACAAGTAATTCATTCACTCTATAGTGCCGATAGGTAGAGGAAACATTTTAAATTCAGTTAAATTATGCTCTCTCTACTCAGTTTGAGAGAGAGTGAGTTACTGACATGCCAGAAAGCTTGATAGGGTTCACAGAAGTTGTTTCCATTACCTTTGTGACTTAGAGGGGAACAGATACCCCTCACAGAAAGTGCTGGCCTCACTTTCTTCAGCAAATGCAGCGATCAACTTTTCACTTCTGTTTCGTTTTTTTTTTTTTTTTTTCCTTCAACACAAGGTTTCTCTACAGCTTTGGTGCCTGCCTGGAACTTAGTCTTGTAGACCAGGCTGGCCTCAAACTCACAAAGATCCGCCTACCTCTGCCTCCCGAGTGCTGCAATTAAAGGCGTGCACCACCAGTGCCTGGCTCACTTCTGTTTCGAATTGCTTCTTTCTCTCTGTTGTTCTGTGTGAGCACGGCTGATCCTAAGATACCATTTCCTTAATCAAAATTGTTTCATTTTGAACAGAGGAGAAAATTAATTGCGCCTCTTAGCTTCACATTACGTGAGGGAGTCACATAGCATTTATGAATTAGTGTTCTTTTAAGTTCTGTTAGAAAAATTCAACTTAGGTTCAATATCAATAAATAGTATATTGGGTTGACATGAAATCAGAGAGGACAAGTGTCCTTAATGTCCAGTGTGCTTACAAACAAAATGACACACTTATTTGACAATCTCAACATTGCAATGAGCTTGGGGATGATTTACCTTAGTACAATGGAAAAAACAAATATGAAGTTCCACAAACTTGACTCTAAAGGAGTGTACCCTCCTGAGACATTCTCTTTAAGATGAACTAGACCTTGTTAGAATAAATTTATAGATAAAAGTTCTGATACTCTGATGCCCTGTGATGGAAGCCATTTGTAGGAAGGACTCCAGAGTGGGGCCTAGCTGAGGTCTGAGACACCAGAGCATTTTCACTGTAACCGTGAGTGATGCTGCCATGCATCCAGCCCAGCTGCCCCAGACAAGTACATGCCCTCTCAAAATCTGGACCAATGACATGAGAGACCCCAGGGAGAATCACCTATCTGTGACCTCCTAATACTCTCAATCCAGAAAGCCCTGAATCAAACAACACCAAGAGCTTTTAAATTTAGTGTCCATTTTTATAACATACTTCTAATAAGAACAGTGGTTCGGTATTTATTTAGAAAAATATTAAGGAGTTGGTAAGGCTAACATATGATTTCCAAGCCGACAAAGTTCTCGTGACTTTATTCATTCATAATTTTTTGCTACCTAAAGCGCCATTCTAACATCTTCTTTCCGCTGCCTAAGTATAAGTGTTTATTACTGGAAGTTTCTAATAAAGTTCACATGATAAGAGTACACATCAAAAGTTCTTTTCAAATCAGCCCAGGTGGAACATTATCATTATTCCAGATCCTAGTTATAATTAGAAATTCACCATTAATATTTTATAATAGAGAATAGATATTTTTATTTTATTTTTACAAATCAAGCTTTCAAATAGATGTTTTAGGTATTTTTTTCATTTTCCCTCACAATATTTATGGCTAGATTGAATGATTGAGTGGAAATAAAAAAAATTCTGGTCAAAGTACATAAAAGTATGTGCCTATTTAAAGCTTCAATTCTTTCTCATTCTTATTGTGATATTACCCAGCATGATGTATTGCGAGTTTTAGGGGTAATTTGTATTCATAATAAAAATTTCCCTCAATATTATTAGACCCCATTGTGGATGCTTAGGACTGTCTGAAAGGCATTCATCACTCTGGATTTATGATGAGACCACTGCGAGCAGCTTCTACACACTCAGTCATATTTACGCTTTTAGAGAGCAACACAGTGAAAGGAGATTGGGGAAGTGACCTTGATGCTTTCATGCTGGGCTACTGTGGTAAATATCGTTAATGCCAGAACTTTTTAACATCAATACTATCAAGTTGCAATGGCTAAGATATCTTAAAAGCTATACTCATATGTTTTATTTCAGACGGTTTTCCTCAAATTGTAAATGAGCTGTTGCTAGTAAGTATGGTCCTTTATGCGGCATTGAAGTGTGCTTTTAAATCATTGATATTTACTAAGGTTTCTTCAGAGATGAAAAGAGCATGCTTCAAAATGTATTTTTGAGGAACTATATGCACATTTATCTTTATTTCTTTTTCTGTGTGAGGAGGAGGAGGAGGAGGCTTGAGAGTCCCTTGGATAAGGTTTGGTCATCTGAAAGGCCACTCAAGCTGGGAAGTTGTCCCTCTTGACCAAAGAAATATATACTCTTTTATGGAGTCACAGATTACACAGGAACAAAAGCAGATGCCCTGGAATCTCATGGTCCTAATGCTCCTTCTGTCTCACAGTTATGCTGTAGTACACAGGTTTTCATGCACAGCAAACCCTTTGACCTACCAACCTATTGTCTCAGACCCTATTTTTCAAATATTTTTAATTGACAATGTAGTATATGTAGCAGAACCTGTGTAACAATTTCAAATATATTTTATTTTAATTTTTATTTTTGATAAACCCTTAATGCTGAAAGATCCCCCCAAAGGGAATCTATCTCAGGAGGGACCCCCTTCCCAGAGATCAGCCGAAACCACCATCGCAGATACAATCAGCATGAGGTTTATTCAGATGCACGGATATCCGGGGCGACCAAGTAAGGACTTGGGCACCCTTGGCTCGGGGCTCTAGGGGTTTTTATGGGGGCAGAAGAGCAGGAGCGCGGGGGGCACAGAAGCCAGATGCATGGTTACAGGGATTTCATTGGTTAATTTAAACAAGGCCATCATGAGGATGAGGTTATGTTCTCAAATACTGAGAAATTAGATAGAGAGTGTTCTCAGCCCTTATCTGGGGGCTACTGCTGGAGTTAGACAAAGGGCTTGCTCAGCTCTCATCTGGAGGGAGCTTACTTGGCTCTTGTCTGGGAGAACAGCTGGTACTTTCCCAGGCCAGATATCTGACCATAGATATCCTGCCCGGCAATGGCCCTGAGCTAACTCCTCATTTAGGGCTGTCTCTTATCTGAGCTCTTATGGGTAAGTGCAAGCCTTGTAAAATGGCGTTTCTATGGCTAAGCTGTGCAGAATGCCTAGAGCGGGGGTCTTTCAATGCAACCAAGAATCTTGAAAGCATTTTGCTACTTATTAAATATAATTCATTAAGAAGGACATAGAAGTAATGAATACAGTAGGCTGGTTATACATGGCACATGACACACATCATTCATATTTTGGTTTAATAAAAACACAAGAAATAATGATATCTACAGAGAAAATAAAGGCCTTCTGAGTCTCACTTTTTTAAATTTAGTTTTTATTGTATGTGTGTGTTTCCCTGCATGTATGGAACTGTATTACATGTGTGCTTAGTGCTCACAGAGGCCAATAAAGGATACTGCATACCCTGGAGCTGGAGTTCCAGATACTTGCAAACCACCATTTGGATGTTGGGAATAGAAACTAGGTTCTCTATAAGCGAAGTACGCACTCTTTACTTAGTTATCTCTCCAGCTCCAAGATTCTCACTTTTGAAAAGCAGATATGAAGTTCACAAAGGCTAGTTTCAGAAAGGAAACAAAACTTCTATTTAATGATTGAACTGGGTTCTGTAAAATTTTAATCAAATCAACTGCTAGATTATTTGGATCACATCAAGTTACAGATTCATTTGCCTTTTTAAAGAATCTTTTACTAAAACGTGTGTGTGTGTGTGTGTGTGTGTGTGTGTGTGTGTGTGCGCGTGCCTTTGCAAGCATATGTGCACATGTGCGTGGAGGTGCCTGATGAGGCTGGAAGACATACTGGGGTCCCTAGGGGCTGGAGTACTAGGCGCTTGTGAGCCTCATGACATGGATGCTGGTATCGAAGCTCTGTTTCTCATTGAGTAGCAAGTGCTGTGACTGCTGCATCACATCACCAGCCTGTAGTTCTCCTTCTGAATCTCCACACCATTCTAATCAATATTTCTGTGGAGACTGAATGCATGGGTTACTTTATCAGCTGCTCCCATTTTAAAAACATACTATTTTTAATGAGAACTATATTTGCATTTGCCTTCCTGCCTATGGTTCCTAGTCTTGCTCAATTCACATTTTTTTTTTTGACATTCAGATTTCCTGAAGGGAAAACCAGGGACTTGTTATGTACTGTCAGCATAGAAGTTGACCTGGGAAGCAGTCATGCATTTGCAAGTTTGAGGTGTCATTCATCTCCCTGTAAATAACTTCCTGTTTCCCTTTCATGGGGTTCTCTAAAATCACCCTGCAGATCAAACTCAATTATTCAAAGCACGCCAAGATGTGAAGAAGACTGAAGTGTGCATAAGGGCCACATCCACAATACCTATCGAAAGCCTTGCAAATGGCAGCTCTTTGTATGCTCTGCAAGAGTCTTTACCTTTTTCTTTCATTCATATTATTTCGTCTCATTTCTTTTCCTAAAATTGAAGAAAGTTCTGCTGTCTGTTTTTTTTTCTCTTTTTTCTTTCCTCTTCTCACTCAATCAACATGATCTCCCTTTTTTGTTCACCAAACCTAGAGCAATAAAATTGCTATGTAGCCTCTGCATGGCCACTAAATGTTCTGTTGATTGCTCATTAGGCTGAGGAGACTGGGTGACGAATGGGAAGACATCTTGAGAATGATTAGAGGAGCTTTCTTATTCTGGCAATGCTCAATTACGAAACTGGAGGAAATTGAGAACTAAAGGAGCTGATTCATCGCTATTTAATTGTTATAGAGCAAATAAATACTAAGACGAAGGCAAGGCAGGAACTCTCACTGAGAATGCGGCATTTAAACTGAAATGCTGGTCATCAGCTGAATGAGACTTAGCATCAAGCATTATTTAAATTTACAAGAATTCTTCTGCCAAATAAAGAGAAAAAAGAATTAACCAGTTTACTGCTGAAAATTTTATTTTTGACTGTAATCATTAAGAAACAGTCTTCAGTCTCCCTAGTATAGTTGTGGTCCCTATGAGACTTCAGAAATAATGACTTTAGTTTCCCTGTGGAGAAACTGACAAAGTCCAACCTCCAACAACAGAACTTCTTAAGTAGTTTTCGTTTCCCTTATACTGCAACATCATCCAAAGACATGGTGATGTAATGTTTAACACAAAGAACTCAAACCTAACTTCCAGCTGCCGCTTTCTGTCTATATTAAAAAAAAAAAAAAAAACTTCAAATTTCCTATTTAATTCCCCCCACCTTGTAAGCAGTTTGGTCACCCACCCACAAAACTTGGGGGATGTGAATTTCCTCAAAATTATCAATGGCTAATGCATGTATGCAATTTTCAAACAAGAATTTAAAAAGAATAAAATTTTAAGTGTAACCTAATTTGTTCAGTATGTTAAACAACAGCATACAGTTGATTCTTAGGGCAATGGGAGAGCAAAACACTTAAAAATAATAATGAATGATTATTAAACAAAAAAATGAAATTTAAGAAAACAAAATTCAACTACATAAGTTATCCAGAAACCCCTAACAGTTGTGCTCAATTAAAAGGCTGTGGCTGGGCACACTAAAGACCTTTTAACATCTGGAAACACAAAATGAAGCAGGTGACACACACACACGTAGTCTCCATGTTTACCAGATATCATCCAAGCATTCATCGCCTTACCCCTCTTTCTTCTGCAGTAGTTAGAACCTTATCTTCCTGAGAGAGGACTTACTGTCTTAAGAACTGGAATAACAAGTAAACAAAAGAGAAGACCTACCATGCTATACAGAATACTTTTGATAAAACCCTCAAATGTAGACTGAAGTCAGGACAAACACCCTTCTTCAATTGACATCTTTTCTAAAAACAAACGTTGGCATTTGCATGGTAATCTTTCAGTAAATTTGGTTTTAAAAAAATAACTATCCAATTCAAATATTTCAAAAGAATTCTACTTGCCTTTTAAAGAAAGTTTTTGGAGAGTTACCAATGACAAGAAATACCTTTCACACCTTCCCTCAAACGCCATCACATTTGCCAGATGACATTTTCTTTTTCTTCACATAGCTTACCTGACACAAGAGCGTTTCAGCAATAGACTATAGAAAAGATAATTGGAATCAAGAAAGTTAATATGCCTTTCCGCTTCAACTGTCAGAGAGGGGGAAAAAATGAAGGAACAGCAAATACTTTTAAAAGCACAACAGTAGAATGTCAATTTCCTGAGTCAGCAACCCAAACAAAAAGGTGGCAAATCTCTTCACAAAGCTGTAAGCTGCCATATCCGGTATTCAGTAGCTTAGGGTGCTCTCTGAGTTAACTGGAATAGAAGTTCTAAGATTTTCTTTAAAATATCAGAAACTCTTTGCCCCAAAATACAAGCAAAGAGAGTGCAGAAGGGTTAAAGTAGAAAACTAGCATTTTGTTTAACAGAGTTTCTTAGAAAGTCATTTAAGGTACAAGTAAATACAGGGATTTCCTTGAAACAACTGGAGAGTACCACCTACCCACAAAATTAATAAGAAAGAAAAATAGAGCAAGGTAGCTCAACACAACCATAATGTTATTCATAATAATAACCTCATTTTTCTTGTACCTTGAAACAATGGCTCTAATATGTTGGATGAAAACATTCATACTTACTATAAACAGATTATCCTGGTTGGAAGAGAATATCTATCTATCTATCTATCTATCTATCTATCTATCTATCTATCTATCTATCTATCTATCATATTATAGATAATATGATAAATGCCTTTTTTCTATCTATTCAATGTCAATAAATGTCTTTAGATAGCATCTTGATATTCAAAAATAATTCTCACAAAGTTAAGTCTTCCTTCCTCTTTCCCTCCCTTTCTGATTCTTATCTCCCTTACATTCTCCCTTCCCTGTCTCTTGTTGCTTTTATCTTTTCGGCCTCTCCTGTCCCCCTTCCTCCCTTTCTCTTGTCAGGCTGTTTCTGGCTAAAGAACACTGACATATAAACCTAAGTTTTCTGAGAAAGTCACACCTTTGCTGAAGCATCCTTTGATTGAATGACTAGAACTTCATTTTTATGAAAAATGGAATGTTGTAGGCTGATAGTCACAAACTACATGGTCTTTTGTTAGTCTCTTCAATAGTCATTTGTTACCAACTTGAATCACACTGTCTTTGTGACTGTGATGTCAGTCACATACATGACAGAGGTACCCAAAAACCCAAAGCCAGGATGCTATGATAAGAATTCTACTGATGAGAATTCCCCACCATGCTGTAACCTGATCACTGCAGAGTCCCCATCAGTATGCTTGATCAATGCATTATTTATGAGTTTCTTTTGTCTATGAAAGTTCAAAGCAAACTCTTCCACAATAGAACTTGTCATACAGAGTAACCCGAATGCATATTCCTCCACCACTGTCATTTAAATTTGACTCACAATAAACTGTCTTTTGTTCTCTTTGCAGCAAGAGCTTTGTATTAAATTAATATACTTGCCTAACTCGTTGACATGCTAGTCCAAAAGTCGGAGGTGACATTGTTTCGTCGGAGAAAAATCTCTAAATATCCACTAGGTTGGTGGCTCTTTTATGGAGAAATTAATTCTGAAAGGTCAAAGGTGGCAGAACTGCAGAGATGTGGTAAGGGTGACTTGATGACCACCTGCTAGGCAGCAGGAGTGCCCCTCATTTTCCGTGATCACATTATGTGGCACTTGATACCTGCTAAGTTAAGGCAGATATAGAATTAAAGTTCATTCATAAATGTTGATAAATTAAATAAAAAAGAATGCTAAATTTTCTCTTTTTTATCTTCTATTTTGGTACTAAAATGTTATTTAGCTACTGAGAAATTTAGATAGAGATTTTTTACATGAACATTTCAAATTTTTTGTTTCATAGACTGGATCCTGCCAACTGTCAAGGTGGCATCCTGCTATTACACTTGTGGAAAACATCCAAAACATGAATTATTACAGTTTAATTCACAACTTGTCACATATTGCCATACTTAGTTGTAAGACCAATTGGGCATTAATAAATGAATTTTTGTCATGAGTATTTTATGCCCATCACAGATTACATTGTGGGATTGCTTCATTACTGTCCATCTTCCCCACTGACTATCAACTTCAAAACAATAGCATCTTTATCTGGTTTTATTTATCAAAGTTACCTGACACAGTGCTTGACCTATCTAGAAGTCTACATTTTTTATGACCGGAAATACAATTTTGCTTAAATGCATTAGACAAAACCAGTAGGTTCAGAGCTAAATTTCTTCAGTTTCTAGCATCATTTTGATTCTTAACTGTAAGAATCAACCACCATATTAAATGCATTCTTACATTTTCCACTTGCAAATTTAGAATTGTCTTTTAACATCCATTACTACTATGTCTCTGTTGTATAATGACCAAACTTTTGCCTTAAAAACTTGAGAAACTTTACACACACACATAACACACACACACACTGCTTCATTCTTCCTTCATTGAACTAAAGCAGCTGTCAACATATACATAAAGTTAAAATATAAATTTCAGATAATTTTCTTGTATAAGAAATATTGCTGCTTTTATCTTTTCAACCATTCTATTTTGAATAATCTAGTCTGAACTTGCAGCCTGTGTAGAATCAGGCAGTGTGCTATATTGATTCATGGGTCATTGTTTGCTAGTTACAACATTTTTATTTATTTTATTTAGAAGTATTATAATTAAGGCAGAGTATATCTCTGTGGATATCGGTGTGAATCTCCTACTTTTCTTGACATTGACCACGGTCACTTGCTAGCACTTGGCTTTGGGAGCATGGACTTGGAGGATCTGAGACTCTTTATTCATGTTTCTGACATCTTAGTGGGAATGACTATAATGCTGAGATCAGCTGGGATTGTGACACCAATTGCTGAACTGGCTTTCAGAGACACTTAAGGTTACCTGTATACATTTTGACAAAGGGTAAGATTTTTTCATGTGTAAGATGTGTCCTGTTTTGAGAGGACTGAATGACCGTTATCAATGCTAACAAAGGACAACAGTACAATGGAGGAAGGTCCTCAGTTCCTTCCGGAGAGAATGTGCTTATGCTAATACATACTGTCAGGCTTGTAACAGTGTTCACTTTCCATCTCATCATTTCCTTCCTCTTTCTTCATCCTTCAATTGCCTTTTCTTTTCAGTTCAAAACAAGCCTGGGGACTAGATGCTGAAGCATAATCCTGTATTAATTTATGGGCCGTGGTGTGGCTTACTAGAAATGAAATGCTCTGGTCCCATGAAATCCTAATCACTTTCACAGCCAGCAGGTGCCCGAGCTAAAGTATTTCCAGTGAAGTGAACAAGAACATTAAATAAAACCAGTGCTGGAGACTGGATGTATTTAAGTCAGGGAGAGGGAAGTACCCTACGACTGATCAAAGCCTGGCCCAGGGAGGCAACTCTATTTAGCTTTAACTCAGTGGGAAAGGTAGTAACTCCAAATCCATGGTCAGTTCAATTCAATTTGTGGGATTTACCCAGTTATTTCTGTATTGCATACCAAGCAGAGAGGTCCTGAGCTGGCTTATGGAAAATCTCCAGGTAAAAGACATGTATAAAAATTGTGCCCCATGAAAGTTCTTTCCGCTCTCCCTGACCCTTGAAGCAGCTTTCCTAAAGCAGGCAAGAATCTCAAAGGATGAGGAAGGCACCTGCACTGGGAGCCCATGACTCTCTAGTCTTAGTGCCTGGTGAAACTGTCTCCTGCAGCAGTGGAGGGATAATCCCTCTCTACTAATGAGTGACTGGGACTTGCCTGAAGCCAAGTAGGTGTGGGGAATGTCCAAACTCTGTCAGATGTGCTAGAACTACCAAAAGTATCCAAGTGAACAAAGGACTGAAAATGGCCAATATAAAACCTAAGAAAACATATATAAAAATACTTAATGTGTTCAAAATCCAAAATAGAATGACTTGCTATATTATTTAGAGGTAACACAATTACTTTCATTCTCATGATCAAATGCATCAATCTAGAAAAAGTCTTAAACGTGGCAAGTTTTTTACATATACCCTAAACATCAAAATAATTTTTATAAGCCTAAGAATGGCTAAGTATAAGGTCATAAGATTTTAGACCCAAACATGAATATTACCTAGAGCATGAACTTCAAGTTTAATGCAAATTTGAAAAAGCCTTTTAATAACAATGTAGAAATATTCATGTTGGCCAGTGTGTCTGCCTAAGAACGTACATGATATAATCTAAAGAAATATTCATGCTGTGGTATGAATATTGAGAAAGGCCTGAGAATTTATTTATAAGTGCAGGTAGGAAAAGAAGGAAGAAAGCAAGGGGAGGTCTTGAATGAGGCCAGAACAAACTTGGACATGAACTTTATGGCTTAGACAGTGATCTGGGGAGAGGGCCTGAAAAGTGTGTGTTTATTCTTCCATATTGGATGATAAAATTGCTGTTTAGAAGGAAACCATCTGGAGGCTTGAGAATTGATCGCTTCTGATACGCTGTGTCTTGAAAGAACGGTTACCAGAATATTTTAGTAGCAGAGATTTCCAATCCCCCTTTTTTCTTTCAAGTAGTTTCATTACAATCCCATCATAAATGATTTAGTTTTACAAACTTTTCCTAAAACATGGCTGCTAATGAAAGCATGTCTTCCTTTGACAAGTCAAGTTCTGATAGTGCTTATTCGTATGAAGACATGGATTGTTTTCCTCTGTACGTTGGCACCATATCCCTGGTGCCAAGAATTTTTAGATACCATGAATATTTAGAGGAAACACTGCCTAGGGTTTTGACAGTGTTCTCTACTGATGATCCTTTTTTTTAAAAAATTGATTTTATTGAGCTTTACATTTTACTCTGCTCCCCTCCCTATCTCTCCCCCACCTTCAGCCCTCTCCCATGGTACCATGCTCTCAATTTACTCAGGAGATCTTGTCTTTTTCTACTTCCCATATAGATTAGATCTATGTATGTCACTTTTAGGGTCCTCATTGTTGTCTAAGTTCTCTGGTATTGTGCTTTGTGGGCTGGTTTTCTATGCTTTATGTTTTAAAACCACTTATAAGTGAGTACATGTGATAATTCTCTCTGGGTTTGGGTGGTAATCCTTAACCAATTAAAGAGGACTCATAAGGGACCTGGTTCATAATAGGTTTACAGAAAAGTCACAGTCCAGTGAATTCAATATGGAAAATGTATAGATAAGTGAATAATGTTTGAATAAAAACATCCAGTAAGAGAAAAGTGTATCATCTTGAAGCACAATGGGGCAGCCTCTTAAAAGATGTCTTCAGAGATGATTCTCTCCTGTACAAACGATTTATGGTTATATTGCAATGCTTAGTAGGCAACTGAATCAACTGAGTTAATAATTGCCCTGTCACTCCAGGGAAACTCATATCTTGCCTTCAAGCAAAAGAATCATTTTGATAACTTAAAAAATAAGATGTGGGCCAGTGAGAAGATTTAGTCCCTGCTGCTCTGCCTGAGGATCCTAGTTCCTTCCCTGGAAAGAAAGAACCAATTCTTATAAGTTGTCTCAGACTTCCACACATACTATGACATGCATGGTCACATAGACACACATGTGTGCACACATACACACATGCATGCACACATATACTCACATGCAATAAATATAAATAAATAAAGCCTGGATTAATTCTATATAGTGTGCTACTCAATAAGTATTTATTTAAAGAATCTAAAATTAAGATCTTAACAAAATTGTTAAGATTTAGTATTTCATGCATTCTTTTTCTTCATAAGGGCACAGGCAGTAGGAAATAAGATCTGTAGCACGGACCAAAAGCCATGGAATTATAGACTATTGATTGATCCCACAAGAAAGAGCAAGCAAGGAGTGGAAATAAAATCTATTCAGTCCCACTGTAGAGCAGACACTGCATGGGGTAGTTTATTATTTATAAATACTTTAAATATTATAAAACATGTATTAATATCCTTATATGATAGATATGAGTGCCAGGGAATTGTAATTTTTTTTCAGTGATACCCAGACAGCATGGTAGCAGAAAACATATTCCAGATTAGATTTGTCAAATTCAAGTGCTGTGTTCTTTCAAATTCATGTGGTGAGTTATCAGGCAAAGAACTTGGTATTAGCTTAGAGCTGCTCAGGTTCCCATGGACGTCGGAGTTATCTGGGGAAATACAGATTTAGATTTAATATACTGGGGAATGATTCTGCAATGCTGTGTCTTCAGTAACGTTCTGGGTAATACTGGTGATTTGAGTTTGGGGAATAGAAATAGATACTTTCTAGTTTGCCACTCTGTACTGTGTATAGAGAAATGCAAGCTTGAGAGAAATATAAGATTCAAATGCCTAT
>JAQHUG010000201.1:1619584-1642871 GCA_028555095.1 Dicrostonyx torquatus
GTAACACACATGCACACACAAATAAATAAAATAAATCTTTAAAAAAGAGAGTTTCCTGGCTCTTCTTTTCATTAAAATTGCCATCCTTCTCTTCTATTTGGAATTCTGGAGTCACCACTAATATGAACCCTGTGTTCTGACTTCAACTCAGTGTTCTCTGCATTGTAACTCAAATACTAAATCTCAAAGTTGAATGCACAAATGAGTAAGGGAATGAAGCCATTACAGCTCCTCTACAGCAGGGGTCACAAACTCAGGCAACCAGGGCCCAGCACAGAATGGAAAGGTATAAAGCAGGCTTGGCAGGGTGCTGACAAATGGAGCTTGCCTATATCCCAAGAGGGCAGTTCATACACAACTCCCGAGAATCTTCACCATGTGCAATGTAGTTGTAATGGCATCACTGATCTTTCAAGTTTTCTATGAAGTTATAAATATGTTTTTTTATTTTTATTCTTTTCAAAAGATTATATTTTAGAGAAGTTTTATGTTCACAACAGAATATACAGGGAGTTCCTATATGCCTATTGTGTCCTGACCTCTGCCTTCCTTATCAGAATGGAACATTTGCTATAACATCCCCCCCCACAAAAAAAGGTATATTTGCTACAATTTAGGAAACTTATTGTCACCCAAAGTCCATAGATTTCATTAGGGTTTACTTGGTGAATTCCATTGGGTTTTGATAAATTAATATTGAATAATGGCCAATACCTGCCAATATAACAACATTGAATAAAATAGTTTCTCTACACGGAAATTCCTCATGTTCTGATGGTCTGACCTCCTTCCATTAACTCTGGGAACCACAGATCTTTTAACTGTCTTTACTTTATTCTCACGATATCACACAATTGAAATTTTACTCTTTGCAATCTTTTCATCTTTCTCTTTCTCTTAATAACATCTATTTAAGATTCATGTATTCCCATACTTGCAAGCTTCTTCTTTACTATTGACTAACAGTACAGATGGTAAATAGCACAGTTTCTTCCTAAACCCACCTAGAAGAAAAAACTTTAGCTCTTTCCAAGTTGGAAGTTATTCATAAGATGTCCATGTAAATACACACAGACAAACACATACACACACACACATCTATATACATATATATATGTATATAGATACATATATATGTATGTGTGTGCATATACATACATACATACATACATACATACATACATACATACATACATATATATATATATATATATATATATATATATATACACTGTGTGGGAAAACAGCAAATAAATGGTTGCCTCATCACATTGTAAAACCATGTATGTTTTATAAGGCCCATGCAAATTGTTTTCCATTTTGTATATGCCAGCCTGTATTTTCCCAAACAATTAATGAGTTTCTTCTTGTTCCACATTCTCACTAGTACTTTACATTCTCAGTGTATAGTACCATGTCATTGTGGTTTTAGTTCAAATTCCCTCCATGTTGTGCAATGTGAAACATCTTCCTACTACTTGTAACATGTATGATTCAAGTATTTACCCATTTCAAAACCCCATTGTTGATTGTTCAGTTTTAACAGGTTTTGCGAATTAAAAACAGTTCTCTATAAGAAAAGTCTTTTGGAAGTTTTGTCTTCTAATCTGTCCCTCATTCTCATTCTCTTGCTGATATCTTTCATAGATAATTATTTCATGGATCTTGTTGTTGGTTTTATATGTAAAACTGATCTCTAAGTCCATGTTCCTCTAGACTTTCTATATATTCTATTCTTTTATAGTTTTGCATTTTATATTTAATGTGTGACCAATTTTGAATGACTTTTGTGATGTGTGGAAGTTCTGGGTCTTGATCTTGTTTTCTGGATATCTATTTTGTTCTTATTTGATAATAAGACTTTTTTCTTTATTGAAGTATCTTTGCTCTTGGCTCAAAGATCAGTTGTATATAAAGTAACTCTATTTCCAGTATTATAAACAGTTTCAGTGACTCAACTGTCTGTTCTCACCAGTGCTACAATATGCTTATTACTGTGGTTTTAAATCTTAAAATTAGGTAGGTCCATTAGATTAGCTGATTTGGTCTTTTACTTCTCACTATACATTGTAGAATTAGCTTGTTAACATGTATGAAATAACTTACTGAAAATTTGAATAGTGTTATATCTGTAGCATTAAGTTCAGAAAAAATAGACTGTTGACATAATTGGATCTATCTATGATCATAGACAAGCTCACCTTCAGTAGGTATTTACTGTACATCTGTTTACAGATTATTTATTTTTATATATGAATCCTTAGCCTTTAAGCTATTTAAGTTGAAAGGAATTACAGGTTAATAATTCTTCATGCTTGCCATCCTTATAGCCATGTTAGTTAAATTTTCTAGACATGCAGAAATATGTAAGATGGATAGCTAATCTTCAAACACTTCATAAAAATAGACAATATGACATTTAAATGTTTTAATAACTTATAATTCTGTTGATGTGACTCATGAGAGGATGGTGGGCCTTGAAGACACTCCATATGAAATTTGTCTTCTTCTTGGCAAAATAGCCTGTTGGGCAAAGAACTACCCTTGCTTTGGCTGCTGACAGTAAGCATATTGTCAATTCTGTATGAACAGGACACAAGAAAAAGCGACTATTAAACCTTGCCAAGACAGGGTAGTACAGTCTTTCAAAATTTTCTGTTTCTGAAAGTGGTCTGTCAGATGTTCTAAGCCTGTAGCTAAAAGTGGGTGCCCAACATTGCAGAGAAACATCTGGTGAGTATCCAGGCAGCCAGCTGTCTCTGTCAGTTCTTGCATTTTTCAGAAGTTGCTTGCTTGCACTTCGTATTTACTCAGGTAATATTATTTTCCTTTTCAGGTCTTTGATGGTGTTGAAGTCTAGATAGTCACAATTACCATCCTTTTATATCTTTACTAAGAGGGTATCAGGTACTAAATTCAGATTCTTGATGAATAGGACAGTTATTGGACTATTCTCTAATTTGCAATTTACCTATGACCTTGAAATTTAGTATGAGTTTCTTACTTGACATTGTTTTTGTTGGTTGTAGTTCCATCTTGCTTGTTATTACCCTTTTTTACTCTCGAACAATACTTGATAATTGTTCTTATTGCATAGTTTTATATTAGGTTTAGAACCTCCTTGTTTAGACAATAAGGGGAATCTCTGCCCATGATCTTGGACCATCTGGCCCAATAGAGGCAATGCTTCTTGTCTGCCTCTATGATCTCTTACAAGGAAGGGGGTGGTCACTCTCTCTTGAGTGGTGAAGACCGAGGCAGTGGCATGAAGCAGACTATGATTGCTCCCCAGCTTTCCAAGGACTCTGCAACTAGATCTCTCATAGTCTCTATTATGAGCGTATTTCCCCCCTCTATCTCTTACAAAATCCTTGATATCCCCTTAAACCAATGCTTGTGGATTTCTCTTAACACTAACCATTTATTTATGTCCTCTTTTATATCCTCCATTGTAGGGCCCGGGTCTGCCCTCTGCTCCTGGGGTCAATAGAGGACAGTTTCTGATCAGCCACCTGAAACTGTTTATATTTACGCCCCCTCTGCCCTGCCTGGTGATTAGGTGTGGGGCATTGTTTACTCCAGTTTAGGTGTGGCAATTTCCCACCTGCCTGGGGGAAATTCCTTGTGCATCAGTTAGGTATGTAAGGATTCCCCCAAAGTTCAATAAACGGCATTCGGCTGATCCAATGACCGAGGTCTCTTTGTGTGTTCTTTCAATCTCCAGGCCCTTGCCCGGCTGGCATACAGTACAGTGGCGCGCGAACTGTACCTAGAGGGTAACACAGAATCGGGTGTTACACTCCATAAGAATTTTTCAGTTTTCGTCAGACTGATTTTTATATGTATTGCTGTTAGGTTTTTTAACTAATTGTTTCATTGCTTTTAATGTCATTTTAATCAGTTGTGGTAAGTTGTTTTCACTGGAAACGTAATTGGATTGAGAAGAGGCTAAGAGATTGGGAAAGCACATCTGTAGATGTGTCTGTGGTCAAAAGCATTTCCGAGAGTTTGTGTATAAGTGTGGCCATAACTTTTAGGGACACATTTCTTTATCAACACACCATCAACATATCCCGGCATTTCTCAGTTACAACTTCATGACACAAGCAGAACATATTTCCAAGTGTTACTGTGTGCCAACTGAACCTTTTGAACATGTATTACATCACCTTTATGTAAGCATGCCCCACATTTCATCCATCATCTCTCCTTCTTGATTTGTGCCAAATTAAGCATGCGTACAAATGTACTCCTTCACTGATCATCTTCTGGAATGCTATGCCCCTAAAATGTAATCCTGTGAGTCTGTTCTGTCTTCCCAAATAAAATTGCCACACTTCTGTTCAAGAGAGCATTGCTTTGGAAATCACAATCACATTCCACAATCTGCTATCCATACTATTTCTTCATTCATTTGCTATTTAGTGGCTATGATTGCTTTGACTTTGTAAGCATCAAGATGAGAACACATTGCATTTCCTTATGAGAGGATTGACTAAGTGGAAAAGACCTACCTTGAATGTGGCCAGTCTGATTTACTGGCTAGAGGCCTGGCTAGAGCAAAGGGGCAAAATATGAAAAAATTCACTAGTGTAAGTGTTCTCTCCTGGCCACTGTGATGTGAGCTAATCTGCTCCATCATACCCTCTCTGCTATGGTGCACAGAAACTATGAAGTTGTGAGCCAAGCAGATTTGCCCTGTACTACATATTTCACATTGTGATGGTTAATTTTTATTGTCAACTTGATTGGATTAGTAAATAACTGGGGAATTTAAAAACTAGTAAATAACTAGGATCCAAAGAAGACATTTGAGAATGGTTGTGAGGACATTTACATAGACAACTGGATCATGAGACTGACTTATTGACTGGAATAAGACGTTAATTGGTCATAAGAAAAGAAGGTAGAAAAGGAAGCCTAACTCAGGAATGAGTTAATTTGTGTGTTTGGGAGCTGGGTCTTCCGTGATCTAGTCCTGAATTTCCTGTGTGATTTTGGTCTGCCATAATATAACCCTCTCTGCATGCTGACCCTTCCATGACAGAATGACCTCTGACACTGTGAACCACAATAAGTAATTTCTCCTCTTAAGTTGTTTTCTCAGGTGTTTTGGTCAGTGACACGAAAAGTAATTCATAGAGAAAACTGATACCAGTGAAGTGGGGTCACTGCTGTAATTAAACCTGTGTGTCAGGCCTTGAAGCTGGTTGCAGAATGAATTTAGATGAGTGTGGACACATGCAAGAGAAAGCCTAGAATACTACGAGTAGAGCTTGATGTGTGATTCTGCTCAGAATGCAGAAAGGCCAAATGGTGAAAGATATGTAAAGACTATGGTTATGAGTTCTCAGACAGAAACGTGGACTCTTGAGAATAGTACTATTGTCTGCCCGTGCTATATGCTGTCAAAGAATTTCTCTATAATTTGTCCCTGCTCTGAGATTTTGAGTGCACCTGAATTGAAAAGGACTAATTTTTCTGACTGAATATTGTGTGACACACTCTGAGGGAGTTATAAATAAATGTTTACACACCACAGATAGGAAACTGAAGGCAAAAATATGGACAGCGACACAGTCTAACTTGGTAAACCAATGAGTTTTGCTGGGGTTACTTACAGGTGTATGGCAAAAGGTTACTTGCAGTAGGAATGACTCAGTGCAGTGAACAGAGTCACTCAAAGTGTGTGATCATGTGGGATGCAAAGGCAAGGCCATAGTGGTGAAAAATGAGGAAGGCCTCTGAGGCTTGCAGCATAACTGTTCCCTAGTTGCTTCTCAAGGAGCCAGAGGGCCTCAATATGTTTCTCATTGAGTTTCAGTTTGCTAGGCTCTGATCCTCCATTGCTACTCTCCTATTTCTCCCTCTCAGATTGGGAATTTATGCCTGTGCTTTAATCAATCAGTGATCTGTCAAGCAATCAATTTTGTGTGCTGGAGGTTGTACCCATGTGTGCCATAACCTGTGTGGGACCCTGAGGACAACATATGGGATTCCGTTCTCTCTTTCTACCATGTAGATTCTAGAGACTGAACTCAGGCCATTAGGCTTGGTAATAAAGGTCTTTGCCAGCTGAGCACATCTGGCTGGCCCTGTGTCTAATTTTATAGGCGATTACAGTGTACAGTCAGCCATGAGTCTCAGAGGAACCTTTGGACTCAAATTTTTGTAATTAAAACCCTCAGAAGTATGAGGAATCAAAAAGGATGAATTTCACATTGGGAGATGAAAACGAATCTCTTGGGGGCAGGTGGTAGATTGCTATGGCTTAAGGATGCATACTTGGATATCAAGTTGGCAAGGTTTGCTGTACAGTACTGAAAGGATTCACTACAGTAGAGTCTCTTGCCTTTGAGTGGTATACACGGGCTCACAGCATGGATGGAATAAGAGGGGAAAAACACCTGGAGGGCAGGCATTCTTGACTGGTACTGTGGCACCACAACACTCTGGTTCCAGGCGGTATTCTGTTGGTTCTTTCAGATTTGCTACAGGACTGTGCATTTCATTTAGGAGCAAGACAGCTTTTTACTCCTTCTATCGCATTTCTATACCATTTACTCTTCTTGTCCTTTTGTAAATTTTGCTCTATTAAGATATTGAAAAGGAAAAGTGGAAGCAGATGACTAAAATACTTTAACTATTGGACTGCTACACAATATATTACGTGTCTAAGGAAGGCTTTCTGTGTTTTAGATCGGGCCTTCATTGTAGAATGGGAAGGGATCTTGTCTGAGACACTTCCATAAGAGCAGTAATCCCATCCCTGAAGTTAATGCTCTCATGATTCAACAATTTCCCAGAGGCCCTATCTCCTTATTATCAGATTGAGCACCAGACTCGGCAAATGAATTTAGGATGTAGGGAGACCAACATCAGACTATAGCAGTTGGTGCTTTATTTTTATTCCCTCAGTGTTGATAACTGAGACACAATCAAATCAAGCTGATTGATTGATAGTTAATCACTGACAGAGAACAGGGTCTGAATTTGAGTAATTAAGTTCATTTAAGGCAGTGTGTGTACCTCTGCGTGTGTCTAACATACTGCATTATCTTAAAATTGTCTCTCTAGAGGGAAGATGAACCCCAACTTAATGTCTGCCGATATGTGCAATGTATGTAGCACTGTCATGAACTACACTGCTTCGGCCTCATGGAATGAAATTAAGCTAGCTTGCATTGTCTGACATTTATTTTACTACAACTCTGGTTTTATTTTCGACCTTATTTACAATGAACAGAACAACCCTTAATTACAATGAACAGAACAAAAAAAGATGAAAAATGCCGGTTTTATTTAGAAATGGAAAGAAGTATTTTGACATTCATGGTGCTCAAGGGTTTTACACAAGTCAGAAAGAAATGAGATCGATTATAAGCAATTAGAATAACTTTGTCTGCCTCCATTATTTCTAAGATTCTGATTTTCTTAAAAATATTATATGTCACCATTCACATTATAGAAATAAGATTTTAATTAGACAAAATAAATGAGCAAACACATCTAGTGCGCCACTCGGAAAGGTCACAAGTTTAAATCAAATGACCAATGCTTAATGCAGTATTCGTGCTCTGGACCCATAAATAACTTCCCTTGCCTTAACTCAGAGGCAAATAGGTTGGATACAGCAGCTCCGACTTCCATTATATCCACCCTGAATGTGGTCATTTTTTATCCTTTAAGTAGATGTGATTTCCTCAGTACTACAATATGACTTTCTTTTTCTAAAACTGGCTGACCCTAGGTTATATAATAAAACAGTAATCACGGGACACTTATTCAGCACAATTCATATTTTTGAGGACCTCATTAACTCATCTTTTAATTGTGTAAGAGAATTGAAAACCTACTGCATATTATGTGACAAGTTTAATAATCAAGAAAACAAACCAAAATCCTGGGATCTTAACCAAGAATTGACCAGAAAAATGACATAAATGCATTAATTTATTTTCAGAATTGCTTTCCAATTAAGATGTATGTCACCAATAGATATATTCAAATGAATTTGAATTGTACTATTTTAATCGTAGTATTAATGGCCCTAGATTAGCTTTCTTGGGTTCTTAGGACTAAACCAATCACAGAACATCAGAATGCATGACATTTGAAAAAAATGTTCAATAATTTAAAATTATGGGCTTTGAAGATATTTTGCCTGGGTATGAAATATCAACTAAAATACACTGTACCAATGCTTTATCCTCTAAAGTCAAAAGAAAACATTTGATTGTTGATATTGAAAATAGATGTTTTGATGTTTTTGTACATATAGTACAAATGTCTATTTTTAATTAAAGTCAATACAGTAAGTCAAGGTCTCCAAGAATACTTTGAAACAGGAGAAAATGCGAACTTCATGAAATATTTAATATTTCATGTGAAGTATTCTGTGTCAGCTGTTAAAACTTGTATTAGTCACCATCTGAATATTTTATTTAGTTACCATTTAGATGATTCAGATGGGCTTCCTAAATAAGGGCTATTTTCATTATCTCCTGGATCTACTCAACTCAAATAAGTTAGTCAAAATTAAGAATCTCACCTGCAAACAAATCAGCCTGTCACACTGTCATCAAAGCTGAACGACACAATGGACGGCATGTCCGAGACAAAGGGCTGGCTTGCCCACCCCACCTCATGGTTTTAGAGGACCAAATGAGAGACAAACAGGACCTGGGATGGAGTGCCTTTGGGAGCTAGCCTGGCTTTGATCCACCTGTGGCACCTCCTCTCCCTGGTGTAAGAGTGTTTATTCCAGAAAGAGTCTACAAAGCGAGTGTCACACATGGTCTTGGGAAATCTCAGTCTTATATAGGGGCTGCAAACAAAGCCACCTGCCGTTTTCTTCACAGAGAAACAGAACAGTATTAGACACAAACAAATGTGCCCTCTCACAGGAGGGAGACATCTCAGTCTTGTAAAATTTCTGCTCTAGAAACATCCTTGAAAACAGTTCCTGAATACACGGCAGTATCATGCTGGTGTGAATGGTTTGTTTTGTTTTCCTACATCGTCAGGAATCACTGAATACAGGTGTATGGGCTTCTTTTAAAAAAATATGAAAGATTCCTTAAAACAACATCATCTGGAACTACCTCCAACATTTTAAAAACAGTTTTAGAATGAATATTTAATCACCATCTTCCTGCCTATCTTTGTCTGCAGGAAAATATTTCTTTTTGAGGTTTTTAAATAATCTTATTATTTTAGAAGTGTTCACAAAACTCCTTACCTGATTGGTGTATTTTATATATTAGCTAGGATAGTCTATACTGAATTCATATTTATGTCCACTGGGTACTGTCAGGGATGCCTGCTCATTATAGTTTTCAAGGGCACAAGTAGTTGGCAGCAGCAATCAGTATATTGCTATGCTTGACAAAATACAAAAAAGAAAAACCTGAGAAATTCACTCAAAATGCATTTCCAGAACCATTTAGTCGCTTGTAGCAGATCAGAGGAAGCAAGAGCAAAACTACCACACGTAGAGATGTGGAGCTGGCAATGGTTCGTGGAAAGGATTCGAGGGGACTAGCTTATACCATGGCTAGCAGAAATAAGAATCAACATATAAGAAGTCGTTAGTGAAATAGTCATAGAAAATTATCCCAATACGACTCAATGCAAATATGTGAAGAATGTGAAATTATCAATATTTTTAGGACAGACTGAGGTTAATAGTTTTCTCATTGCCTGTTGTGTTAGACATATATGTTTGAGTAGAGTTCATATGAATCCTCGGGGGAAATAATCTAGTTATTTCCTCTTTCTGACATCAAACACTTCCTTTGTAAAGGACCATTATTAAATGGGGCTAAAACTATTTAGTATTTCATGTAGTTTAAACATCGTTATTAAGCTGGGTTCAAATTTAAGTACTCCAAACTCTGTGTTGTAAGTGGACATTTTGAATGTGACTTCCCAAGTAATTGAGATAGGTAGGACTGCCTGAGAACAAATATCATGGGTTATTTTCAACAGGTAACAAATAGTAATTATCTACTGTGTATATTAAAAAACAAAACAGCACGAACAGTACTGACAACAATATAATACATTCATCCTATTAATGACTACAGATTAAAGCAGTGATGATTTTGGAGTAAATAATAATTTTAGAAATCAGATATATGGTGTCTCTGTACTTGTCAGCCATGGATAGTTGATACAGCAACTTGGAAAACAATGCCAAGCTAGATAACATACTTATTGACATTTTCTAACTGCAACCTTTACCTTGGCACAAGAGAGCAGTAAAATTATTTAAAAAGAATTCCTTATGTGATTTTCAGAAGAAATGATCCATACTGAATATTAGTCGTCCAGAGATTTCTATGGATTAGTAACTTTCCCCTACTGAGTGCCCCATCAAAGAGAAATCCAAAGAAAACCAACTAACACTTATCAGCTTTTTATAACGTACAGAATAAAAACCATATATTTTAATATCATTATTCTTGCTTGAAGCTATTACAGAATTTAGGTAAAACCAAAATGGTCACCCATAAGGGACATATCAATATAACTTCAGAAATTCAATTGGTCGAATTCTCTGAGGTGCTGTTACTATGGCCCAGGATCAGGCATGCCTGTGTATTCTGAGTATTCAAATACAGATATTGTATTTACCACATACAGCATTGTGAAAATAAGTCCTCACTATAGACATTTCTTGTCATATTGATTAGAAATTCAAATATCTCTTAAAGCTTCAAAAATACATCATATAATGCATATTCATTCTCAAGTGGGAAACAGAGCTTAAATAAAAATAAATAAATACGAATGTAGGTACAGAAATGTCACTGCAGCATAATTTATTTTTGCGCTTAACTTACACAGGAACTTGAAATAAATGAAGACCACTACATGATGTCGGTGAGCAACTTTCCCAGCCCTGCTTTCTTTCCTCTTTGAACACACATGCTAACGGAAAGAGGGATTAGATGCAGTCTACTTTTTCTTCACTTGGCTGATTTCGTCGAGAATTATAAACCATGAAACTAAATTGAGTAAATGTTGGAAGTTTGTTGCAAGCAGCACCTTAAGTCAAAAAAAGGAGACAGAAGGGTTACTGGAGGCATGTACTCAAAACCAATAAAGAGAGCATTTGCCTAGACATTGGCTGTTGCATGCCTATGTCCACATACTATATGTACATATATAATCTACATGCTGCCCGTCATAGTGGTAGTTAATGGTCACAGAAGACGAGGAGGATAAGGTGATAATATAGCCTTTAAAAACTTATTTTATTTTATGTGTTTAAGTATTTGCCTGGATGTATCTGCCCGGTGTCAAGGAGGTCAGAAGAAGACAGACACCCTGAAACTGAAGTACAGATGGTTGTGAACCACCTTGTGGGTACTGGGACCCGAACATCAAACCTGTGCCAGAACAAGTGCTCTGAATTTCTGAGTCATTTCTCCAGCCCTTAACTCACCCCTGGAACATCGGACAAGCAGCTGGTTCCCTTCCCCAAAACACTTGCTGTCGCTGTAGTATTTCACTCTTCCAACCCTTTCTTAGGAGAAATTACCAACGCTTTTATTTTCCTAGCAATTAGAACATCCTCTTACCTATAAGCCCCTTTTCAATGCCTGCCTCCCTTCCTCCCTGCTCTTTCACTCTCAAAGAAGGCAACAAGAGTTGTCTGCCAATGTGCTTTCTCTCTAGTTTAATTTCTGTTTGCACACCTTTGGGGGGAGAGGTCCGTCTGCTATGACTTTGTTAGGAAAGAGTCCAGTTTTAATTCATATAATATGATAATTAGTATCTTCCCATCCTGCCAAATGTAAATTTGGGCCTTCTATGGCTTATCTGTTAAGAGGGAATCATTAAACTGCCTTATTTCATACGTAAAGCAGCTCCCATAACTTTCTTTGACTCTTCTATCTCAGAACTTAAAAAAGAATGCGGAATTCTTCAAACGAGCTCTTCAAATACAAAAGTGTGGGAAGCAAAAGATCAAAGAACAGTAATGAGCAGTCTAACCTAATAAGCTCTATTGATCGGGAAGCTGCGCATATTCTCCATCTGAAAGCACAGTGATGAGAACCAGCCATGGTTGACCTTAAACGCTTCGCAGATGTGATTGACTCATAGGGAAAGCAAACAGAACAGGAGGCATGCCAAGCACTGCCATGGTATCTCTGCTGGCCTGTCTGGCTGACTCACTAGTAAACGGTTTTGGTTCTGCAGAGCCAAGAGGATCACAATGACTGAAATGTTTTAATGAATGAGAAAGAAGTAAGGGAGATTAACTTGTCCCCACCATCTCTAAGCAGTAAAAGCATCGGACTAAATTAGCCTGTCAACTTGTGCTCTGGCCAAAACTACACTTTCAGGATATGTGCAGAGGACAAGAACTGACAGCCCAAAAGTAGCCCATGACAACCAGCAGTCAAACAATATAAGGTTTTAAGTACATATTTTAATATTTTATAGGTATGCACAGCTCATCATTGATGTTCACTTAGAATTTTACAGACCCCTTTTCAGATAGAACATGACTTATTTCGTGCTCAGACATTTAGAAGTGTGTTTCTTTTATAATATAATCACTAGTAAATTCAGAAAAAGAAAAACACAAATCTAACTTACCATAACTTCCTGTCACATTGGCACATATAACAGCTCCAAAGAATTCTGGATAATACTTCTGAATTCTTGAAATCACTTTCTGGCAAGCTATGGATGGGTTGTCTCCTCTTCTCATATATTCTACAGCTTGGTAGCTAATTTAAATAGAGGTGACAACTTAATATAGGGGTACAGAATAAACACTAACTTCTCATTAGGCGAAGTTGATGTCAGATAATCTGAACGGACCATACTGTCACATTTAGCAGAATACCTATGGATGAACACGAGTCAGTAATTCCTGTCACAGCCTTAACATCAGAGCAAGCAAGCACTGCTACAATGTCATCTCTTCAAATCATCCACCGTTAATTTCAGACGAGGACGATTATTTTTGACTTTGGCTGAATAACCGTCATTTTAGTAATAACAGTCAGAAGTCACAAACAGAAGTTACATTCACATGGGGAAAGAAGCTACAATCTCAGGAGAAAATCCCGCACGTGCTCAGAACAGCCAGCTGTCCTTACTAACTGAGCACAGTGGCCACAGTTTCTACGTTCCTCAGTCCCTTCACTATGGCCTGCGTCAGGTCATTAAAGAGATCATGAGCACTCTCTTCAAACGAACTGACAACAAAAACAACCCCAAATACCTTACACACAGTTTCAGCAAAGTCTATCATGCACATGAATTTGGAAAACATGCTACAAAAATCGACTATGTCCTGACATGACATGACATGTCTCTGCATCTCTTCTGAGCACCTCTAAAACTGACAAAGGTAAGAAGTCACACCTGGGCAGGAAGCGCAGTAGTATGTCACCATCCCCCGTGGCTGCAGCTGCCCCAGCCATGTCATCAGCATAGGCCCCAGCGCCAGGTACTGGTGAGTCTCCTACACGACTTTGTGCGTACAGAACAGAACAATTTAGAACAGGAAACCAAGTGTAAACTAAATCATGTTATGAACTGTTTCAAAGTTAGTGGCTGTTTTCACAGCGCCACTGGTTACTGCTTTAAGTAGATTCCTCACTAGATTGCATTTCTGCTTGTTTTTCAGTTATAGTTTTCAAACTATGTTAATTATATGACTTTCTTTTCAGATAGATGTGTAGTGTAACAAAACTGAATTATAGAAAAAGATTAAAATATTGGTCTTCCTATAATAGAGACAGGGTAGTTGGAGAGATGTTGGTTAGCAGAAAAAGAAAAGGAATTTTAATTAAATGTGAGGAATAAATTCTAGAGATGTGCTACATTTAATAATAATAATTTTATATATGGAACCACTAAGAGTATTTATTTTAAAAATCATGTGAGATAATACATAAGTTAAATAGCTTGGTTCAACTATTTCACGTTTACATATATGAAAATAGCACGTTGTACTCCAAAACTACATACTTTTACTTATCAATTAAAATTTTAAGCAAAAAACTTGTCATCAGTTTGTCATATTGAATCACACAGATTTACAGTGACTGTTCTATTCTTACACCATTCTTAATGTCTGCAGTACTTGACTAGTTCTGAATTATTTTCTTACACTGCTTCCTATGTTAGGTATCAAACTTTTATCGTTTTCCCCTTTTAATAAACCTACTTAATACCTTTTTTCTATTTAAAACGAAACAACAACCCCCTACACACACACACACACACGCACACACGCACACACACACACACACACACACACACACACACACACACACACTCCACTTCTGTTCCAGCCAGAAGAAGCCCTCGATCTGAAGTGTACCACTTACATACACTGGTTGCATTGGCTGTGTGTTGCATGTGCTCCTTCAGCCCTCTGTGTTCAGGTCCCACTACCACTTGACTGACATCACTAACTACTCAGGGTCTAGACTAACCCGACATTTCTGAACTCTGAAGCCCTGGTTGTGATGCTTGCTTTGTCAGTCTCTCATGGCAACATGCTTCTTTCACACTTGTCTGTTAGCTAAGGGTTTCAGTTTTGTATTTGGTACCCTATAGAAGCCCTCGCATACATAGCTTTACAACGATACACAGCTGAGATGAGAAATCTGCTCTTTGGGAAACACTAACCCAGGTATTTTGAATTTTAAACCATTTGTAGATGTGCCCGCAGCAGTATGTCCCGTCTTATGGATTACAACCATGCCTAGAGGTTAAAAAAAAAAAAAAAGTAAGTACCCAATGATTCCCTTAAATAAAGCCAAATAATGGATCAGCTGATGACTGCTGTAGTTTGAGGGATTGTGTCCCCTGTAATATGTATCTTCACAAAGTGAAGGAATTAGGAGGGGACTATGGCAGGTGGGATGATAATTAGGGTAACACCCTAATGAGTGATTAATACAAGAGATCCGAGAAAACTAGATATGCCGCCTATGAGCCAGAAAATGGGACCTCAACAGACAAGGAACCTACCAGTGTCTACATCTTGAAATTTTCCATATCTACACTGTTGAAAAATACATTTCTGTTGTTTATAATCCATCAAGTCTATGGTATTGTGCTCTTATATACCGATTTCATTAAGAAAATAAAGTATGTTCTCTCGTTAATTACATGTAGAATAAAAGGAAAAATTAAGAATCAGTGATATTATACTATGTTAATTACTTGGTTTTATAGTAGCCTTGGCCAAAAACAAAACAAAACAAAACAAAAAAACCCAAACTTAAACTCTTACTCTTCAAATTTACCAGGTACTTTCAGTACCGTTCCATAGGCAATTCCCCCCCATCATTCAATTTGATTAAGAGAACTTCTCAATAATATAGCTTATCAAAATTATTACAAGTCATTTTATAAAACAGCTAACAAATGACATGAAATAAAGCTTTAAATATTAACAATTTGATAATCTACAATTTAATAGTCAATGGATATTTGGTGTCTTGTGTAAGTAATTACAAAACTTTATATAGATGCTAAGACAAAATTATATTTATATATTACAAACATGAATTTGTATGTGTTTAAGCTCATTATATATGTATATACATGCATTTATATATAGTGAGAGAAAAATACACATAAGAAGGGGTAGTCACTTGGCATTTAAAATAATAAAAGCTGGCTAACTTCTGGCACAATAATAAAAATGAATATGAGCTACAGAATATCATAGCTAAAATAATCAATAAAATTGTATAAAAAGTGAATTACCAATAGTATCATGACCATGGATATCCACTTCTTTATAGGCAGGATTGCCCTTCTCCAAGACACCAGATGGTTTGTAGGGTCCACAGTATTTTGAAGGATCTGGGATAACTTTCTGTAAACAGATTCAAGTGTTTTGGTTAAAAGGATGTTTTAAGAATTGGCAAATAATTGTGTAAAACTTTAATCACTGGTAGGAAAGACATCAGTAACTAAGAGCTCAAAAGTTCACTTAATCTTACGTGCAAACTGAGGATTCTCAAAATTGCATACTATCGATGAGATAGATAAAAGAGAAAAAGACCAAGCCAATGGATGCCCTCTTTATACACATATAATCCTTAGAGTCAAGGCAGACATCAAGTTTTTCTTTTAATTACATATTAACCACAATTGAACAAGTACCTAGCCTAACCTTTATCTGTCACAATGTTTCCCAGATGACAAATTCTGAGATTTCAAGAAAAATCTGCTTTAAAAGAATGTTTACTTTCAATCTAGGTTTATAAGGTATCAAACTACAGACATATGGCATTGTCAGCTGTAACCTTCACACCTGAGAACTGCCCACTTAAGTTATAATAAAACAAAACAATGCTGCCCCAAATGTCATGTTTTAATCATTTTATGAGTTTGTGTTTGGTACCTCACATCTTTGGCTCTCTTTAGCTTCATGTAGCCTGCAAGCCATAGACTGACTTCTCTGACTGCAGGTACTATATAAGTGGCAGTCTAAGACTCCTTTAAATATTAAAGGTACAGGAATACATCAATACATTTAGGTTGTCTGAACAGATTAGAATTAAGCTAAGAACTTAATACAGGTTGAGTACCCCTTATTTGAAAGGTTTAAGACTAGAGGTGTTTTGGATTTTTTTTTCCAGATTTTGGAATTTTTATATGTTCATGAGATATCTCATGAATGGACAGATGTGTAAGCATAAAATTCAGCTATGGTTGATGCCTATCTAGATGATTAGTCTGAAGATTACAAATCTAGATTTTAGGTTGCACTTGTGATTTGATGGCAATTTATTGAATGAAGCAGCATGGCTTTTGGAACTTGCACTATGGCATTGGCTGGTGCTGAAAGCATTGTGCACTTCAGATTTTTAGTTTAGGGATGCTCATTTTACTCACATCTATAACGCTCACGCGCAAGATTACCATGCAGCTCTTTTGTGAAGAATTTATTTATTTTTTTTGTGCTAAACCCTGAAAATCTTGGTAATTAGGGTCTAAGGAAGAAACAGATTAGAGACTAAGAAATTCCAGAAAAGGCAAAATCTTCCGTGGAACAATCTTTGTACCCTGTAAATGTGTATTACTCTGATTGGAAAAACAAAACAAAACAACAACTGGCTTTTAGTTGAGTAGGAGAGATTGGGCAGTAGAGACAGACTGGAATTCTGGGAAGAAGGGCAGAGTCACAGGAGATGCCAGCAGAGTTAGAGGAAACACGATGGCTTGAATATGAGGTATCAAGCCATGAGCCATGTGGCAGAGGATAGATAAGAAATATGGGCTAATTTAAAACATAAGAGTTAGCTAGTTAACAAGTATAAGCTATCGGCTGAGAATTTACGAGAAATAAGTCTTTGTGTGGTTATTTGGCAGTGTAGCCAGCACAGGAAAACTTGACCTACAAAAATCAAACTGATTTATGCTAAAATTCCTAATAAAGAAAATTGATCCCACGAGTGACAAACCAGAGACCTATGTGTTGAAATTGTCTAGTCAAAATATGGGCAACGTACTGCATATATTTCACAAGGATAATGTCTAAGAAATATTTTAGACTTTGGATCTTTTTTCATAAAAATGCAAGTGAAACAATGTTGATGGTGTCTGTTCCATTCTTCACATACAGTGAATTTTCAATTTACAAACTCCTGCCAGAGAGCAGGAGTCATCAACCTCAGGGATCACCCAGCATTTTCAATTTGCTTTTTCATGTTGAATTCACATACATACTCTCCAATAATTTGGCTGGCAATTCCGGGCAAGCCAGTCTGAATGAAGAGCTTTTGAGGCACTGGTAGATAAATCTTCATTGGTAAAACCCATACTTTCAGCAAACTTGGTGGCTGGAGATGAAAGAGAAAAGTAAAAGCCCATGCATTTCTAAGCAAAACCATGCAGTCCAGGCATTCTGGGTCAGCTATCTCTCACATGGGGTATGGAAAGACATCTGAGGAGGGTGGAACACAGGCTTTTAAAGGAATTTTGATCGTAAGTAGTTTTAATGGAGTCATTTCTGGATTTCAGCTTCCCTGTGTCTTTTCTATCACTGATCTATTGGAGACTCTTGGGCCGCGTGCGCATTTCTGTTACTGCCTTACTTCTACCACCTCCCATTCCTACTCTGCAGAAACTGAAGCCTTTCACAGCTCAACCCTCTTGTCTACACAAAGTTTTATTGCTCTAACTAGGGGAAAAAGAACCAGATAGATGAATTCCAAAGACCAAAACACACTTCTCAGAGAGTCTGCAATTCTATTTCAAGTCTATTAAGGTTACTTCATAAATATATCATTAATATAATTTTTTAATCACAAGCTACTTTATGACCTTCTGCAATGGAACCTGGAAAGGACTCAAGGGACAGTATAACAGGAGTCTCCTTTTGGCACTACCGTCTGATGCAAGTTCTTCCCTGGGTCTCATACCTGTAGAACTGTAATGTAGGAAGACAACTGACGGTGACCCTGTTTCAACAGAAATCACTCATTGACAGACAATAACGTACTGTCTAAAATGCAGTCTTAAAGGCAAAGCAGGATTTAGAAGTAACCTATCCAGCTAACCAGACATGAAATGAAACATTTCTAATCTTAACTTGGCTGTCCTTTGATCTCTCCTTCACAGTGAGTTCTACTTTTTGTTGTTGTTGTTTTTTTACAGTGAGTATAGACAAAAAGACTAGAACAAATTTCAGTAGGTTTAACAATACCTGACTCCCCTACTAAAAGCGTGTGTGTTGTATGCTCCAGGACTTTCCGTGCCACTCCAATTGCATTTTTAATTCTTCTGAGGCCTCCTACTGCTCCCACATCCATAGCAGTGCTGCAAGGCAACGAAACGGGAAGATTTACGGAAGGCATTTTCTGTTGGTACTTGAACAGAAAAACTGCATTTCTCTAAGCAGCAATATGTTGAAGGCTAAACTCCATCTTACCACAGAAGTGAAAACAACCCGTAAAGTTCATGGATTCCCACAGACAAAATTAAACAACAGAAAGTCAATTTGCTGAATATCTCAACAGCTTATTTTAAACATGGCTCTTAAAAGAGGCCTTCAGGCTTCAGGTTACAGAAGGCACAGCAGGTAGAGATGGCAGGTAAATCACTGGGTCAGAGGCACAGCTTTGTATTCTGGGCTTCTCATCAGTGAAAGCGACTTAACCACTTACTTTGCCATGATGACCTAATATCAGGAGGACCTTTGGGATTTGCTTTCTTTTTCTTGTTAACTCTTTGTGTTTAGAAAAGACAATCACCATAAATGTGGAGTGGCCACACTAATGCAACCTCGCACCTTGCTCTCAGAAGACCGCAATCCTGAATGAAAGCACAGAGACACAACCTGCAGAGCATTCTTACCCATCCATGATCATGGCATCCAGGGTGGTTTCCCCAAGTTCATCGGGATTTCCTCCATAGCCTACTGTGCCATCGCATTGCTCCCTCTCACACACAGCACAGCCATTCTCAACTGCATCCAGGGCAGAACCTCCAGACGCCAATGTCCGCCATGCTGTTAAATTCCAATAGTGCTTATTTACAGGCATACACTTTTCAACGTGAAATACAACAAGCTGAGAAAATTTTGGAAGGTCTATTTAAGCTTTTTTTTCTTTAACATTTATACCATTAAGCTAAAATCTTATTTTATCAAATCGTACAAAAGTGCTGCAAAGAACTTAAAATGATACAGACAAAATTATATCACTAGTTACTATTAAAAAGCCAAAGACCTCGGCCCTTAGTGGAAAGTGAATATCTAACAACTTTATCAGTAAGTGTTTCTTCTCTGTAACAAATTCATCATCTTAAACTGGGCAGTGGTGGCTCACGCCTTTAATCCCAGCACTCTGGAGGCACAGGCAGGCAGGCAGATCTCTGTGAGTTCCAGGCCAGCCTGGTCTACAAGAGCTAATTCCAGGACAGCTGGGGCTGTTACACAGAGAAACCCTGTCTCGAAAAACCAAAACCAAACAAAACAAAACACAAATGTGTCATGTTTAAGAGGGATAACTGAAATTCTTTGGAGACAATTGAACTGAACAGCATTTTCGACTACAGCCTTAACATTTCTTCATTACTTTGCTTTGTGAGATTGGGTCTTACTATTAGATCAAGCCTAACTGAAAATCCACGCACAGCCAATGCATGTCTAGAAGTCTGGATTTCCTACCACAGCTTCTGAAAAGCTGGGATGGCAGCCATGTGTCACACATTAGATTACTAAATTCTGCATAACTAACTTGATAGACCTTGTGACAGCAAGTCTCGACACAATATCACAACAGCAAATGACGTCACGTGGGCGAAAAATAAATCTCATAACTAATATTTTAGTTACAATTATTGTTTTCAAGAGAAATGGGTAGATGTGATTCAAGGCCACACAGTGTGTTTCAGAGGTTGCCCAGTTTCAAAAGCAGACACTTTCTCGAAGGTGGCCATATTTTTACAGTGTTCTGTGGACATTCACATAGACTGGGTAGTCTTGTAAGGGCAGCCACTCCACTTGTAAGTCTTTGAAGACTGGTAAATTTAGAAGTGACAGCTAACACAGAACTGTCCCCTGCACGTGATGATTGACTTCCTTTGTTTATTATTTATTTGTTTATTATTGTTGGGGGTCTCTTT
Source organism: Dicrostonyx torquatus (assembly GCA_028555095.1). NCBI lineage: Eukaryota > Metazoa > Chordata > Mammalia > Rodentia > Cricetidae > Dicrostonyx > Dicrostonyx torquatus. The sequence goes on from JAQHUG010000201.1 coordinate 1,640,210, forward strand.
TGCAGTCTGATTTCTCATTCTCTGATTCCTATGCATCCCCTACAACATACAAATTCTCCTACACTGAATTCTGTTACCAATTGTGCCCACAGACATTTAACGTGATAGCAGTGTCATATGTGACAGGGTTGAGGGCTGTAAGGTACAGACAGCCCCAAGAAACTTAAGGGTAATTTTAATGTATAACCAAGGGTTGAAACTATCCATCAGTCTCAGCGACAAGGAAAACATGACAAGCATGGATCAAATATCTGTGTCCACAGGAAATTGTCAATTGTTTCCTAAACTGGAATCCAGAGAGTACTGGAGAAACAAAAAGCATTCACAAGTGGCGTGTGGGAGACAGAACACATCATGGCAAAAGACTGAGTGCCACAAAAAAGATGACACTTGCAGAGTAAAGCAGAAAGGCCTGAGGGTCACAGGTCAGTTAACACGGTGCTGGGAGCAATAAATATACCGGAACCTAAGATACAGCGTGGCAGGGAGGATGGAGAAAGGGTCAGGTGCCAAAGCGATGCAGGTAGAAGACTGGAAGGAGTCCCGGGTTCTAAAGCTGGCTCCCTCGCCCCTATGTAAGTTTAGCAGGGCCGAGCGCAGCTTCCCGCAGCGGAGCTCGCACAGAGCAGCCACCCACCCCGGGCCGCTGTTCCGCACCTGCAGCCGTTGCATTCTTAAAAGGCCAAGTGTTGAGGACCAGGGGCAGGGGGCTGAAGCCCTGCGCCAGGACGATGCCCAGCACCAACGGAAGGAGACGTAAAGGCAGATTCGACTTCCGCGCCATAGCAGACCGCCCAGCGGAGCAGCGCGAGAAAAGTCCCAGCCCGCTGCGCGCCCAGCGAACGCGCACGAGAAAGGTCTCGGCCAGCTGAGACTCTAAACTCGTGATTCTCTTCGGTCTCCTCCCAACTGCCTCAACTCTCGCGAGATGAGGCCTGCTGCTGGCCCCTGGAGGTGTTTTTTTTTTTTAAGTCTGGTGCTGTGGTTCTGTACTGGCCAGCTCTATGGAGCTTTATTTATTTATTTATTTATTTATTTGTTTGTTTGTTTGTTTCTTTGTTTTTTGTTTCTTTTTGCGCTGATGTGCTGATACATATATACTTTTAGTACTTTACTAAAGTATAAAGTATACCGCTTAGCTCGCTGTTAAAGGTAGATTGACCTCTTTGAAAATGAATATGAAGTTATGCAGCCCTGAGTGGCACGACATGAACTTCAGATAACTGACAGGTACTATTTGACTTTTACAAATTTGCTGACTTAGATGCACATTAAATGTTAAAAATCAGACCGAATACATATTCTGGACTTCCTCAAAAATTGAAAATTATTCTGAATACAGGTGCGGTGTTTTTGCTTAGGACCAGATTTGTTCGAGGTGTGTTTGACACATACTTTCCATCATTTCTTCACCATAGCCTTTTGTAGGACGTCCTTTCGTTACAAATCCTTGAGCTGGAAGGAAAGGACATGCTGGGCAAATAGAAACATACCCTTTACCTCGCCCACTGAAGTGCAGACTGCTCGCCTCCAGCCAAGAAGGCCAACTCCATTCTTTTCAGAAAGTATTTTATTTTATCTTCATGTCTGGCACCATTAAGTACTAAATAAATGTTTGAATAAAAGGAGAAATGGGAGCTTTACATGCTTGGTACCGGCTGCTCATTTTGATAATTCAGTTGGTGTGCAGATGTGTGAGCATGGACCAGTAATCCCACTGGGGCTCTGGGATGCTTGTCCATGTAGCTGAAGGAAGACATAATTTTAAAGAGCATCTATAAATCTATCGAGACTGGTCAAATATGAACTAAATGGGAGTTGTGAAGCTTAGAAAATCTTCAAGGTTCTTGTTGAATGGAAACTGAATCTGCAATTTAAACAGCATAAGATAGCCTAGAATTCTCCCCAGGCAGGAAAGTGCTATTAAAAAGTTAGGTGTAATTAAAAAGAAATGACACATGATCTTTCTATGGGGTTTTGGAGGAGGACCAAACTACTTGTGCTGTGCTAATGAGCATAAAGCTCATGCTAGGTGAGATGGGAAAGATGGATGAAATGGAATAAGAAAGCAAGGAAAACACTTATTGTCTTCGGAATTAATTTCCCGTAGCACCTGGGTTGTTATTTATAAGTTCAAAGAACTGAGACATGCCTTCAGAAATTATAAAATATAATACATGGAAAATTGATCTCAGTTCCTGCAGCTCGTTTTTTTGTTTTTTGTTTTTTTTTGGTGATATAATTCCTTCAGCTGAAAGAAGCCAGACTCTTACAGAGGCAACAAGGCAAGACAGGCAAACTTAAGGGAATAAGAGAAGAGGAAAACCCTCCCTCCTGGGATCTTATTTGCCTTTTCTGCTGAGAGGCAAGAAGCTTCAAGAAGACTGATAAAGAGATTTTATTTTCTGTAGAGATTTATATTTTCCTAAGGACAGCTCAAACAAGAATGCTAAAAATGACACATAATCTTTACTTAGACTGGGCGTAACCTTGGATTTTACAATATTAACACCCCTAGCATATCCCTAGATGGACAAATCTCTGAGCTTGAAGGAAATTTTATTTAAATTTTGAGTCTTTCTACATCATAAGACCTTGTAAATTGTATCCATTAAGGAATGTAACTTAGTCATATGAGCAGGCATGAAAACACACAAACACA
>JAQHUG010000201.1:1651325-1672396 GCA_028555095.1 Dicrostonyx torquatus
TTTAACTAAAGAAAGCAAAACTTTCCAGTCTGTCTCAGCCTTGCTCAAAGCCACATCTCAACTTATAAAAATGCTTAAACCAAGTCCAGAAAATATGCCTTTGCCTTTGGAGATAGTCTTTCTCCTAGAAGGTAGGCTTTCCTTCTTTTGATTGGATTGTTCTTGGTTGCCCCATTTTCATCTCCAAGATTAAATTTCCTGGGGAAATCCTGATACCTAGGAGCCTTAATAAAATAGGACTTACAGAAGAAGACAATATATTCTAGGAAGGGATGTGAATAGCGAAGGGAGGAGGCATACATAGCTTTGAAGGAATAACCTTCAAGCATTGGAAATGGCCTGCGTGTGTGTTGTGAAAGAGGAGAGCTGCTTTTGTCACCTATTTATATTGGTCATCCAGACTAGACAGAATCTAATTTAGGATGAGACATGGGCGTTGGATGCAAAAATGTCTTGGGAACTGACCCATTCCTTAGTCTTAGGAGAGCAAAGCCTGTGTTGCTCACAGTTTTCTCAGGAGACACCTATGGATGTAATTACTAGTGTTAAGCCTTGGGTTTGGAAAAATAAGATCGCAGTTCTCCTCTTCATTCCTGGTGTCTTCCTCTAAAGAGGAAAATCATGTTCCTGGCCGATGAACCATTAATGATTAAGTCAGCTGAGGTAAAACAATAAAAAAAGAAAGAGTGAAGAGATACCATGAGAAAACATTCTTTCAGTCTCTTACATTTCCTTTATGAAATAGAAAGAAGGGGGTGTCTTTGAGCTTGACCGAGGCCTTCTCCTCACCTCAGCTGGGGTTCAACTTGGGAGTTAGGGTGCTAGACACTCACAATCTCACTGAACTTCCATTGCGTTGGTCACCTTTGGGTTCTTGTCTCATAATTTTGAAGAATGAAATCCACTGACCCTAGATGATAAGATTTGGAAAGAATATATATTATAGGGAGCTTAAGAGGAAGAAACAAGGCAGAGCCCTCTTACCACAGGAACAGGTCTGGAGAAATGGGGTACTGTAGGTGGAGGCTGCTTGTTCCTTTCCAGCCACCCACACAGAAACTTTATCAATTAAAATACTGCTTGGCCTAATAGGTCAGGTTTCTTATTATCTCACTTGTACATCTTAAATTAACCCATTCCTATTACTTTATATTTTATCACAAGGCTTCTGGCTTACCAGTAAGGTTCTGGGGTGTCTGTCTCCTTTGGCAGCTACATGGCATATCCTCAACTCTACTCTCTCTCTCTCTCTCTCTCTCTCTCTCTCTCTCTGTGTGTGTGTTCAGATTTCCAGCCTGGTTATATTCTGCCCTGCCTTAGGCCCAAAGCAGATTGTTTATTAACCAATGGTAATAAAACATATTCACAACATACAGAGGGGAATACCACATCAGGGTACCACCTAGATGCCAGTCTTGGAGCTTTATATAGGCTATTAGCCTATATAAAGCAACTATGAAAAGGAATGGGAAGATGGGTGAGCTTGTCAGTCCAGCTGACTCATCTGTGACATGTCTGGGTTTTCCTTCTCAGGGTCTGTCATGTCCACCCATAGAGCTTCCAGATAGGGAATAACAAAGAATGAGCAGTCAGATCTGTCTCCTGGCGTTTCTGGCTTCTGATTAGGACATTTCTGGAATGACTGCCTTTGGGTTCCTGCCTCACCCAACAGGATTTTATCTCTAGTTCCCATCACTTTAATGTTGGTTTTTCTCCTCCTCTAAGAGCGTCACTAATAAACAATTTTAGGTAGGACAGACTCCCCAGCATTGTTTCCCCTTTTTGGAGCTTGAGCTGCTCAAATGGCGTAGTTTCTTTGTTTCTGTTTTTGTCTTTCTTAAGTTGTAAGTGTGTTAAACTCTAGAATTGGACCTAGAATCCATTTGAATTTCAAAATGAAGTATAGACTCTGCCTTAGCCGTTATTAATTGTGAAATGATATTCAGACTTCTGCATGCCAGACCTTGATACATATGTCAGTGGACTCAAGACATGGGTGAGGAACTGGAGTATTGTCTACTGCATTCCTAGGGAGAACAAAAAGAGAAATACTACTCTTAGTACCCTCTTCTGTTTCCAAGATGTTTACAGAAATCATATAACATACAGTTACATCTAAGGCTGCCTTTTTGTATGTGAAAGAATTGAACTTATAAAGTTTATTGTCGTGTCTGCTAACTAAAAACCCCTAGTTACTAAAAGTGACAGTGATAAACTCTATCATTTATGGTGGAAGGCCTTATTATAAAATACAATTTTCCCTTTGCATCTGTGCCTACTTTGAATACATAGGAGGATAAACTTCCACTGTATCACGAGGGTAATGCATATGTCAAACTTTGAGCAGATACATAGGGAACCTCTGTCAAATTGTAAAGCAGAAAGCTTGCCACTCTATATTTCATTAAGACTTTGAACATATAGTCATCCATGTTATATTTGAACTGTGTCAATTTTCCATGTTATATTTGAACTGTGTCAATTTTCCATGTATCTGAAATATATTCAAATATATTTTCTTTGAGAGTTGCCTTTCATGAAGATATTTTGAGTATTGAATTTTAATATTAGATATGTTTGTTGATTCAATAATAACCAAAATTCCACTTTGAAATGAGCAATAACATCACAATAGTATCGGGATATTTCTATAGCAGCTGCTTTCTACCCAGCACCTTTTAATTCNAAAGTAGCTAAGAGTTCTACATCCAGACCCACAGGCAGCAGGAAGCCAGGACCCACTGGTCCTGGCTTGGACATTTGAAATCTCATAGTCCACCCCCAGGGAAAAACTTACTCAAACAAGGCCACATGTCCTATCCTTTCAGGAAGTGACACTTCCTAAGCATTTAAATATATGAATCTACAGGGTCATTCTCATTCAAACTACCACAAATGTCTTAAAGTTTTTATCACATAGGTCTTATACTTGCTTAGTTAAGGTTACCACAAGATATTTTATATTATATATCTTTTGAGGCTATTGTGAAAGGTGTAGTAAAACATTCATTTTTTAATACTTATATAACTGAGAAAATTCAAGCTCCAATTTTTAGAATAAGCTGAGATTTAAAACAACAATCATTTTCCACTTAGATAATGAATTCTTGTTAAAAATGAATACCATCATTTATAATTTACCTTTTAACCTATGGATTAGGTTATAGATTATGACTATATGTAGAACAGAAACTGACTTAACTGAAATCACACATAGGAAAAACTTCAGAAGTTTTCTAAATAAAGAAAATGAAGGATAGATTGTCTCTTTTATTCTGACTGCTTTTGACACTCAATAAGTGGTAACAAAAATGAAAGGGAAGTAGAAGACATTTTTCATTTGTCAATATTGCATCATGATAGAATGAAACTGAAAATTTTCGTAATTAAAGAAAGTAAATTTATTGAATAGTGGAAAAATGAAAATCACTTTTAATATTTTGGTCAGTGTTTTCTAAGTTTTTCAAGAGACTGAAACTTTTGCTGAACCTCACAGCTTAGGTAAAATATACTCACTTTGTGGTCACTCAAGAATGGTCTTCTGCAGTGTACTAAAGCTGTTTGTTTAACCTGCCTTACTGTTTAAAACAAGTATCTAGCACAAATTCTGGAAGTGCATATGAATATTGATTGAAAGCATTTGTTTGTTATCTGGGCCAATAGTAGTCAATTGGAGTCAGTGATTTAATCCCTTGTAAAACTTTGTTAAGGATTTCTGTAAAGTATCCATCATTACTGACCTATTTAATGCTTGCTGTGCTGTTTGTTAAATACAGAGCAAAACTCTTTCTTAGGAACACAGACACAGGGACAAGGGCTAATCCACAAGACAGCATTCATGTAGGCACATATTCAGACTCATATGACAGACAGACAGACAAAGGATGATGGAAAGACAAAGAGAGAAGTGGAGAAATAAAATCTGATCTTACTTTTGGTAAAGCTGCTACAAAGAGAAGTAATTGTTTTGGTTTCTTTTCTTTCTTTTTTTTTTTTTTTGGTTTTTCGAGACAGGGTTTCTCTGTGGCTTTGGAGTTGGTTTCTTTTCTTTTCACTTCTTCCAATTATTACCACTTACTCTCCAAGACAACTTTGCTCCCACCGTAATGCCCTATATACACATGGGATTTTATATATGTATCTAAAATCTAGAATCTATAAATGAGATAAAACAGCCAGTACTTGTCTTTATGAGTACAATGCTTTACTTAATGTGATAATTTCTGTGGCATCCATTTTGTTTCCTGCTACTGCTGTAATTTAATTCCATTTTAATGATTACAAAGTCCCATTGTGTGTGCATGGATTACAGTTTCTGATCCAGCCTCTTTTGGCAGATACCTAAGGTGGTTCCATAATTTAGTTCTTGAAGAACTCTTCAATAAACATTTGTGGGCAAGCATCTTTGTAATATGTTGTGGAATTTTTTTGGTAAATACCTACGGATTATATGGAAGAGTTATAAGGTGGATCTAATTTTAGCTTTTTTTTTTTGAGTCACCATACCTATTTCCTTTTCTACCAACAGGGTGCAAGGGTTTTATCTCCCAGTATCCTTTCTAGCACTTATTGTTTCTTTTTCTCAATAATAGTCTTTCTGGCTGGGGAGAAATGGAATCTCACTGTTGTTTTCATTGAAATTTGCCTGATAGGTATGGCTTTGGTGATGACTTTAATACAAACTATTATTTTCTATCCTTAAATATTGACACCAATATTATAGTTATAATCATTGCTTTAATAATACAAAATTAATACATTGCAATTTCTAAGAAATATATCTTAAAATTTAGACTAACTCTTAATTAGAAATCCATTATTTTTAAAGTGAATATTTAGTGATTACTGGTGATGGCAGAGAATATTATTATCTTATTTCTTCCCTATACTAACATCTGCTATGATAGGATTAAAAATGACTAATGTGGTGGCCTCAAACATTATAAAAGCTAAGCACATAGTGATTTTGTGTTTGTTTGGGCTAGCCATTGAAGAGTTAACAGGTGAAATGGTCTTTGAGGGATTTAATAGTGATGGTAACGACAAGCAATGAACAGTTCAAAGAGTGACAAGAAAGTGTCACTTCCCAATGAAGGCAGAGAAATAGGAGGTGCTTCAGGAAAGGATTTATCATTTAATATGTATCATCTAAATATATAAAGGGTATAAGATCCTGACTACAGAAAGGTAGCATGAAATGAGATGCCCATAGTACATTTTCTTTTTGAAAATCAACTCTGCCAAACATAATATACTAAAATGGAATTCCACAGTATGTATGATATGAGAAAGGTATGTTAAGCATCAGTGCTTAAATAATAGTGGTGATCTGAATTTAAAACTCTTTTAAACCTAACCAACAAAATTTACTAGCCTGAGGAAAAGTTACGGTAGCCAGACTACAATGCTCATCAGCTTTGATTCTTTCTGCCTAGGCAAAGGGGAATGGGGAGTTGAGACTGCCTTCTGTGTATATGAATAAAACATTCATTATAGGAAGGACATATATCTGTATACATTTGTTATTAGTTGGACAAATTCATAATCACTTGTATCGCCTGCTTCTTCTTACTGTGTTGGTAAGGGCATAGGTATTTGATCACAGGCACAGAATGCCTAACTCATCTCATGGATTTAACTTGATGATTTTTGAGAAAGCTGGAGGACACAAATTTTATTTTATTTTATTTNAATAACCAAAATTCCACTTTGAAATGAGCAATAACATCACAATAGTATCGGGATATTTCTATAGCAGCTGCTTTCTACCCAGCACCTTTTAATTCCTCCATCCTGGCAGAAAATATTATCTATTAATTATCACAGAATTTTAAGAATGTGCTGCCTCACAATGGAAACTGTTGTGCTGGTTTGTATGTGAAGGTAAAGTCTCACACGGTTAAGTACCCAGGAGAATCATTACCGACAAAGTAGTCCAATATGAATGGCACTGGAATCTTTCCATGTGGCTGCAAACTCCTATCCCCAGCCAGTACCCATCAACACAAATAGAAGAATGTGAATTACTATTGAGGCTGTGCATTCACTATTAAGAGCAACTGTGCAATCTAGTTTTCAAGACCAGTGCTACCCAAACACATTTTTCTATATTACATAATGTTATCATTTAAATATTGTCATTCAAATGTGAAGACCAGCTGTGCATATCAGGACACAGCTGTTGGGTTGAGGTGAAGATAAGCCATCTGGTGCTTGGTTCTGGGTGGTTAAATTCCAACTGGGGGATTTAACTTCATATCCAGCTGTGATAAAGTAAATTGAAGGCTGCATATTATTCCTCAGAAATCACTCCTTTGGGATAGTTCTCAGACATAAATTTTAACCAGAGGTGTCATTGATTGGTTTTACACTTTCAATTACAGCATTTGCCAAAATAAAACCAAACGGGAAAAATTATGCAGTCATTTTATAGTCTTTCTATGAAATAAAAAACGGAGTTGAGGAGAGTGAGGATTTTCCATTTCCCTCAAATTATTTCTTTAGAGAAGAATCTGCAGGAAATTTGCCTGACTTTTCCCATTGTTCAGAACGATGACAGGAACAATTAGATGACCTGTAAAGGCTGAGTGTGAGAACAAAGCTGGAAGGTAGCTAGGCTCCCACTGTCTGCTGGTTAGTATGTGAAGTATAAGGCAGCAAAATGTTTATGGTTATCTCTGTACAGAGAAATACCCTTTCTCGGTTCCTTTGGTTCTGAGAATCCAGGGGAAAGTTCTCCAAACCCTACCTAAACTTTTTTGTGTGTGAAGTGCTGAGGAGTTGAGAAGCTGTGAGTCTAGTCCCATGTCCGCAGACAGTCCTATTCTTACTCTATTATAAATTAATGTTCATTTTAAATATTTACAGGGAGGAAAACTTTCACTATAACTTATTATAACATTGTAGCTAGCGAATAATCTATACATATTTTTGTCTGAAGCAAAGAGCAGTAGAATACATCAGTTGATTTGGTATATTTTTGTTATACTAACCTGAATACTCACAAAGGATGAATGTTATAAGCCTGAAGTGGTAGTGCACACCTTTAGTCCCTGCACTCAAGAGATAGAGTCAAGAGGATCTCCGTGAGTTCAAGGCCAGCCTAATCTACAGAGCGAGTTCTGGGATGCCAGGGCTGTTACACAGAGAAACCCTTTATCAAAATAAATAAATAAATAAAGTAATGAGCGTTATTGTTATTTTTGATATATTAGCTTTTATTTATCCTGTATCTACATGTATACTTATATGAATTATAGAAGGAATTTGCCATATGTGTGTATATATAAGTATACTCACATTAAATGTATAATGTGTTGAATTGGTTTGTATCAAAATTCACACGTGTTACCATTTCTTTGATGGAAGTCTGAAGCATTTGCAATAGCTTTCCTTAGTCAATTTCTGCTCCTTGCCAAATAAGTATAAAACCTGTCATCACATACTCATTTGCTTGCTCTTCAATTTTATACAAAGGAAGCCGTAGTTTGCATTCTTTTGTAAACATGTTAGACGTGTCTACATGATTGCATGTGGCTGCAGTTCTTTCTTTTCCTTTATTTTTTGACACATTTTTCTACTGCTTACCTTTGAGTCATCCTATTGATTGATTGTTTTGTTTCCAATTTGAGAACTATGCCTGCTAACCTAGCAGCATATGTTTTCAATAGAATTTAGCACTCCTTTCCATAGTGTGGAATGCATTGCTATTTATCAAAATATGCCATGTTAGGGAGGTTTGTTCATTTCACAGAAATATATTTTTGAAAGGAGGTTAACAAACATTAGAAACTGTATATGTGGATGAAGGAGATAACTAAGCCAGTAAGAGTACTTTCTGTGCAAGTATGAGGACCTGAATTTGAATTTCAAACATCCACATTAAAGCCAGGCATATCCAAGTGTGTCTATAATGATGGCATTAAGAGGACAGAGACAGGTGGATCCTGGGATCTCAATTACTGGCCACACAGTCAAAATTATTTGGGTTCAAAGAGAGACTTTGTCTCCAGGATAGAAAGATGAGCATTTAGCCTGATGTGCCTCATTTTTGTTTATGTACGTGAGTATATGTACCACTATATGCACACTTGAGTATATACTACTAGCACACACACATGAGAGAGAGAGAGAGAGAGAGAGAGAGAGAGAGAGAGAGAGAGAGAGAGAGAGAGAAATAAAAGAAAGGTAGTAATGATTCTTTTTTGATTTGTTTACTGACCAGTTTGTTGTTACTCTGTCTCCACAATTAAAGCCTCAACTTTTCCAAGAAAGTAAAACAGAGTGGAAGTGACAACTGGATAATACTTAAGCAGGAATATCTAACAGGATTTTATCATAGGCAGAAATCATACAAAATAACAACTTTATCATACACACACACACACATACACACATGCACACACAAAACCAGGAAGACAGACAAAAAATTCAGGAAATGCGAAATTCTGTCACACAATGATCTCTGAGAGGAAACTATCTGTTCTTTATTTCCTAACATCTTGCATCAGGAAAAGCAGTATGAACGGTGTTTTCTTAGGCTTAAAAGTGAATTTTATGAGACCTCATGAGTTCATGTTTATGTTTTGGTTTCCACTTCAAAACTATTCCAAATTGAGAAAAAAATCCAAATCCAACTCAAAGTGACATCATATTCTGTCAAACTGATTAGAGCGGGAGTCTTTAAGACATCATTGGTTTTCTCTCATTAAATCAATCTTTATTCTACCAGCAAGTGCTGTTAGATTAGAGAACTCTCAAAATATAGATGTTTCTCAAAGTCTCGTTGGACCATACTATCACCTAAACTGGCTATAGTAGACAACTATAGTCACTTCTGCTACTATTTTGATTTGTCTCATTGTCTACCATTCTAATTGCAACCACAATTATCTTTTGTGAATATACATTAGAACTTGCTACTTTGCTGTCAAAAAAGAAAAGAAAAAAAGCAGACATTCTAATGATCTTTCATAACATTTAGATGAAAATACTTGGTGGAGAAAAGGTCTGTGGATTGCCGTTTTTGACTTCTTAATGAGAATATTTTAGGAACCTTAAAAACGTTTTCTTAACTGGACATATAAAAGTTTAAAACTCACCCTCACCCAAAGTCACACATGTTTCAACAAGACTGTGGAGAACTTTCTTTTACTTCTGCTTTTTTTTCTTTCTCTGCAGTTTCATTGAATTTGCCTTCATGCTGATTTTTTTTGTTTTGTTTTTCATTTAACACACTAGTCTCTTTTCTGCCCAAAGCACAAATCACTCATCTGTCATATATTTCTATGGTGTATTTTTCTTTACATCTAGATCTCTGCTTAAATATTTTATTTTCATTCACTAATTAATTTTGGAGTTATTTTGTTCATATATGTATGTTTATATAAAATATGTATAAAATATGTGAGATTTTGACTTGTATCTTTACCTGTGTGTTTATTCATCTCTTCCTCGAAATAATACAGGCTTCATGAAAAGGGACTTTTTATTTTATTCACTGATAGGTCATTAGTCAGGAGTGTAGCATGGTTGAAGCTAATTTTCTTACTAATATTTTAAATATTAATTATTAGTGGGTAAATAAGGATTAATGAAAGTTCTGGAAGTAAGATTTTTCTCTAACTAGGTCATTGTAGTTCACAGAACTCATTTTTGGAAGGTTTCTTCTATTCCTGTCCTTCTCTTTGTAGTCCTAGACATTTCTGCCAGGATTGGTCAAAGGGTTTTTGCATTTATGTGCTTAATTATCTTGCTATATAATTGAGGCTTTACTTTTTCCTTAAGATATAGGAAGAACTGTGTCTGGTGAGGTTGGATACTGATTGAAGTTTCCAGATAACTAGAGTAGGAGTCTTTATTCTGCTTTACTGGCAAAGCAGAATCTACTGTTTTCTTAGGAAACAATATATATGAGAAATCCTTTCCCCATGTTCTGCATTCTGTAATCGCTGTGCCTGATTCATTGTCTTTCCTTAACTTTTGCAATCAAAGCAATTTTCTTATTTCCTGATCCAGTGTAATGTGTCATTTTATAAGAAGGTGCATCCAAGACCTTCCACTTAGCCGCCTGGATATGTGTGGTCCATGCCTGGAATCCTGGTCACTCCCAGAGGCCCAGGAATGGCGTAAGGTAAGCTGTGCTAATATTTCTCTTGAGCTAGAATTTGAGCAAATGAAAGACTCTAGGAATTTAAGTACAGACTACGCTCTGACATTGAGCTTACAAACTCACCATGGTCAGGCGAGTATGAGTGCTACAACTTCATATAAACATATTATTCATATTTAAGATGTAAGAATTTATATGCAATGGTACTAATGTTATTGATTATAATTTGGAGAATTTGTTATTTTGTTGATAAACAGCTGTGAGTGATTCCTATGTAGAGTCATATGAAGTTTGAGACAGAGGAACTAACATTTGAACTAATCACTTGACTTCCAGAACAGTGCATTCTAATTGTTACAAAGCTATTTCACCAAGAATAGTATGAGAGAGTGGAAGACCTGCGAGAACTGGGAGAAACTCTAAGCATTACATGATATAGAACAAATGAATGACATACTTATGTGGTTAAAAACACATATACATGGTTATAATGATATTAAGATCTAAATAATACATCTTTAAAAAGGATTGAAAATTCTGGGAAGAACAAAAGATTTGATATGTGTTCACATAATGATTTGAAAACAGAAAATGCAAATTCAGGAAAATTGGAGAAACAGGCAATGGAAAATAATTGAGACAGTAAAAAAAAGCTTTTGTTCACTAGAAAACCAGGTTTAATATTTGATAAGCAAATTCTAGATACATTTGAGTAGTGTTAAGGTGATTGGTGGTCACCTCAACATATTCTCAGTTGTTTTTTCTCCATTAGATGCTTTTCAAAAATTTAAAAGTAATAAAATATTTTATAAGGCAGAGAAACTAATAAAAATAAATTCATAAATGTTCTTAAGCCAACTTTCCTAATCCTCTTAACAAGTGCCAATGGCTCTATGTTAATAATGTTTAAGTTCAGATAACATCTGTTTATATGGGAAAGAATTTACAAAGTAGAACTTGGGAATAGAATAGTATGTTTTACAAAGATTATTTAAGAGAATTATTAGTAAGAGTACAAAAAGAGTAACTAAAAATACCTGTGGAAACCTGAATAGAAAGATTTGGGTCAACAAAGTAACATTTTTTCCTTACTTTCAGTTAATTAAGCACATGTTTAAAATGGTATTACGAAGGAAAAGAGAATGAATGTTTACTAAGCAAAACTATGACCTACACAAGGATTGATGCTATCATGAAATTTAGCTAGAAATCTCATATGATGGGCATTTTCTAATTATCTGTTGAAATAGAGAAAAGAACATTTCAATTCTTTGAAATGCCAGGCTTCTTTTGTATCTGATGAACAGAGTTCTCATTTTGTTTATGGTGTATATTATTTTCCTTCTACATAATTAATAAAGTAAAAAATAGAAAATATATTTCTACAGATTATTAATTTAATTCAAGTTCTCTTTGATTATGACTGTTAACACAATTTCAGAGAAAGTATGTATTCAATAATTTAAATTAGTTTCTTTAAAGCATTTTAATGACTGCACAGCTTTAAAACCTTGTGTTAAGTCTTTTATAGTCCATTTGTATTATACTTAAGTGAAATATTTATTAGATTATAGGCCCTCAACACCACTTATACTGATGTTCCTATAAAGAAACCAATGCCAAAGACCAAATAAAATAGTGCTTAAAATTCTAAACATGGTTATAATTTATGGAAATGCCTATAATATTTACCTTTGGGGGTAAATTTGGGGGATACTTTGATCCAAAATATAGACATATATGAAATAGATATTATATGTAGTATATACATATTAATGAGCAGAAACAAAGGGAGACATCTGTTTTAAGAAACCTCGGAAACATGTCGACACAATCCTGCACAGATGGCTACCTGTGTTTTCCTGATTATCCCGAGGGAAAGCTTTGCACAATAATTCTGCTTAGCTGGCTTTAATCCAAACTAATCTAGCTCAAGCTGCATTTAGTAACTCTGCGTTACAGCTGGGTTTCTCCTTGCTCTCCATTCTCCCTTCTGTGAGAACTTTCCTCCTTGTTAGTCAGCTAATTGGTAGTGCTATTCATCAAGAAATAAAGCCCCAGATGGGGTGCTAGGTTGTAGTTACTGAGCTCTGTCTCCATCTTGCTCAATCAAAGTGTGTGATTTAGTTGAAATAATGACCAAATCCTCACCTCGACCAATGCATTTTTAATGAAACTCTTCCATATTTTCATATTATATTGTGAAGGAATGCTATCATTGGGCCTCATTAACTTAAGGAGGAGAAAATGGGATCTGAGAATTTTGAAATATATAAAGTTAATTGAAAATGAGGTCTTGCATTTAAGCAGTTCTAAGTCAATTTGGCAGCTGATGACTGTATTAAAGGCATGGAATAGTTGTGCTTACAAAGAGAGCCCCCATACCCCTGGTTTAGCTTGGTTTTAATTTTGCTAAAGATATCAATAATTAAAATCTCATTTCTATTTGGATCAGTTTTCATTAGTATAAATCAAATCTGAAAGAAAATATAAGACTGAGTTTGAATCTTCTTTTTTTTTTCTTTTAAGGGAGAGTAAATTACAGTAAAACACTTCACCTTAAATTTTTTTATAAGAACATTCCACATTCAAGGTTCTTCTAGCAAGTAACTTAGTTAAAAGACAGCCTGGGCATTTTATGGAATCCTGTATCAAAATGGAAGGGAAAGAAGAGATTGAAATATGTTTCTGTTGTAGACTGTTTCTGTAAGCAAACAAACAGACAAAAACAAAAAATTTGATCTTCAGTAAAAGGACATAGTTTTTCTTTCTTAAAATAAGTTAAAGTCACATGTTGAATATTATCTTATACTGAACACACAGAAGGTTGATATGTTTTAATTAACATAGGTATATTGCTCATGCCTTATTCTTACAAACATTATAATGGAAAGTAGTGGATGAGCTTTTGTGTGCTGCAAATAAGTTAGACTACACATCAATATGTGTATAATTGAATTGACATTCTTAGAGAGAAAAATACTGTTAACTAACTTTTATTATCTCCATAATATTACACATCATTATTAGTTTTTAGTTTTATTAACAAAGAAGTCAATGTTGGGGAAGCAGTACTGTAAGTTAATATGTGCCAAAGTTGACTAATTTGTTCCTAGTGTTGCTAAGAGTAAACAATGATTGTACCTGAGTTAAATTTGAACTTTTCCAAATAGTTAGTGTATGACCTTGAAAAGGCTGGCTTGATTTCTTCTATACATGCCTCTGTTTACACATATAAATGGGCAAAAGATGAATTTTTTTTTCCTGAGGACCAATTGATGTGGTTCTTGCATTTAGAACATAATGAACACAAGATATGTTTTTGTTTTGTGCTTAACATAAGTCATAGTTTAAAGCAGTTTTTCCTCATTCGCAGACATATTCTCTCAGAATTTTGGAGATTCCTCTTTCCATGGGTTTGTAGAGAATGGTTTACACTGGTGAGATGAATAAAATCAATTGTGGAAAAGCCTGATTACCTGACTTTGATCCCTGCAACCCATATGAAGGTGGAAAGAGAAAACTGGCACATAAACTTTTCTTTGATCTTCATACATGCCCTGTGGCAAGTGTGAACCTGCTATGGGACAATGGTCTGTACTCTGTCACTTGTATTTTAAATGAACCCTGAGTATCCAGGCAGGAAGTATAGGTGGGGAGACCAGACAGCAAGTAAAGGTGGAGCAATGAGAACAAGAGAATTCTGGGAGGAGGAAAGTGTCAGTCTGTAGTTGTCACCCAGATACAGAGCAAGCAAAAGTGTGACTGCCTCACTGAATAAAGGTACCAAGCCATGTGGCTAACATAGACAAAAATTATGGGCTAATATAAGTTATAAGAGTTAATAAGAAGCATGAATTGCTAGACTAGTTTATAATTAATGTAGACCTCTGTATGTTTTTTTTGGGACATAACAACTCTGGGAACTAGGCAGAACTGTTGCATGAGAGGTGGGAGATGCTGTGTTTCCTGCTGAGGAGTGTGCTGTGTTTCCCTGGCTCCTAGCTCCCAGCTGCGGGCCTTCTTTTGGTCCTGGCTAACTTATACCCGAAATAATTACATACAAACTGTATTCATTTAAACTTTGCCTGGCCCATTAGTTGTAGCCTCTTATTGGCTAACTCTTACATATTATTTTAACCCATTTCTAATAGCCTGTAAGTGGTCTTACCAGGAAGATTCTAATTTACATCCATCTCAGGCCAAAGAAGCATGTCGTCTCCCACACTTCCTTTCTTCCCAGAATTCTGTTCTGTCTACTCTGCCCCCCTAAGGGCTGCCCTATCAAAAGGCCAAGGCAGTTTTTTTATTCAACCAATGAAAGAACAGAAATACAGAAGGACCCTCCTACACCACAGGATAGAAACTTCGATCAACAAATGGTGTCTAATGTGTGCACAACTGCTTTCACAGAAAACCTGAGCGAACTTGGAAAGAGATTCTAGACACAAAATAACAGCATTAGGCATGGCATCTTGGTAGCAGCAATTTCTCTTCTTTGTTAGTGGCAAGCACATCTCATTTAAGAGAGACTCCTGACTTAGCTTTAGCTGCAAAACTTTGCAGCTCTTTAAGAGGCCCTGCCACCAGACACTTAAATGGTGTTTATGAATAGACAACAGCATGTTTCTTGGTGATGGCAGTGACCTTGAAATGCCATAAAGTTGTGGCAATAAACATTGATCCAGCCAGTACCTCTGCTGTGACGTTAGGCTCTCAGAAGAAAAACTAAGGAATGGGCTGGATCCAGCTGTCAAAGCCACAGCTTTAATCTTAGCCATATCTCATAGCAAATTAAACAATCATGTCATCAAAAAAGAGAGATATATAGTAAAGATAGATTAAAAGATGAATAAAACCTCTAAAAAGTTTACTGTGTGTTTAAAATATATGTAGCATTGGGGTGGGGGGGAGAATAAAGTCCTTAAAATAAAAAAGAAGGTTCCCTGCAAGCTCCATGGAGACCAATACTTGGGGGACATAGGTGGTGAGACAACAGTGGCCCTGGGACCACAGACCCCTACTCCCTAAAACCTCCACATGGGAGAAAGGCCAAGGACCCTCCTCCCCAAGTGTCTTTTGCATTCTTAGCACCAGCAGAGAGTGGGTCTGCTAGACATCCGTCTACTCTGNAAAGATCCGCCTGTCTCTGCCTCCCGAGTGCTGGGATTAAAGGTGTGCACCACCACCGCCCGGCTAGGACACAAATTTTATAATAAACTTTTGTGTATAAATTACATTGTATTCATTTCATGTCATCAATTCCATCACTGTTGTAAAGTAATGATTGTTTCATGCACAGAACTTTCCAAGGATCATGCTGTACTAATCATAGTTGATAGTTTATAATCCCATTAAATAGTGGCTACTAATTTGATAGAATAAAAATGATTATAAATAAATATAAATAAAAATGATTATAATGAAAGTAAATAATACTTGCATAACATAGTTAATAATGAGATGTTTGATAGAGTTTACAAAAGAAAACTTGAATTGGTAATTAATGTCTGTCTGTCTATCTTTATGGGCAAGTATAAATTTTCAAAAACCAAAACACCGAGTGATTTTATAGCACAAAATGAAAGCCATCTATTGTATTCAAACCATGTGTTCAGGCCTAAAGGTAATGTTAACTGGATTTCCTGAATCTAGCCTAGGAACTTTGATATCCATCCTTGCCATGCGAAGACTTAGAAGCCTCAGTCTTGTATTAGCTACCTACAGAGGATCAGACCGTCTTTTATCAGCAGGGCCTGCCCCTTATCCAGTTCTGTCCCTGTTAACTTCTGTTGCAACTACTTTTGGTAAAAGGACAGAAGTTAGATATTCTTTCATTTTATTTCTTGCAGTAATATGGCTCGATCAGTGCCCCAGTATCTTAGGAATAAATAGATATTATGAACCAAGAAAAGAATAAGAATAGAATTGTGAAGTTGACCTAGCTATTACAGAATATTTTTCACTGTTCACTTGGAAGAACACCTGCTTCAATATTGTATGATATTGGAGGCCGGACTTTGGAAGTCTCAAACACCCTGAAATATAATTCTGGTGTTATGAAAAAGATGCATACTAAAAGCCTCTAAAGCTCCAGCCTGTAGATTTTCATCTCTTTCTGTTGCAAAACTAAAATGATAGCAATTCTCTTATCTGTGAAGAGTGTAAATGCTAATTGATGGCTGCTCTCCCGAATTACCTTCGGTCTTCTGGGGGATACCAGTGCATAATCAGTTTAGAAATAGAGCAAGTTAGAAAGTATTGTCACAGACAGGCAGGGAAACTTTAATTCATGCTTTTATGATGTCCAACTTGGATTACTATAATTGTCTGTCTATAGGTCCATCTTCTGTGTCCCACTGGAAAAAAATGAAAAGATAACTCATACAAAGATGCATCCCCTGAGGTTTTAAGCATGCGGAGTCTGGTCAACATATTTCTACTTGGAGATTCTTCCCCTGACTGCCAGTCAGGTGCCGGGCTGATTGTAAAGGTCCTAGTGATGTGTTTTCGAAACACTGCGTGAATCCAAATGAGTTTTAGGTTCCCTATTGTCTAAGCCCAATTTTGTTCAACTGTAAAAATATTCGGTTTTCATTTGTTTAGAACTACAGCTATAAATCACTATGCCATATAGCTTTTTCAAGTAGTGAAGAATATACTTTATCCCAGATAAATTCAAAATATCAGACCCATCACTGAATTTAGGTCAAATCAGAAGTGACTTGTTTAATTGCTTTCCTTCAAAACTACAATATTCTTTTTATATTTTTTGTGCAGATTTGCTGGGATTTAGAAAAGATTCTATTAAAATCTTAGCATTCTAATATTTGAGAACACCGTTTAAAATGGGCATAGTTGATAATAACAATGCATATGAGCGTTGTGCTATGTAGATTTTTGCTGTAACTCCAACTCCTATAAGTTTCTTACTTGTGTTATAAAGAGGCTAGAACTCTGTATTTCTCTAATAATTTTGCTTTAGTTATGGTATTTTATAACAATAATTTATGATAATTTTACCAATGTTACTTTTACTAAAAATTCCTATTTACTAAAAATGATTCTGTCTCTACTAATCTTATTCAAAAAGCCATTAAAAGGCATATAAGTATACACTCTTTGCCTCTACAAGTTGGAGCAGCAATGAGAGCTTTTATTTCTGAATGTAGTATAACTTATTATCTCTCTCTCTCTACACATAATATGTATACTTCTTTTATGTGTATGAGTGTGTGCTTATGTGAATATATGCCTTATATGTGCAGGTGCCTGTTGAGTTTAGAAGAGGTCATTGAATCCCCCAGAGCTAGAGTTAAGCACAGTTGTGAGCAGTTGACATGGGCACTGGAACCTGAACTTAGGTCTTCTTCAAAAGCAGGAAGCATTGGTAATAACTGAACCATCTATTCAGTTCCTAATTTAATTTCTTCAACTATTGTTCTTTTCCCGTTTTCTTTAAACATGTTTCCTCTGGTATCTAGGTAAACACTTATTGCATGCATTGTTGTTGTATAATTATAGTATTCTGTCCTTTAACTTATTAGTCATATTTGATTTGTGGTAGTATCTTTATGAAAATTAAATCAGGAATTCTGTTGTAAGAGAAGCATATTCCATTACCAAGCTTTAGTTCTTGAGATCATGAGACATTTATCTCTGTAATTGTAAGCAGCATGGTGTAGAACCAAAGAGATTTAAGAATTGGCAGGATGGCTCCTTGAGTAAAGCTTGCTGCCAAGCTTTCTAAGTTGTAGTCCATCTCCAGGATCCACATCATGTAAGAAAAGAACCAACTCCTAAAATTTATGGTCTCTGCATGCATGTGCCTGTGTACACACAAAAGCATATGCACACAAATAAGTGAAAAAAACTAAAAACAAAACTTGAAGCTGGGAACACGTCATGGACAGCTTGCTTAATCTTTTCTTTAAGTTAGACTCAAAAACGTAAAGTCACATGTATTTGCTTTATACAGCATATTGTTTTGAAATACAGAAACACTTTAGATTAACTAACTATAGCTAATACTTTTTGCTTCACATGAATTATGTTTTGTGGTTGTAAGGCTTTATGGCTATTTCCTATATGCTTTCAGAAATATTAATGACTGTGACATCATATTTTACAGTAGATCCCTTGATATTCCTCTCTCTGAAGTTGTGTATGCATTGTATATCATTAGTTTTCCTTCTCAACCACCAATGCATCTCTGTGGATACTAGGGCTTTACCGTGTACTTCAAGGAGATTGGTTATTTATATTTTTTGTATAAGTGGAATTTGTTTTTCTGTACTCATTTAACACAATATCCTGGACAATCCATATGTCACTCCTTAGGTTTTTGTTTCTCACTTGTCAAATATGTAATAATACTTCACAACTTATGCGACAACTTAAAAAAATAGAAATGTATTTGCAAAGTGTATGACTTTTGAAAATATGAGTTACTTATCATCCTGGTTCAGTGAAACAGAACTATTACTCACAAGAAACAAATACTGCTGGGCATGTGGCTCGGTTGATAAAGTTATTGCCTAGCACACAGAAGGCCTTCAGTTTGGGCCTTAGTACCACACTAAAAAAGAAAATGTTCACTTCAATTGTCAGTATGACATAACTGGGAAGAGGGAATATCAACTGAGAAATTGTCCCCATTAGATTGCCCTATGTGCATGGGTGTAAGATTGCTGATTGGTGAAGGTACACCCAGCCCACTGCAACCGTGCCATCTGTGGGCAGTGAGGGCTGAGCTATATAAGAAAGGTAACTGAGGGAGCCATGGGGAGCAAGCCAGCAAGCAACTTTTTTCTGGTTTTTGCTTCAGTTCTTGCTTCCAGGTTCCTGCTTGAGTTTCTTCACTGACTTCTGAGTGAGGGCTGGTGACATGGAAGTGTAAGCCAAATAAAGCCCCTTCTTCCTTAGGCTGCTTTGGGTCATGGCCTTTATGGCAGCAGTGGGAAGTAAACAAGAACTTTTCTAACAGTAGCACCTTCTTCCCACATCTACTTTGCTGTTTTATACTACTCTTTCATTTGTTTAATCTCACAGTGTATTTAATACCTTTCTTTGTATAAACAATGAGTGTGAGTGTGTGACTTCTGTGCGGGATCAGAGTAGAAAATCAGATGATTAAAAGCCTTGACTGTGTACAGAAATATATCAGTGCATGTGGAAAATGAAAAAAGGTATATTATTAAGGCTTCTTTGGAATATTTCACTCTAAGTTCCAAATAGTAAACATGATTTCCATATTTCTAGCAGCAAAATATTACTGATTATGTTAGGGAGATGCATCCTTCATTTGTATGCTTTCTACAGTGTTTTCTTTAACACTAGAAAAATACTATATTTTTTCTAGCTTGTTTGTGTTCGTTTTTAAAAAATCTTATACCCAAGATTTTCATAGTATGGGAAGGGAAGTTTTCCTTTTCAGGTTTGAGCTTTATGGAGAGGGATGCCATAATCTGGTCTCATTTATCCATTGTCTCCTCTCTTACTCCCTGATGCCAATCTATTTTTGAATGACATTCTTTCCTTTGAGAAAGACAACAGCATTTTGGAGCTGCTTAGGTTTACTACAACTTGATACCTCATATAGATATCTGAAAAAGGGGGACCTTAATTGGGCAATTGCCCAGATCAGATTGGCCTGTGGCTATGTCTCTAAGAGGTTGTCTTCAATGGTAATTGATGTAGGAGAAAGGAGACCACTGTGGGCAGTACCATCCCTGGACAGATTTGCGTGGACTGAGAAAGAGCCAGTGAGCTGCATTTCTCTGTGGTTTCTGCTTCAGTTCCTGCTTGAGCAACTGCCCAAACATTCCCCGATGATGAACTGTATCCTGCAAGTGTAAGCCAAATAAACTCTTTCCTTGACAAGTTGCCTTTTGTTCTTTTGTTTTGTTTTTGGTCATGATATTCATCACAACAGAATGCAAACCAAATGGGTTTCCTAGAAAATCAAGAAAGAGTTCCTTTAACTTGGTAGACCACATATTTGTAGAAAAAACAAAGTCAAAATGATCCAGTTAACTTAGGGTCCAAAAGTTATAAACCAGATAATTTATTCCTTTGAAATATTGTAAGTCTATAGGCATCTTACTTACCCATTGCTTTCATTTAATTTTTCCTGAGATATTGATTGAATTTTTTCTTTAGCTTTACAATATAGCCACATTAATAATTTATTTTTTCTTTTGTTCTTCTCCCATAGATAGCATCCTGGCCTCAGTTTCCCTCCCTCTACTCTTCCCAGTTCTCCCCCACCTTCTCTCTTTCCAAGATCCACTTCTCCATTTTTAAAAAATAAAAGTAAAAAGAGAAGGTCTTCCAGGAATATAACTGAACACAGCATAACCAGTTGCAATAAAACAAGGCACAAATCCTCATGTGAAGGTTGGATGAAACAACCCAGTAGTAGGAAAAGTGTCCCAAGAGCAGGCAAAAGAGTCAGAGGCAGCCACTTTTTCCCACTATTAGGAGTCCCACAAGAACACCCAGCTATACAACCACAGCATGTATGCTGAAGACCTAACTCAGACCCATATAGGACCTGTGATTGTTGCTTCAGAAATTGAGATTCCCCTATGAACCCTGTTTAGTTGATTCTGTGGGCTGTGTTCTTGTGTTCTGGACCTCGCTAGCTCTTTCAACTCTTCCTCCCTTCTTCTGCAGGGTTCCCCAGGCTCTGCCTAATGTTTTTCTGTCAGTTTCTACATGTACTTATATCAGTTGCTGCATGACACCTCTCTAAAAAAAATTGGGCAAGGCATTGATCTAGTAGTATAATAGCAGATATCATTCATATAGTAGAATATCATTAGTAATTGTTTTACCAAATTCTTTCCTCCACAGTAATGTTGGTTTTATTCTGGTACCTGTCCATCGAGCAGTGTCATGGCATGGTCTCCATTTTGTGACTTGGGCCTCAACCACAAGTTCTGTGCCAACGTTACAC
>JAQHUG010000201.1:1688166-1773040 GCA_028555095.1 Dicrostonyx torquatus
TGGGATTATAGGCTTGCACCACCACCACCCAGATTGTTCATTTGTTCTGTTTTCCAGTGGTAGAACTGAACCCAAGGCCTGGCATATACTGGGCAAATATTCTCTACCTTTGAGGTCTGCCTTTCATTTTAAATTCTGATTCTAATCTCTCTTTTGAATTATACTTCCACCTTTGCTTTAGAGAAATTTTGATATTAAATATTTGTTAGATATAGTGATTATTGAGTAAAATACCAAAATGAGATTTTCTAAAAAATCATAGTTATCTGTAAAGCAAAATGATTGTTATGAATTCTTAGTTCCAACCCAATTGATAATTTCAAAGAAATCTAAGAGAGACACAGATATCACAATACCAATGAAAACTGGTTTAGATTTTAAATTCTATGATTGACAGCATAAAAGTGGTTGCGTGAGGAAACTGATGTTACTGTACCCACCCTGCAGCAACAGCTGTCATTTGTTTCCGGCTTCTAAATGGAGACAAAACCAGATCACGAGCTTCCTGTTTGGGGATCCATCTGTTGGGTCCAGAATGTCTCACTCCAGATTCTTGCTCAGGAAACAGTCTTGCTCTGTTTGATGTAATCTGCATCACCTAAGTGGATGGTCATCCTTGCCCCACAAAACTTAACTTCCAGCAATCTTGAATACCTTTTTGATTTGCAGATCTTTAGTGACATATAGAACTATAGATTAAAGATAGGCTGCAAGAAATGACTTAAAAATATGTTTCCAGCTTCTGTTATGCAGGAAGAAATACCAGCAGGTGACACTGAAGGGTTCTGAAGAAGTAGTTCATGCATTCGTCACAGTCTTTGTTCAGTCAGTAACTATGGACTTCCGGCTTCCATTCTTAAACTTCAGTAGAACTGTGATAAGAGCAGAAAGTCTCTGACCTCTCTTTATGAAGTTTCTTTGCACAAACAACAGAACAGTTTCTCTCCAGAAAGAAGTCCAAATTTTCTTCAGTCTCTTCATCTGTTACTTAGCAATATTCATTCCGTTAGCTTCCTTGTTGCTGTAACATTAGAATGTTTAACATTCCTGGAAAGTTGAATATCCTATGTAGAGACAGAAGAAACAGGAAGAAAAGATAATGTATAATAAGATCAATCAAGAATATATTAGTAATTTTTATAATTCTATTAGCCTATAACTTACAAAATGACATAACTAACATTTATACGGTTTTTTCTTTTCCACCTATCTTAGTCAGTGTTCCTCAGAGAAGCAGAACAGGACCAATAGACTTATAAAGTCTCTCTCTCTCTCTCTCTCTCTCTCTCTCTGTGTGTGTGTGTGTGATATCATAAGAGTTCAATTATGGATCTGCAAATAGCAAATTAGATATCACCAAAGCTCAGTAACAAAGGTGTTAGTTAAAAATCTGGTGATATTAAGAAATGCTATTTCTGACTGAATCCAAAAGTCTATTAAGACCAATTTTTTCCATCTTGATTATTCAGGTGGGAGTAATTCTCCTTTATTCCCAAAAAGACAATGTTTAACAGTTTTTAAAATTCAGAATTTAAAAAGAGGAGAGCCATATTGAACAAATGCTTACTCTTCAATTGCCTTAACTTTCTTACTAGCAAAATCAGTTTATTATTGAACCTATGCTACTAATTAATTATGGAAACAATTGAAATGGTTAATGTTGTGCCCAGATTACGACCCAGATAGAGACCACCAGAGAGGCCCAGACTGTAATACACAAGGTTTAATCAGCATAATACAAACATGTCTGGAACCCTTGTCTCCAAATGACCCCACTACAGCAAGGCAGAGAGAGGAGTTGTATCTCCTTTGTGGGGTAGGCTTTTAAAGGCATAACTACAAAAAGACTCTTTGAAGCTGCTTTGGCACGGGTGCAAGGACTTTTGCTCCCTCCTATTTTGCTAAGTCAGCCTTTTCCTTGTTTTTAGAGCAAGGCCACTGTTCCTGAGTTAGGCCATCTTTCTCAGCCTGTACCAGGTGGCTGGCTGGGCTGAGCTAAGTGACCTTGTGCTGGAAACTCCCGGGTGGGAGAGGGGAAGGCCACTATCTTTCTGGGAAAACATTCTGCTAGGAAATATTTTTTCTTCCCTTTGAGAATAAGGGGTTTGGGTCCTACAGTTAATATATTATATAGAATAAAATAAGTGTTCATTAAATGGTAGCTATTGTTTTGTCGAATGTAGGTAAGTTTCTCTAGATTGCTGATAAGTCTCTTCTTCCTCATATTTTCATCCCTAACTTTCTTATGCTGCCCATGGATTTCAGTTGTGGTAAGCCAGAGCCCAGCATATCCTGACGGGTCTCTCACTTTTGCTCATTGACATCATCTGTTTTCTGACATGCCCTCTCATAGAATGCTGCTCATCAGGTTTCCACATCTAGTGTTCCTCGCAAGGGTTGCTGCTGTCGTGAAGCCTTTATGAATGTGGTCTTCCTCTAAAAAATGTGAATTATAAGTTGTTTTCTGCCCATTTTGGTAATAATGAATGTTTTGAGCAATTTGCCCTGTTTTAAGTGACTATCTACCGTGTTAAAGCTGATCTCTTCACTGGGTGAAAATCAGTCAGTGAAACAGACACAAACATGGACAATAGAAATGCAGTGACTTTAAATTCCTATGGTAATGACCAGTGCCACTGAAGAGTTGAGAAGATGCACCTGGAAGATGGCCTACTGGGTTAAAGTTCAGCGGATCCATGAAAACATGAGGACTTGCACATCTAAATAAATGCAGGTTGTAGCTTGCCCATAAACCTAGCACCTGAACACACATTTACAACACACATATGTGAGCATGCACACACACATATATGCACATCACTCATACACACACACACATGCAAAACAGACAAAAAAGTTAATAGGTTAATTTATTAATCTTAAAAAATGAGAATTTAGCTGGGCGGTGGTGGCGCACGCCTTTAATCCCAGCACTCGGGAGGTAGAGACAGGCGGATCTTTGTGAGTTCGAGACCAGCCTGGTCTATAAGAGCTAGTTCCAGTGCAGACACCAAAGCCACAGAGAAACCCTGTCTCGAAAAAACCAAAACCAAAACCAACCAAAAAAATGAGAATTTAGTGAAGACTTAGAGGAAGTTATAAAAACCCTGAATTTCCAAAATTCTCTGTGAAGTTCAACGAGGTGATGCTGAATATGAGAAAATAATAGAAGAGTCAGTGCAGAATTTGCAGTCAACTGATGATGATGGAGGGAATGAGGATATGTTGAAAAAAGGTTAAAGGAAGGTATTATCTCACAGAACAGAGTATGAGAAAGTAGGGAACTTGGGTATTTTGGAAAAGCCTCTGAAGTCTTTTCTGTAGATTTTTAATTTAGATAATTCATCTTTGTAGTAGCATAGAGAACAAAAGAGATTAGTTTAAAATGTAATGCCATTATTTAGGTAAAAAACTGGAAAGGTTATAAATAATAGAGACAGGTAGAGAAGAAGGAATACATTTAAAATTTATTCATGAAAAACATTAGAACATGTGATCAATTAATCTGGGAGGTGAAGGAGGAAGAAATAAATATATCTTTTATATTTCATTGCGGGTAGCAAGGACATTGGTAATGCTAGAGAACATTACTTATATCTTCAGCAGTCTAGAAGAGAAGGTCAAAGAACAGGCTTCCAGTCAGCCCTGAAGACACACATACAAATAATATTATAGGAACCAAACAGGTTACATTTAAGAATCTATATGTATATTCTTATAAATATATGCATGCAATAACAATTATTAGGAAAAAGAAACTATGAATTTGAAGGAGAGTTAGAAGGGTTAAAGGGAGGTTTTGTAGGAAATCTTTGGGAAGGGAGAAATGTAACCATAATCTCAAAAATAAAATACAAAAAACAAGCAAAAGACAAGGCTTAATACGTTCATACTGTGAGCCTTGCTGAGCATACCTTCATGGTCTAAGATCACTTACACAGAGATACCACTACCTATGGTGTAAGCAGGGATCGTGAACACAATCACCATACTCCTTCAACTTTCATCTTGTTAAATTCTTATGACATTTGTAACCTGATTATTCACTAGGTCTCTGAAACATATGCTTTCTTTAAACATGCTTGAGAAAACAGAAATACATGTGACTTGTCTTGCAAAAGTTACTGATTAAAATTTAGTCACATAGACTGATGAAAGAATACTAAATTCGCCTGAAGGACCAAGAATTTAACTTTCCCTTTTGATATTACTAATGGGACGACAAGGAAAGAATGGCTGAAGTTTTTCCCACAGCCCGTAAGCTCATCTCATTAGGAGATTTGAAAGGGTTAAGGCTGATTCAAAACCTGGTTAACTGTTCACCTTCAAGGGAGAGAGTGAAGTAAGATGGAAATGGATCACAAGACGTGAACATCTGAAAAGCATTTTAGAAAGACTAGCTGAATAAATGCAGAAAATTGTCCAAAAACTGTTGGCTGACTGTTTCCTCTATTTGATATTGAGATGCTTGATGCCCATCTTATTCCGCAGAGACTAATCATTGTATTCCCGTTCAGCAGTAGGATGACACATATTTTCTCAGATTCTCATATCTGTCAGTGATGTAAAAAGCACTACTGGCAAGCACATAAAGCAGTGAGTTCTATTTAATTAAGGTTGTTTTTAATCACCTAGTTCTATAGATTCAAGACACTGAATCTCTGTTGATTTTATCTACAAGAGACTAGATAATAATGCTAGCTCCAAAAGTTTTTGCAAAGTGACAGTATATTCTTTGGGGAGAAAATTTAAACACATCACCATGAAAACAATGACTATGATTTGTATAGTAAAACTGTTTTAAAAATTTTAAAAACTAGATCAATTTCGGTGCCTATAAACTGATTTTTAAAGCTTATGAATTTCTACAGTAACTGTTAAGAACATGAAGATAGACTAAAGAAGAAATGAATCACATGCTGTGATTTAGGATTATTTTTAAAAGACCTCATGTGCCATTTCCCTTATATTTATGGAAGAATAGAATGTTCACAAAACTTAAATGCTATGGGCTACTCATTCGATTTTGAACTTCTGTTTGTTTCCTAGATAACTTTACTCTTTCTGGACGGCTATGTCCTTGAAAAGTTAATTTTGTTTTATCTCTAGATATAGGAGGCTTCACATGACAATGGAATTTGAAAGCTTCCCAGGTAAAGATCCTTCAAAGAATAAGCTACTCATGCCAGCTAAGGATAAAAGTCAACAGTTTATACCACTCAATTGCTTTTAAGATTTTCATCAAATGCATCCCCTGCAGTGGAAACTTACCAGAGAAGCTTCCCAGCAGAGTTACAATCATAAAACAATGACAATGTTACCTTTGTTTCTCTGAGCTTTCAGACAGGAGAGACAGCAAGCTAACCGTGTAGCAGCTTACTTTCTTCTTGGTTTGGTGTAGAAAAAAGAAGCCTCCTACCCCAAGGTACATGACATTAGTCCCAATTTAAGCAAAAGACACTTCCTTTCTGTTGTCATCCAGAAAAACAGAACTTTATTCTTAGTGTTTGTAGTTTATGGATTCTGATATGAATATATTATGTGTTTATTCAAGGACAGTATCTTTTTTGAAAGAGAGTTCATTGCAATTTTAAAAGCAAATTTAATCTTGGGATTCTTTTATTTAATACCATTTTATCATGACTAGAATTTAACTTGCACAAACAAAAATATATCTTAGCAATGATTACAACATAAACATATATCTTAACAATCATTACAACATATTTAAACATAACATACTTGTTATAATTAGGCACTATATTTTCTTATTTCTGGATGCTGCCAACCTATGGCCATCCACTGGCTAGTGCTCCAGAAAGTACCCTAAGTAAGAGAAACCCTCTCGCTACTCCTCTTTGCTTACCAGAGACGGTTCATCTTGAAAGCAAGATTATAAAAGGAAAACAGTATAGCAGTGTCCTTTAAGCACGCTTCCATTTGGGATGCTTAAAATCCACATTCGCTGCTTCTCCCTAAAGATAGAGAGCGCTATGCAAGAATTTTCTTATATGTTACAGCCTAATAAAAGGTGAAATAATTCTCTTAGCTATGCAGTGAGTAGACATTTTCCATGTTCAATTGCCTCCATAAGAATTTCTTTTAAAAAAATTTCCTTAATATTGGCACCAAAGAGACCCAGCCATTTATTCACTTGGTACAAACTGTATTAATATGGCTAAACTTCAGCTGGGTTAATTACATTTTGTCTAATTGTTTTTTTCTGAATCTCATATTTCTTTTTTATTCATACAGTGATATATTATACTAGGTGATATTAAGCATCATTACATTTACTATTTTAAAACTTTCTGAACTTTAAGACTTGTCATCACATCCATTTCTGTGTAAATGATTTTGACTAGGATTAAACTGAAGATAAATTGTTATGCTATTTTAAGATAGTCCTCACATCATAGATAAATTCAATCAAGGTAAATATCTCCTACTGTGGTTAAAAGAATACTGGAGCTATGGTAAAAAACATGATTTCATAAAGAATAAGAACCATCAGTGCATTTGGCAGAGGTCCTGATGGAGTTAAAAATAAACTACTCTGGCATATTGACCATTTTGAATTAAAGGCACCTGGAAAAACAGCAGGGACAAGAAGGTCACTCTGATACCTTTTCTGTTTCTCAAAGGCATAGGATGAGGGTCCTAGGGTGAAGGGCATCTGCCCTACAACGAGAGGAATGACATTCCAATCCTCAAGGACTAAGTGTCAAGATCAAAGAATTCTAAGGAGTCCTTGTAAAATAACTCCTACCTTAAAGCTTCTCCATATAATTTGTCTGTTTATTCATAACTTACTCTTCTTTCTATGTCCAGCTCACTGTCAGTAATTTCTTCTGGTGTGTAATCTATTATTACTACTACTGCTACTACTATTTTATGAAGGCTCCCATGACATATAAAAATGTGAACTAAATATTTTTTCATTGTTTTCCTTCTGTTTTTGTGTCTTACGTTAATTTTATTCTCAGACACACCTAGGACTCTGAGGATGAAGGTGAGATACTGCCTATTGTGTTAAAAACACAAAAGTCGCTCTTCTGGTCGCAGGCGTTTTGGGAGCCGCCGGTTACCTTCCAGCTATGGCCAAGTCCAAGAACCACACCACACACAACCAGTCCCGAAAATGGCACAGAAATGGCATCAAGAAAACCTGGTCACAAAGATACGAATCTCTCAAGGGGGTCGACCCCAAGTTCCTGAGGAACATGCGCTTTGTCAAGAAGCACAACAAGAAAGGCCTGAAGAAGATGCAGGCAAATAATGCAAAGGCCATGAGTGCATGTGCAGAGGCCATCAAGGCCCTGGTGAAGCCTCAGGTGGCGAAGCCCAAGGTGCCAAAGGGCCCCAGCCACAAACTCACCCATCTCGCTTTCATTGCTCACCCCAAGCTTGGGAAGTGGATTAGAAGCTACATGGCCAGGGGTCGTAGGCTCCAAAAAACAAAGCCCAATGGTCAAACCAAGGCAGAGGCCTCAGCTGCAGCTCAGGCTCCCAAAGGTGCCCAGGCCCCTGTGACGGCCTCATAAAAAAGGTCTCAGTCTGCCCATGTGAAGACAGATGGACTGGTGTGAATATCTATATAGTATTTGCAGATGTTCAGGACCTTTTACTGTTTTTACAAATAAACTTGAGGCAAGATATGTTAAAAAAAAAAAACACAAAAGTTTCTTGCTTTCTCCTGGCCTCTTCTGCTCTTGAGGAATGCCCACATTTGAGGAAGCTAACATAATCATGAGACAGAGGAAAGATGCAGCAATAGGCTTCTCCTTCTAAATCTAAACGTTGCCTGTTTTTCCATAGTTGCAGAGTTGGCCATGGAACCAGCAAACTTCTCTCTGCCCGTAAGTGTTCATCGTATCTCTCAGCTTCAGTCCCCTTCAGCAAAATTACCAGTCTTGTGAGTTATGGTTGCTGCTTTGGATATTTCTTCTAAGTAATTTTCATATATTCTATCTGCTAAAGAGAAACAAGTCCTAGGACGACTCTCACTAACATGCCGGTCAGCTCTCAACTCACCTGTAACTGATAGAGATAATTGACATTCTTGTAATCTAACGTAAAAGTGTGTGGCAGTGTCTTTAGACATTTTGATTTAACAGCTGTACCATGTAAATAATATCAAAAGACTACATCATTCCCTAAAATATAACTCCACGACTATTCCCATGCCCCCTTTGCTAACAAGCCTGCTGCCCTAGGTCTCGGCAGCTGGCATTTCTATGGTTTTGGAGAAGCTCCCATGTGGCTTAAAGGTCAGAGGACAAACCCTTCACAGAATAAATTTAGATTTCACCAGGAAGGCCAAAGAAAGCGGAGATATGAATTTACTGTAGATTGCTAACAAAACCAACTTGAAGCCTGTGAGGACATTCTAGATTTTCATTATAGATGATTGAGGTTTGTTGTTATTTACTGTGTGGTGGGTTTCTTTATAGAACTCAGCTAGCCTGGATTTCTCTATGTGGCTCAACCTGGATTGAGCTCACATTCATTTTCGTCAGCACAACAAATGTTGATGATAGACCTCCAGGCTTAGCCCAGGAAGCTGATTTTTATGTTGTGTTTAGTTAAACTACTTACTATTTTCTTTATAAAAAAGAAAATCAGAAAATTCTTATAGTGCATAAGATAATTTCTTTTCACTATTTTACAAGTTTCTACTTAGTAAATATATAAGTTTTTCTTTCCCTTGAGAGATTCAAACAAAACAAATACTAATAAATTACGAAAACTCAGAGAAACAACTTTGAATTGGTTTCAGTTTGTGTGTGTTGTGTGTGTGTGTGTGTGTGTGTGTGAGAGAGAGAGAGAGAGAGAGAGAGAGAGAAACAGAGAGAGAGAAACACACACAGAGAGAAATAGAGACATAGGGAGAAACAGAGACAGATACAGATAGAGACAGAGAGATAAAGACAGAGATAGATAGAGACAGAGATCCACACAGAAGGAGACAGACAGAGACATACAGACAAATAGACAGACAAATACCAAGGACAGAACAGAAAGTAAACAGGTAATAACTTGTCTTAAATTACAGGATTAATAGTGTTTTGAAAAAGAAAGTTATTCATTAATTCTCAAAGGACATTCACGGAAACATCCATAATCCATGCGTTGTACAAACCCTGTTTCAGTCTCTTATTTTGCTTTGTGTCAGGCATTACATAAAACTGCATGAGATATGGTAGCAATACTCGCTGGATACACAGATATCCAGTTTTAATGCTGTCACTAGGACACTAAAATGTAGTATTGCAATATTAAATGGGTGATTTCATAGATAAAATCTTCAAGATGAAAAGTATGTTAAAATTATTTATTTTGTCTGGAATCTATTTCCGGACTTCATCATCTATAAACATGCAGGATGAAAGACATTTATATTTTTACTTTAAAACAGTCAATTAGCATTTTCTTTTTCTTTCCCTTTTGGATTACCTAATTTTGGTATCATATGGCGACATACAATTGGGATCTACCTCTATTTTTGAAATTCATTACTGATTAAGCCACTTTAAAACAACTTTTATGCATTTAAAATAACCTTAAAATGCCTACAACAAACTTTAATGTTTAACAAACTCTGTGTAGCTGTTAGGTTGCAAAAGAAAGCAATGCCATTTGGTAGTGCTATCGGCTTTGTTGGTTGCAAGGAGCTATTGTGGATTACATCTTTCCTGGGGATGGAGAGGCAGATGGTGTGTAGTTGACTAAGTGCTCCAGAAAAACTCAGACAGTGACAACACAGCTGCTTTGAGGGAGGAAGGACTATGACGGGGTGCTCATGGTGACCCTACTCTGCAAAGCTTTTAAAAACAGTTAGTTTTCTAAACTGCGTACAAAAACCAAGTAGTAGTGGGCTGGGTTATTCTGCATAAGTGAGTAAGCAGAGTGCTTGTTCTTTAAAAAAATTAACATTATTAGAAAATTTTAGGAAAAACTTTTCTAAAAGAAACTAAAAGTACTCATTTATCAAAAGGATGAAAAGGTGCATCACATGCAACAACAAAGACAACAACAAGAAAGGTGCTGCTTTCTAAGGAGCAACACCTCTAGCATCCTTACTCCAAACTGCCGTGTTTTCAACCCTGGGATATACAGATCAAGCTTCTTTGTAAGGTGCCTCAGCGCCGCTGTGTTGTGAGCTCACTGGCTTGGAGCCAAAGCGCCATTTGCCATTTCTCTCCGGACAACTTCTGCGCATGCGAGCACTCATATAGGGCATCGTATGAATCGACAAATCCAGTCATCAGGGCTTTGTTTGGCACTGCATATAAGCGAGCTGCGTCTGGGATGGGGTCCTTCTGCCTTTCCTATCCTCAAGACTGTGTGTCCCAGTAAAGTGCGTTCTAAGAAGAATCCTGTTGTGGTCGTCTCTTCCGCTGGCGGACATGGCTTGCCACACTTCTTTATGCTTAAAGTACTGTAGCTAAAATATTTGAAAAGTAATGCTATACTATCCTAATTGTCACAATGGCCCTAGATGTAAACTAGTTACTTTGTTGAATATCTTAATCGTCACCATAGAAATTTCGCATGATGGATGGAGATAGAGCCAGAGACCCACATTCACATCAGAACAAGGGATTGAGCTACCAAGGTCCAGTGGAAGGGCAGAAGGAGGGAGAAGATGAGCAAGGAAGTCAGGACCGTGAGGGACTGGCCCACCAACAGAGACAGTGTGCTCGATCTATTGGGAGCTCATCGAATCCAGCTGGACCAAGACTGAATGAATGTGACTGCCAGTGGGGACTGACTGAGAAGCCAATGATAATGGCACCGGGACCTAGCTCTTCTGCATGTATTGGCTTTTTGGGAACTTATTCTATATGGATGCACATCTTCCTAGACCAAGATGGAGGGGGGAGGACCTTGGGCTTCCCATAGGGCAGGGTATCCTGCACCATCTTAAGGAAGCAGGGGGAGGGCGGTAGGGTAGTCGGGGAGCGGGAGGCTTGGGAACAAGGGGAGTAAATGCAAATTTTTCTTTTAACAATAAAAAAAGAATTAAAAAAAAGAATAAGAATCTAATTTATTCTTAGTTTTCTCCTCCTTTTGAGCTGCTGTTTGCTAATGATTTTAAAACGACTTCCATTTGCATAGGTTTATATGCAAATATAAAGGGCTGTAATATCATTATAGCTTTTATAATTTCCATTTTGAAGGGGAGACACAACCTGAATTAGTCATATTTACTGGAGAATAATATACATTACAAAAGAGGATTTATTAGATTGGCTTTCACTGTAGCGTGGGGTAATCTACAAATGGCGCCTGCGTGCTGGAGAGGGTGGGCTTAGATCTCAGTAGTTGCCTCTGACTATGAAGTTGAATGCCTTAGCAGACCCAATCTGTATTGCAGACCTGAAAGATTCCTGGAAGGTCACTGCTGTTCAGCCCATGTTTAAAAGCTGAAGAATCTGGGTTCTGATGTCAGTGAAGAATGACTTCAGAAGCATGGATGCTTCCTTGGGCAGTTGTGGTCTGGGCTTGTCAGGTGCACCCACTCTGGGGCAGGAGCTTCTCACATCAGTTAATTTTTTTTCTAGAAATACCTTCCCAAACACTCAGTAAAGAATCCCTTAGTTGATTCCAGGTCCTGTTAAGTTGGAAATCAGGGTTAATAATCAAAATACATGACTGAGGAAGAGAAAAAAGATTAATTGTCATCCAAAGCTCAGCTATAATGTGACCTGCAGAGGTCATTAAGGGTCAGAGCTAAATTAGACCTGACAATTTCAACTCGAAGGAGAGGAGCTCTTTTTTTTTTTTCTATGAAGGGGCTCCTTCATAGAGAGCATCAACTGTTATGAAACTATTACAGTGTGTGTACTCTGTGATGCCTTTGATTTTTATCAACTGACTTGGTAGAGTTTTTCTGTTGGTAGTAGTATAATGGATATAAATATGTTGTCTATATTTTCAAAGTCTTCTGATGTTATATTAGTTCATTCCATTATTGCAATAAGCCTTGTCACAGGACTTCTTCTAGATCATTTAACTTACAGGAAGAGAGATTTACTTAGGTTCTACTGGGTCCAATATCTTATGATGCATAAGCCCATTTAATATTCATAATATCATCATATTGTCATTATGACTGTCATTTCTGAAAAAAATTAAGACTCTAATAAGAGTTAAAATATCACAAGTGATATATCTAATAAATCTACTAAAACCGAAATCTAGTAAAATCACCTAATACAAACTTCTATCTCCTGTTTAACAACATCCTGTCTGTCCCATAGAAACTGGTGAAGTCTATGATTCTGCTCTTCAGAGTTTCCACAGATGTAAACAAGCCTATGTAATCCCACTACTGTCAGGGATTGTGATACATGCTACTTCTATTACTCAGGGGAGCATTGCTTCCTCTGCAGAGTTCAAGTTTCTCAGAATTGCTTGCTCATAAATAATTTATCCCTCTCCCATTTCTTCTATCAGCATGTACCTCTGAGTTATCTGGACAAAACAGGTTTGTTTTTGTCTCTCCAAGTGTTTATAAATACAAGTACATCTCTACTTGGTATATTTCAGCAAAAGCATGAAAAGGAGAGAATGACAGGCAGATTGTAGAATGTGGGGGAGTGAACGATTCCTGTTTCCAGAAGCATCACTGTATGGTTTATAAACTGTTCATTGTCTTGCTCTGATGCAAATGTGGTTCTC
The DNA here is from genome assembly GCA_028555095.1 of Dicrostonyx torquatus. Lineage (NCBI taxonomy): Eukaryota > Metazoa > Chordata > Mammalia > Rodentia > Cricetidae > Dicrostonyx > Dicrostonyx torquatus. Next base: position 1,700,854 of record JAQHUG010000201.1, read on the forward strand.
TGGCTCCATCCGGGAAGGAGAGGATGAACAGGAAGGTAAGGACCATGAGGGACTGGCCCACCAACTGAGACGGTGTGCTTGATCATAGGGAGCTCATCAAATCCAACTGGACCAGGACTGAATGAGCATATGGCCAAATTGGACTCTCTGAGTGTGATTGCCAATGGGGACTGACCGAAAAGCCAATGATAATGGCACAGGGACCTATCTATCTCTTTCGCATGTATTGGCTTTTTGGGAACCTATTCTATATGGATGCACACCTTCTTGGACCGGGATGGAGGGGGGAGGACCTTGGGCTTCCCACAGGTCAGGGTATCCTGCCCCATCTTAAGGAAGCAAGGGGATGGTGGGTGGGGTATTGGGATGCGGGAGGGCCTGGGACAAGGGGAGTAAATGTAAATTTTTCTTTTAACAATAAAAAATAAAAAAATAAACTGTTCATTGTTTATATTCTGATAATTTTTCACATTCACATAACCTAATTGTTGGGAGAACAATGGGTTATATAGTTCCAGGCTAAAGATAGTATTTATGAAGGACACAAATTCTCTTAACTATTTTAACATTATGGGTATAGTGTAGAGCCTAGGATGAGACAGATCTTGTCAAAAATGACAGAACAATGTTACCATACATAATTGTAAGAGCACTTTGATCCAATGAGAAATAGATTATTTGATATAGAATAAAAACCATAGCTGCAGGAGAGAGTTTTCAGTACCTGTGATTCTTCCTGGGTTGTTTTCTGTTTCAGAGTAAAGTTTTGTTGATCATGGTTAGTAAAACAATCTATTTGATGATTTGAAAAATTTAGAATGCTGAAATGTTTGGCAAGGAAGACAATTTTATTAGTTCACAAATAGTTTTGTGTGCCTAATTGCGTATGGAATCTGGGAATCATCATAATAACTGAGAAATGTCTTACCTAAATTTTTCCCTGATATATATCTATAGTTTGTTTGCTCAATGACATATAAATGAATAGACAGCTAAATATCAAATTGATTTATGTTAAATGACTATGAAGTAGTAACATGATAGCTTCCACACATAGAACTTAGTCATCTCAGTTTTCTGAATAAGCCAATGAAATAGATACTATATGTGGCTTTGTTTCACCAAAGAGCATATTAAGGCTTTGAAAACTTTAAAAAACTTGACAAGGTCTCTCTATGGCTGCTGTGGTTTATGAAGTCTTCCATAATCTTTGGTTTGTTCCTTTTTTTGAGAGAGAAAACAAAGATGAGTAGGCATCTACCAAAATAATTTATTGAAATTTATGATACCATATGGTTTTTAAAGCACACAAATGATGTAAAATTCAACTGAAACCTTACACATTTTTTTCCTTTTTTAAATTCAAGGTGTGAGAAGTGACATGAGGTTATTTGTCATTAACAGAATCATGATTCAGAGTGGGTTGTTTTGACTTTCATCTAAACTATCTAAGGAAATATACTCTTTACCTTTAGCTATCATACAAATGAAATGGACTTCATTATTATATTTTTATTTTCACTCATATATATTCTACCTTGTTCTTATTTGTCCCGTCAATATCTTATCCCATCTTTCTTTTACTCTCTTAGTTACCACCTTCCTCTTCAGGTAAAGAAGTGTTGTGGGTCAAACAGCCATCTTGTCTTTTTTAAACTGAACAACCCTAAACAAAGACCCAGCAAAAACTTTACAAAACTCCTACCTCAAGAAAAAGAGGGGTTTCAGCTTCTAGATACTCCCTCTTCTTTTCTGAGGATCTTTCTTTCTAGGCTTCTGCTCAATGTGTATCTCCTTACCCCTAATAAAGCCTTTCTTCAACTGTTGAAAATAAGAAAACAGTGCCACATCTTATTTTTCTGTTTCATGCTAAGACAATGCATTTTGGAACATGTACACAATATTTTTACTGACAAATTTGTCCTTTATACAGGTTCCCATTTCCATTTCTTCCATTTCCCTTGCTTGCATTTTTATAATGCTTCCTATATAATTAACTCCTAGATGTTTTTATTAAAACCTATTTTAAAGAATGTTTTGAAAAACACTCAAATGTTAAGAATCATAAGCTCAAACTTTGAGAAAACGATAAGACATAAATTCAATTTTGGTAACTCTTATAAAGTGCTCTATTTGGTGGTTTCTGTAAGCATGTGTTTCTAGCACTGATTGCAGCAACCAGATTGTCTCCGGTTCTTGTATTCTTTCTAAACAGCCACTTCTGTTTTATGCTAGGTAACTGAGAGTCACATTACACAATGGAAGAAATGATAAGATTGAAATATAAAAGTTCGTGCAGATATGAACAAGGTCAGTAGCCCCCTAAGGAATGGAAACACCATGACTATTCAGACAGGGTGAGGTCAGACTGCGACTTACTATTTATCCATGTGAAAGGAACAAACTATTTAAGTATATTGCCCCACCCCTGTAGAATCACTGTTGAAATCTTAAAACCCAAGCCACAAGTATGACTGACTCCACCTGGTACATCAGCAACCTATCATGAGCAAATACTGGAGCTGTCAGACTGATCCTTGGACTACGGAAGATCTAGAAACTTGGACAGCCACACTTAAAGTTGAAAATTAGGCTAAAGATTGGGTTAAAATGAAAGCACACAACCAGAGTATATCATAAATTCAGATGTCAAAAGCCGTGAAAGGTAGAAACTATATGATTTCTCAAAAGCCAGACTAGATGCTGTTGGTAGGTCATGGGGGGCAGCCTACACAGTGGACAAAGGAAGAAGTGGAAACAGAGGGAGACAGCACAGTTGGTATCCCTTATTTGCTGTTAGGTTTGAAAGAGTTGAACTTGGGTTTCAGGTCTGGAGGCAGACTTTGGAAATCATTTGAAACTGCCCATCTCTATATGAGACTAGTAAGCTCCATTTCAGAGAAAGAACAAAGTAATCTATGTAAACTATGTTTTTTATTTTATTTAAATTTTGTATATGTGTATGCACATGTGCCCTGGGTTTCTGGTCTGGAGGCAGAACTTGAGCTCAATCCCAAGCCTAATTTTCTTCGGTGTCAGAAGAAAGTAACAAGCACCCACTCCACTCACTTGTGTATACTTGGGTCCTAAAGTAGATTGGAGCATAAAAATCCATCCATCCATCTCCCATCCTGACCAATTTGTGTAATAATCCATCATATGAAGAGATCCAATCTCCTGAAGTCTAATTTTTTGTGCTTACTGTCATATTTTTTTCAGTGTTCATCAATTTAAGGTGTGTGTGTGTGTGTGTGTGTGTGTTTGAGAGAGGGGGGGAGGTGGAAGAGACAAGAGAGAGAGAAGAGTTCATCTTTGTGTGTGCTACAGTGTATGTATGCAGGTCAAAGGACAACTCAATGAATCCATTTTCTCCCGACACCTGTGGGATCTGGAATGTGGAGATTGAATTAAGGCCTCTACCCAGTGAGCAGTGTCTCTGGCCCTCTATAAGATATTTTAAAGGGAGGCTTATTGCAGTAACACCTATGATCTGCTTATATGCCAAATACTTTATGTAGGTGTTGGACTGGTTAAGAGCACTTCCCATTCTTGCAGAAGATGAAGGTTCAATTTCCATTACCCATTTGCTGGCTCAAAACCACTTGTAATTCTAGTCCCCAATGACCTGATCCCCTTGTGGCATGCATTCCATTGGAACTTCATGCATGTGATAAAACAGGGCACATGTGCATACACATATACAAAATTTAAATAAATAAAAAATAGTTTATATAGATTACTTTGCTCTGTCTCTGAAATGGAGCTTACTAGTCTCATATAGAGATGGTCAGTTTCAAATGATTTCCAAAGTTTTATTATTAGAAAATGTTCTCTTTTGAAACACCTCTTTCAGTATTTTCCCCTTCAACGGGGAAAATATCTGAAACCTGTGCATGTATAAATATGTGATTCTGTGTATTTCAATTTTTCAAATGTGTCCACAAAGCAGGCAGTGAAATTTGATTTATCTCAACCTCCATTAGTGAACTTTAGAATTTGGGGCTTTGTCTGCACATTGTGAGTGCATATGAGTATTCTTTCTGGATCGATGGCACAGAGCAGGGCAGACGTTTCTAGAAACTGATGTTTCTCCCTTTATTCTGCTCTTCTCCATTTGAGTCCAATGCCAAACTAAGCGTTAAGCATGTTACGGTGTTTCCTTTTATATTGATAGATACTGGTCATTCTCAAATGAAGGCGATGAGCTTCACCTCAGCTGACTGGCACAGATGGTTCTTCATATTTCTTGGGAGTTCTTACATTTTTGGACCGTGTTTTTCTGAATGGATGAACGGACGCATATCAAGCCTGGATAGCTTTTCCCTTAAGACTACTCCAGGGATTTGTGCCTCCCAAAACTTTTTTTCATTGTCACAACTGCTCTACTCTACGTCTTTAAAAGAGCTTCACCTTGAGAAAGCAAACCATTTTGGGATCTGTTTGATCTTTTCTAACATTACGTCTTTGTGGCTGAAAATGAATGTCCATTTTCTTTATGTCCTGGACCCTCACAGTTCTGCTCAAGGCAGCTGTCCATTCTACTGTTCTAGCACCTTCACTCTCCAGAGCTGTTGTTTTTCATAAAATCCCTTCAAAACACAAAGCAGATGTAATTTCCTTTAGTTTTAGAAAAACAAGCAATCAAAAAATAAATTAAATTTCTGTCTGCTTTATCATCTTGGCTAATTATGAGCTCTTTTTCCCTTGTAAACCAGACTTTTATAGCCAGGGTCAGACTCCTGTTTTTTTGATGAGCAAACTTTAAACTAGTCTTTTTTCACAATACTTGCAGCCATTGGGATGAGGCAGTCTCTGCATGCATGCCCCTTGCAAATATGTTTCTACTCGCCATTTTAAATTACTGTTGCCTTTGGAGGAGAGAGAATGTCTTCCTTTGTCAAAATGGCAACGGGAGGCACACATGACAATCCCTTTTCCTTAAGATTTGGGACTGCACAAAGCTGTCAGTTTTAAAAATGACACTGTGGCACAGCCTTTCTTTAAGATGGTGCCTTTCATTTTTGACTCCCGCTGTTCCTGACAGTTGAAATGGCAGCAGGAGGTAGAAACTAAAGCAAGTTCTCTTGGCATTTGCCCTTAGGTAGAAATTAATAATAGAAGAAGCAGGCATGTGCTTAAAAACAGTTAGTGTCAGATGTCATGCAATGGAATGTGACCAATCCCCTAATGAGATGACCCACACTGTATAATTTCCCAAAGATAGACATAATTCTCACACTTGCTTGCAGCGTTCATCTGCGTTCCTGTGCTTGCAGAGCATTTGATGTGCTCTGCCTTATTAGGCTCCATTCAGGAGCTATGCCAAGGCCAGCAATTGTATTTCTTAATCCTAAATTACTTGACTGCCTTGGATATGATAAATGTGGGTTCTAATTCCTCTTTTCTGTAGCAATATTTCGGATACAATTTCCAATTCATTTTCTTCATCAAAAGGCACTATTAGACATCCAGCTGCTGACTTCAATTGAAATATTAACTCCATGGTTTTACAGATTTATTAGAGATCTAGGAATCTTCTAGCTTACTTACATTTTTTATGGATTGCTGGATTTTATCACCTCTCTTGATTGATTTTTTTTTTTTTTGCTCTGTATCATCAGTTGGTTTGTGTATAACATTTGCAATTCCTTTCTTTGTGGAAGGAGGCCCTATTCCCAGGACTTGAGGATCTAGCCATACAATAGAATTTAAATGATCCTCTTCCAAACTCCACTTTGCTAGCTGAATACTCATATTCAGCTCAGGGAATATGCTGCTGCATTTAGCTATGTGGTTATGTATGAGATGTGCAGTCTTTCTTTCAGTTCAATAACTTTTCATATCTGTTCCTGTGATACCTAAAAAGCACCTTTGCACACATGTACTTTAAACTCTGACACAGTCTTACTTTCCTTGCTTTAGGTGATGTATATTGATTTATTTATCACTTCCTTAACTCTATGCTGTAATCTCTGCAGCTTTCTCAAATGCCTCTTTCTTAAGGTTGATTGCTCTTTGTTTTTCTCATTTATCTATTGTGATCCACTTTATTCAGGATGCTTTCCTTAGTAGATGTGCCTCCTAGCTCTTGGGCAAGATTAATTACCCTTTAACAATTTCCATTTATCTTTCTTTTGTATAGATTATTGATTACATACATTTAACTTTATCTACTTTGAGTAGATAAAAAACTTCCAAAATGTGTTTTATGTACACTTTTAACCTTTTAATGTTTCTTTCACAATAACTGATTATAGTTAATTCTTAGCTATCCTGTTCTTCATTACTAGTAAAAATTGAGTTTGTTATTCTTGTATTTTTACCATTTCATGTTAATAAACAATATTTTTGTCATAAATACAAGTTGTAGTAATTTTTATTTTAAAGTTATATACATAGCATCTTTGATACTTCATGGGAATACACCAATTTGCTAATTTTATTAAAATATTATTGCCTATTTTTCTCTCTCTGTGTATCTGTATTGTTTTGTTGAAACAAAACACAGCTATGACTTCAGGGAAAGTAAGAGCTAGTTTATTCTGAGCCAAGTATAAGTAGCCATGGCTTAGAAACACAAAACTCAGGTTGCCATAAATGGAATGTCCCACCGTGGCAGTGATTCTATGAGATTTTATTAGTTATGGAACAAAATAAAGTCATACATCAGTGTATTTACCAAGCACATTGATGAGGAGTGCAGGTAGAGAGACTGCAGGAAACTGGGAAAACTGTTCTGTGCTCAGACACAATCTCATGACATTCTTAGATTTTTTTTGCTTTGATTTGTACCAAGTAGTGGTTTTCCAAGAATACATTTTAAAGGCTATTTTTAGCTTAATAAACAAAAGTGTGATAGGTCAGAAACAGACTGGAAATGAAGCTCTGTTAAGGGGCCCAAAGTTAGCTCTGGATCTACATCATACTAACTCTGAATAATTATGAAATTCTTTTAAGTCTTATAGATTCTTTAGCACAGGCACTTTTTTTTTTCTAGGAGTATCTGTTTAAAGTTTATATCCGAGTGGCATGTTATTATTTGTTCTGAAGAAAGACTGTGTTTCAGAGTCACATGCTGAGCTGTAGAGAAGTCATCACAGGAAGAGCAACTCCTCGTCACATCTGTTAACTGTCATCATATTCCTGAAGATCATGGCTGGCATCAGGCAAAATAGCAAAGTAGGAACATGCCATCAAGAGGTCCTACAATACACTGCTATCTTTCTTCATGGTTAGGCCTGATTTAGTGACATGTGAGTGAGTGTGTGTGCATGCCTCTCTCTGGGAGATCTAACAGCATGCATAGATGTACTCTTTCAGCCACTGACACAATGATCAACAGTCCTGCTTTGCCAACTTGGGTTCAAGAATGAAGCAAACATACCTACTGTGCAATAACCATGTTATATCCATAATTACTAAACTCTACGAAGCTATTGTCTACTGACTCACAATTATTTCACAAAGAGTATTCATAAAAACACTACTGATACATAATCTATTGATCTGTAAAGCAGTTTAATAACTTATTAGATGAGAGTGCAGATGATTTCAAAATTTGATAGTTAAGAATATACATTTTATGTAAGATTTAAAAGTTTTTGCAAATTTCAATGGCATGATGCTAATATTCAAAAAGAAAATATAAAAACTTAGGTGATAATTCAAAGTTATATAGTCATTAATCTTTAAAGAACCCTCAAATGTATTCAATTATGATTTGTCATATTAACATACTAATAATATTAATTATTTTTTGAAATTATAGATAATCCTAGGGTTGAACCATCTATTTTATTCTTCAGCATAGGCAGACTTTCTAAAAATTAGCTCCTTTTTCTATAGAAATATGATAGCTAGGTAATTCATTATCTTTTTTGAGTCAGCAAATCATGCTGAAGATTATAATTGTGAGGTAGAACTTTCTTAAAGTTGGAAATTATTTTCCTAAATGTTCAGTTCTCTTCTACTAGGAAATTGGCTTCTGAGTCAGCCAATTTTCTTCTGGACAACCACAATTACCAGAATATATATATTTAGCGCTAGCTCTTCCATATTAGTTAGACTTTGCAAGTTCTACCCTCAAGAACAGTTAGATTAAATCTATCTCACCTTTCACATGACAGTTCTTAAAATGCTTGATGACAACCATCATGTTTCCCCTACAACCTATTATGTTAGCCCTAAATGTTCTTTTTCTGCAATGATGCATTGTTGGACACTAACCAAACTTTCTGAAGAAAGTGATCGTTCTCCTCCCTCATCCCTCATTGAAAAATGCTTCTCGCCAGGTTCTACAAGAACCGCACCTGACAAGTCAAATGGAGGACAAAGGTTTCCAAGTTCAAGGAGAGGATTGTTCTCCATCTTTGGCTTCTAGTTCTTCAGACTGAGATGGCACTAGCTCTTTTAGAAGTTGCATAAAACAATTTTACCATATTAATCCTCTAGGACTTTTAATCATAACTTGTTATCAAACAGAGGGATTTTTCTATGCTTTTTGTGTGTAATAAGTTTTTTGAAAGCAATATAAAGTTGCACACACATTTGAAAATTGTTTTTTTATGTAAAATATATATTAAACCTCAAGACTACAACTTGAATTAAAAATTTAAATTTGTATGTGGTTTCAGATGAACATTATTTGTTAATTTATGAATGATGTGTAAAAATTTCCCTTCAGCTTAATTTTTTGGGATGATATACTAGTATATTTTTAGCTGTATAACAGAATTCTTGATATATTTATTTTGCATATATCAAGGTTAAAGACATCCCTGGCAAAATTTTATGTGAATTATTCATTTATGGAGATTTTTCATTTCATTCATGTTACTTCCAAGAATAATATGTGTAAATGAAAATTAGTTTAAAATATTCAACATCATCAATAGAAAAATAAATAATAAATGGCAAATCATATTAAATATTGTATGAAGTACAAAACCAGGCAGCAGTAAACTGTGATGTTTGATGGTGGGTTTCTGGTTACTCTTGGGGTTTAGTAAATTATAAGTGGAAGGCAAGAGCTGCATCCAGGATGTTGATAATGCTTTGTTTCTTATGCTAAGCATTAGTCACATGATTAGTGAGAAGGCATTGATTTATTTCCTTACAATGGACACATGTTTCTATATGTGTCCTAGAACTTTGGTTGAAATTTGAAAAATATATTGCATATTTCCCTTTCTGAAATTCAAATCATGTTGTTCTAATTTATTAATTCCATTTTCTAGACCATGGTAAGGTACATTCTACTTTCATCTGGTGGTCACATTATTTCTCCTGCCATACTTCAATCATTGTACTTACATTGTAATGAACCATGGTGGAGGGAAACAGAGATAACCCAGTCTGCAAAGTTCTCGCTGTGCAAAAATGAGCATCTGAGTTTGGATTCTCCGCAGTTGTGTAAAATGCCAGTCTTGATGATGCTTATTTGTAATATCAGAGCTGGAAAGAGATAGGGTGAGCTCCCTTCAGTTCACCGGCCAGTCTGCAAATCTTTACCAATGAGCCAGGTATCAAAGAAAAAATGGCCAGGTCTTAAATAATAACACTGGGATGGCTTGACATACACATTGTATACACACACACATAATAAATAGACATACAATAAAAACAAAAATCAAATCATTGGAGAATTATTAAGCTTTTTACTTTAGATAATATATTGTATAAGCTTGAAAAATATCACCTCTGAAGGTAATACATTTCAAGATATTATGTAGAAAAGGATCTAGTTTTTATGAATGAAGTGTTATTGGATGCTGATATCTTCTGCTTCTCTTCCAAGACTCCATCATTTATGCCTAGAGGAACAGAGCTTCTTTATATAACTGACTAAAGACTCACAATTCTATATTCTGTTGGCTACAGGTCCTGTCTCATGTAATCACGCATCTCCACTGAAATCTGCAGAAAGTGACAGAATGTGTCCATTAGTAATAATTTATTATCGCTTTGCTTTAAGACACTGTACTGAACCATAATTAATAATAAATTAAAGAGAATGCAGTCAGTAGGTTCTGGTGACTAAAGCTGAAAAGATCAATAAAGAGAATCAAGGAAACATAGGAGAGGCAGTAGAGAAAACATAAAACTAATGAAGAACATGAAGAATAAGGAACTGAGTGGAAGCAAGGAAGAAACGAAGAGACATAAAGGTGATCAGTCCATCCCATTCCTACTCTGCCCCAACTCTACCATGACTTCCCTTTATTTTCCTATTTTGAATAATAATCAAATTATTCATTTTTACCACTTAAATTTGTTCTTTAAAAATGCCAAACACATATATATTTTGACTAGCCTCACACCCCCTTTATTTCCCCTTCCCACATTAGTGTCCCTCTTCTTGCTGGAGGTACTTTTCTCATGACCACCTTAGTTTAGCCTTGTTGGACTAGTGTTAGCAGACAGCTGCACTGTCTATTTTCACCCAAAAAATCATTTCTAAGAATGTTGACTTTTTTCATTAATGTGTTTGTGTGAGAGATTGTGTGTTACTCGTGTGTGTGTGTGTATGTGTACATCTCTGTGTGTGTGTGCACATGTGTGTGTGTGTGTGTGTGCCAACAGAGGCCAGAAGAGGGCTCTGTTTCTCTAGACCTGGTGAGCCCCCTTAAGGTGTGTGCTGAAAACCTAAGGTTCCCTAGATAGCAAGCCCTCTTGAGTGCCAGGAAATCTCTCCTGCCTCAAGAAATCCCTTTTTATTCCCTTTTCCTATTATTTTGATTCTTATAACAGACATTTCATGATGATTAGAACTTTTACTGGCTCCTGAAGGATGCCAAAGATATATATATAGCCTCTAATGTTCTCCCCTGTGGACACTTGGTCTGTCTCAGCCCTTCTGAGGTTTCAGTTATCTCTGCCCAGTTGAGATTTTGTTCCTTGATGTGTTTTTTTTGTGGAGTGACAGATGTAGGAGTTAACATTAGGTATGGGAGTTCATGTCTCTGAAGCTACACCCTTTCTTTCAAAATTCTAAGTTATTGGATTTTCTAATTATATAAGTGTATATAATGGGGCTTTACATTGAAACCTTTTAAGTGTGTAGTGTTCTATTTGTTTGGGGTTTTTATTGAATTCAGTCAGTTATATACTTTAGTATATTAAAAATTCCACTATGTGCATTCATTTTATGTGGCATTATGTTTAATGATGATTTTTCTCATTCAAAACATGTTTTGCAGTAGGCATGTTCCCCTTCATACTGTGTATTTTAAAGAAAAGGTTGTTTAAAAAATAAGCATTTCTCGACTTTTTCCTAAAAACTTAAGGTCAGACAATAAGACATCGATTATGCTCTTGAAAAAAGAAAAAACAAAACTGTATATAATACAGACAACTGTTTTAAGACATCAGTGATTAAAGAGACCTAGTGGAGCTTACTGTGAGTTTAAATGTTAAAATGTTTAACTTTTCTTACATTATGTGTGACAATTGTAGAACTAGATTGTCTTAAACTCTCAAACTCAAAATTTGTTTGCCTAGCGAATTCAGACAGAGTATTAGTCTCATGGGATCAAGAAGAGTTTAAAAAAGTCCTAAATAACGTTTTGAGTGCAAATAAACAGACAAAAATACTTGCGTGTCTCACATAGCAGCTGCTCATGTACCCACGGTACCGTGATGGCTTCTCCTAGGTTCTCCAACATCAGCACTCATTTGCTTTTAAGAGCAGGCTGAGACCATTGGGAGCACATTCAGTCGTCTTAATTGTTTTATCTACATCTCTGGGTGTCCCATGAGATATGCTGACTGCTTTAGGTGCTTGGGAAACCACATTCTAGTCATCGCAAACAGAATGAAGAACAATCTATTCACTGCATCCAGTTAGGGTGCCGCTTTGTTCCAATTTATGTTGCAAGTGAAGTCAGAGCTATGTAGTAATTTTCACAGTATTCTAGCTACGCAAGGTTACAGTTACTACTAGATTACAACTTGTTGTATAACAAAGCAATCAATTTTATTCCATTAAAATAGAATTTAAACTAACACTGTCTAATATTCATTTCATGATTTAACAATTTTAATCATTTACACCTTTAAGTATTTATGCCAATTATTTGTTTTGCCTTACACAATTAGCATTTTAATATAAATAGTAGTCATTGCAGAGAGAAGGTTTTTTTTTTTTTTTTTTTTTTTTTGGTAAGGACTTTCCTGATACAATAGCTAAAATCAGCTGATTCTAATCAATCAATGCATCTTTATAGAAAGAAATATTTTTCTGCACAACTCTAGCAATAAGGAATGACTAAGATTACATAGTATAATTCCTTTTATGAAGCTTGAAAATATTACAAGAGAATATTTAATTGAATATTCCACCATGAAGCCTAAGAATACTTGCTCTAGGGTCTTAGAGAACCATTGGGGTGATGATAAACCAGAAAGGCTGTTGGTTTTAGATGAGCAGAAGGAAGCTGAAAAGATATTTTTGGCAAGGCTAAAAACTTGGATTGAATGTGAGGCTTTGAGGAGAGGGGCCCTGTGAGTGTGGCAGTTGGTATATATTGAAACAGTGCAGTGCACGTTAAACTGGTAAATAATGCCAAACTATAACTACTTTGCAATGCTATAAGGACGAATAGATACAAGAGGAGAGAGGGATAAGCCCACAAATGTTTATGGTCATATGTGACAGATGATAGCAACCAACATTTCCTGTTAGCTTGTCTTGTGCTGAACAATGTTACAGGAAGTTTACAGCATTTGAGTTATATCAGCCATGGACCAACTGTGACTAGGAATGTTGTTTGTATCTGACATGGACCCCACTGTATATGTGTTAGAAGCTACTTATGGCCTTAAGAGGCTGTGGGTCCTTAAGACATGGGGCCACTCTCTCAGAGGGAATTGATGCAGTTCTTCTGGGACATTCGTCAAAGCCTGACTTCCTTGGTGGCCCTTTGCTTTCTAAAGTGCACTCTTGATCTGTGCTGTTGTCTGTCATAACATTGTCACTAGAATAATGTTGATAACAGCACCCCATCCTGACTTCCAGAACCGTGAGTTACACTGTGAGTTTTATGACAGAAATCATTTATCCTCAGACATTTTTATATAGCACCAGAAGATATATGATGCAGTATATATCCTGATGTTCATTTCACGATAAGAGAATGGAGACAACTGAAGAATGTCACTATACAGTTGGATGAAGATGAATCAAGATTGATAGTCGAGAAGGTTAGCTTCTAAGCATGCTTATGGAAATATTTGTCCATTCAGTATCACAAGGCAGCCTTACACTGAATAACTTAAATAGCCTTTCTAAGTAGCCAAGATTATGCCAGCTTTCAGGTTTGTGTACTCAATCTCCAAGCTACAACTATTATAGCTACAGTTGAAACTTCACCTATTGTGAGCATACAACACTCATTTGATTTAAATACTAATTAAGCCAACAGTTAAAAGCAGTCCCGTATTATATATGTGTCAACAACTTTTAGAGGTTTTAAAGGTGTAACTTGGTGATTTTATAATTAATAAAATATTTTACTGTTTGCATTTTGGAATTTACATGAATACATGTTATAATTCATTATTTCCAAATATTTCTTTCTATTTATCAGTTGCTATTGACTTCTGTATTCATCCTCACTACACCTTTACCTGTGTTTTCAGGACCAGAAAAGAAACAGGTACAAAAGAGCCTCATACCACATGATGGAAATAACAACTGTAAGTTTGCTTGGTCATATAGCCGCTTAATTTTTCCTGTGAGAATAGACTTTTAAATAGTTGCAAAGTTTGTGATGCCATTAGTAGCTTTGAATTAGCTACACTGAAGTACATTTATATCCTGGAAGTTGGAACATACCACAAAGTAGGATTTTAAAAAAATAGTCAACAAACACAAATTTTACCCATTCTTTACGAGAGAGGTTTAGGTCCTATCCTCACTCTTTCAAGTGCTCAAATTCAATTTTTTCTTATTAAAAATTTCTTCCAACATTCTGTCCAAGGATAGAAAGAGTCCATATTTCTTGAGCTTCTCATGTGTCAATTACAATACTCATTTAGCCTGTTTGGGGGTATTCATGACAACTTAGTCAGTTAGTAGATATTATCTCTTTCAGGACATAGCATTGTGGCTTTTCTGATAAACTTCTTTCCTGAAATCAATAAGTAATATGGATTTGAGTTGAATTTCTGTGCAAGGTATATAAGGCTTCATTTTCCATGAGCTTTCTATTGTATTCTGATTACTGGTGGGTATGTCAGCAACTCAGCCTGGTTCCATTCATAGTTGTGATATTTGAAAGGATTTAGAACATAATATAGTTCCTACATTTATTTACTGATTCTGTAAGTATTAAAGAAATAAGTGGGGTTCAATTTGACAACAAGAGAATATTTAATGACATTTGATGGGCAAAAGAGGTATGCACATGAACACAGGAATGGAAACAGAACATTGGTCTGTGTTGAGAAACACTTAGAACATCCCCAAGGAGCAAATATTTCCCTCTTTATACCCGAGAAGTCTTACCTCATTTCTCTTCCTATTCAGTTTGGGCTTGGAATCAGTGCTAACATGAATTCCAGGGAGAAAGGCCCGCTGCACCACTGGTGTGGTGAACTTTACAATGGAGCCTGTAATCTAAAGTCTAAAATTTGGTATCTTAGAAATTCTTGTTTGTCTTTGTTTGCCTTTCATTAGGAATGAAATATGCAAAAAGATACATTCAAATTGTATTTGTCTTAACTATTGAATTTTGTTTTAGAATTGTTAGAGCTTAAAAGTCTGTATCTCCCATACCTGAGCTCTATAAGTTATTACCTATATATTACACTGAAGATACAAACAATTTCCGCAACTTGTTTTATTACTTAAGTTTATTATTTGACAGTTTCAGATTTTCATAGTATTATGAACACATTTGTTTACTCTCAAAGCCCTTTTAGCCACTCACTCCTTCTCTTTTTCATTTCTACCATAATCAAGTTGCCAATTTCTTGACCTACATACTTACTCATTAAAATTAGCAAAAACAGTCTATGTTCTGATTAGCATCTTCACATTATTTCTATATTGAAGTAATCATGAGTGTTACCTCAGGATCAACCATAATCAACCATAAAAGGGTGCTTAAAGAGGGACTAAAAGTTAATGTAAGTCATTATGTGCAATCTTGATGCAATGTGATTTATGTCTTTATAAGAGAGGTGTGTGTGTGTGTGTGTGTGTGTGTGTGTGTGTGTGTGCAGCCTACAGATAGATAATGAAAGAGAGAGAGAGAGAGAGAGAGAGAGAGAGAGAGAGAGAGAGATGGATATAGGAATAAAATAAAAG
The DNA here is from genome assembly GCA_028555095.1 of Dicrostonyx torquatus. Taxonomy (NCBI): domain Eukaryota; kingdom Metazoa; phylum Chordata; class Mammalia; order Rodentia; family Cricetidae; genus Dicrostonyx; species Dicrostonyx torquatus. The sequence goes on from JAQHUG010000201.1 coordinate 1,716,164, forward strand.
AAGATAGTCATCTGTCAGCCAAGNAGGGTGCTTAAAGAGGGACTAAAAGTTAATGTAAATTTTATATAAAAAAATATTTTTAAAAACACTGATATATTGGTCTAGGATCTCTGGGGGTGTGTGTGTAGATATGTGGATGATACATAGATATAGATAGATAGATAATGAAAGAGAGAGAGAGAGAGAGAGAGAGAGAGAGAGAGAGAGAGAGAGAGAAGTATGGATATAGGAATAAAATAAAAGAAGATAGTCATCTGTCAGCCAAGGACAGAGCCTTCTAAAACAACTCAGTTGCCACTTTAGTCTTTGACTATAGTTCTAGAATTCCAGAAAATGTATTCGTTAGGTTCACCAGTCTGTGGTACTTCCTGATGTCAAAATGATGCAGCACTTAAGACAATAGAACAGGCTCTCACTGCACTATTTCATTATACAATCTGTTTTCAGTGTTATCATCCTTCCCCAGCTTCCTACCCTGTGCTTGTAGGCTATGGGAAGGATGATCAGATTATTACTAAGCAGTCTGATGTAAGAGTTTAGTAAAGCAGGTAACTATGGTGGGTATAAATGTACAACATATGGTGTAGGAGGTCCTTCTGTCTATGTGTTGCTTTCATTGGTAAATAAAGAACTGCTTTGAGCCTATGGCAGGAAAGAACAGAACTAGGTAGGGAAAGCTAGGCTGTATGCTGGGAGGAAGAACGGCGGAATTGGAGAGAGACATCATGGAGCCACCAGAGTCAGACATGTCAAATCTTTGCTGGTAAGCCACTGCCATGTGGCAGTATACAGATTAATAGAAATTGGTTAAATTAATATAAGAGTTAGCCAATAAGAAGCTAGAGCTAATGGTCCAAACAAAGTTTTAATTAATACATTTTCTATGTGTTTATTTTGGTTCTGGGTGGGCTCCTTACTACAAGCTAGATTACTTGACTTGAATAACTGCGTTGAACCTATTAGTTTTATATCATTAGGTAACTGATAAATTATATTGCTTAAATTTCTTAATCCAAGAAACAAGGATAATAATAATATTTTCATAAGTCAGATAGAAGTTTAATAAACTAAGCATTTTACTATGTTGAGGGTTTCTGAGTACGTAGTAGCTGGTACAAAGTAGCTGTTATGCAAAGACTCTTACCTTTAATGCTTTATTTGAAGATATTGAACCTTAGTAAAGACAATTCTAGCAACTTGGTTTAACAATACTTAACATTAGAAAGTTAGGATTTGTTGCTTTTAAAACATATTCCTGTTATTCATGTGTATTGTCACTATCTTTATAATAGAGAGCTAAATGATTTTTCTCCCTTTTCTGCATAAACACACACACACTTTTTTATTAACACAAAAATTAACCTACTATCACTCCCTTCATTTAAAAAAATTGTATGCATTATTAGACTTCCTAGGGCTCACAAGTCCCATTGTTTGAAAACCTTGGGCAGTACGTTTTCAACTAGCTTGCTGGACTAACACAGCAAACGTGGTATGTAGTCCATTGCTGATGAATGGACTAAAAATAGCTTCAGTTGAATATTTTTATTTTTATTATCACATTTTCTCTTAAATTAGTGCTATAAAAGCAAGGATACACTTTGAATGGTGTTTCCCTGATTTGAGATTATTGCTCTTGCTGCCTTTAGAGTTTGTTCCCCGAGGGACTTGCAGAAACCACTGCCTATGCACATTGTGAGCACCTAATCAGTTATATTATGCTAATAAGCCTTAATATGGCATGGTCTTGGGTTTAGAATCACAAGCCTTATTGTAAGTGTCAAAATGATTCTGATCTTAATATATCCCCTGTAGTTATACATTAATAAGGGCTGTAGGAGCAAGTAATGTAGGTGGCTCTTTCTTAAAGGACATGGATCTTTTTGCTATTTGATTTGGAGATCACAACCCTGAGAGACAATAAATAGCTAACATTTAATTTCAGGATGTAATATTTGTCTTCCCATACTAACAGAGCATTTACTTTGAAAAATGTCATTTATCAGTCACCAAGACAGCACTGAGAACATGATAGGAATAGTATTTACTTATGGTTTTCAAGCAAATAAGTAAATCCATGTTTTGTGCATATCACTGTGTTATAGTTGTACAATGGACTTGAATAAATGGTGCTTGTGCACAGTCGTCTTGCACAGGTGCTCTGCAGCTATAAAAGCTGTGGGAAAGAAGTTAAAGAACTTTGGCCAATGGTTGAGTCAGATATAGAGCTCATTTTATTTGACTCCAAGTCTAATTTCTACTTGGAAGAGGTGGTGTCTTTAATTCATAGATTGTAATAATGATTGGAAAGAAAGAACATAATTCTGAAGCTATTGGTTCTAATATTAAAACAATGTCTTTGGTAAAAATGTAGAAAATATGTAATGGGCCTAGTTATTTTTAGTACATATTTCACAAAACTATCGGCAGAGTTGGTGTGTTGTTTTGTTTTTTGGTTTTTTTCTTTTTTGGTTTCTTATACCTTATTTTAATCATTTGACATTAGTATTATAGAGTATAATAAGGATAAGAGACATTATGTAACATGACAGGCCTGCTGTTGGGGTTTCTCTCCTGCCCAGTTCACACAGCCAGCAAAGTCCAAAAGAAAATCACATAGATGTCTCCATAAGTTATAAACTGAATGGCCCATTAGCTCAGTCTTTGTCTTAGCTCTTATAACTTATATTAACCCATTTTCCTTATCTATGTTAGCCACATGGCTCAGTACCTTTTTCAGCAGGACAGGTCACATCTGGCTTCTTCTGTGGTCTAGGCAGGACTGTGGAGGAATGGGCTTCCTCCTTCCCAGAATTCTCCTGTTTTCATTGTCCCACCTATACTTCCTGCCTGGCCAATCAATGTTTATTTAAAACATGATTGACAGAATACAGACAATTCTCCCGCACCAACATTGAACTAGAATTTTCTTCATGACACCTGCACTAGAGAATATGTTTGCTTTTATGAGGCAACTGACAAGAATAAATGAGTGAAATTTCTTTCAGAATGAGCCTGACAGGGAACCTCTGTGTTTCTCTTTAGTCTGATTTCTGTATCAGAAGGGTAATGACTGACTCAAAGTCTTTTGGTTTCCAAATAAGTGCAGGGTTTCTGAGGCATGCAATTATCCATGTGAATACAGCCTTAGTCTCTGCCGCCCCCAACCCCAGTGAGTGTTAACATGTAGAATGCACTTTCTATCTGTAGACTTTGAGGTACTCTGATGGAAGATTATTTCTGATATTTAGAAAAAGGGTAGGCTGTCTCTTGGAGATTTCTAGCTGCTGTGATTGACACCTGGTTTCAGGTGCTTCTTTTCCCATTGCTATGGTTATATGTGAGTATATATCAAAATGAACTTCTGAGTGATGTGCAAGGAGAGCAAAGTGGGATTTTTCTACTCTTGTGATCTCTGAAGTTCTTAAAGACATCATTTTTAGAACAAATTGATTTAATATCATATATATATATATATATATATATATATATAAAAGATCAAGTGGGATTTTCCTTTTAAATATACAAAAATGATTTGGAAAATAAACTAAAGGTCTTTAAAACTGAATTATGAGCTGGCTTTCAGGTAAGAAAACTGGTATCGAATTTTCACTTTAGTGTTAATGATTCAAGACTGATTTATTTGAGTCAGCAGATGATGTGTTTCTAAACAGTGATCACCCAAAAAGAATGCATGCATCCTTTAGTGTAATGTCTGGAATTGATTAACTAATTAATTTTATGGCAGTGCGGCTCAACCTGGGGCCCCACATATGCTAGTCAAGTGCTCTACCGTCGAATCATGTGAACAACCAAATTTAAAGTCTTTCTGCTATATGGTCATTTTCACTAAGGAAAACTAATGCTCAGAAACAATGAACACTGCATGATAAATGCATAGATAAGATGTTGACTGAAGGTTTTAAGGTCTAAGTATTATCTTTCAAGATCAACTAACATAAAAGTACATTTTAAAGGCCTATTCTCAAAATAGATAGAAGTTTAGGGAACCATAAAATAAAACCTTCCCATTTGGAGATGCTTAAATTCCTTGAGGATGAGATTTTTCTAATAAAGCAAGGCTGGTTACTCATTTGGTAATCTAAAGTCAAAACATTTACTTTTTTGATGCTGATTTTGGAACACTATCATTAAAACTGCTGAAACTTTACTTTTGTGCAAAAAATAGAGGTGAATATGTGCTTTATTCACTATTATCAAGATTCTACAATACTTCTCTTTTCTGTCTGGTTCTGTGAACTCTCTTATGGTATTTGCTCTGGGTTCCTCAGGTTGACTAGTCAACCAAAAGACGGCTAACAGAGAAGCTTATTGTAATGTTGCCCTGGTAGCACCACATCACTCTTTTGGGAGAATTAACTTATGCTTGTAAAACAGATAATCACTGGTGGAAAAAAATCATGCTAATCAAGTACATAGTACATAAAGCCCTAGATTAGTGTCAGCAGTTTGGTTGGCTTTGTAATTAGAAGTGAAAGAAAACATATGTCATCATTGGTATGAGACATTGACTATTTTTGTCACTTTAAAATCATGAAGTATTTCAGTACAGCAAGATTCCAAGCAATTCCCTTCTATTATTCCATAAGACTAAGTTCGGATTGTTCTGTGAGTGGGAAGTGATGCAGTAGAACACATTATTTTTTGGAGTCTTATCCTGATTAAGATGTGTCCTGGTTCTTAGTCTTTTCTTTTTTAGCAAATGTTGATAATTAATTTCAGACAGTGGCAGCCACCCCATTTTTCCTTTCAGTGGCAAGATATTTGAGATTTAATTTAGATTTCAGAAACTACTCTGGCCGGGTGGTGGCGGCACACGCCTTTAATCCCAGCACTCGGGACGCAGAGGCAGGTGGATCTTTGTGAGTTCGAGGCTAGCCTGGTCTACAAGAGTTAGTTCCAGGACAGGCTCTAAAGCTACAGAGAAACCCTGTCTCAAAAACCAAAAAAACCAAAACCAACAATAACAACAACAACAAAATAGAATCTACTAAAAGGAATATAGTATCAAGAACTAATGAGCTTTTCTTTATTATTATGATCATGCGTGCTTTAATTTCTCACGAGATTCTGTTCTATGCCATGATTTTTGTTGTGCATGGTTTGAAATCTTTCATCATACTTGAAGAACAATACCCCCACCACCCTGTGTCGGAGAACTAGCAAATAAAGCCCCCTGCTGCATCTTTCCCTCTGCTGGCCTCCAGTTGGTTCTTCCTGCTGTTCTGTCTCCAGGCGGACTGGCCATCTGCTGCTAGATCACAGCTACCTCTTCTGAATGATGCTCTGGTTCTCTCATCCCATTTCTAAATGCCTGGATGTTGCTAGTCGTTGCTTTTGCCACCTGCTGAAAAGCTGACAAAACACGTTTCTATTTGGAATTTTTGGTTTTGAATATTCTCCTGAGACATAGAAGTCTCATTTCTTATTTTGCAGATGTGTATGGTACAGAGTTCTTGCTGGAAGAATGCATCTTTGACGTGGTGCAGTCCAGGTTCACACATGTTTGAATAGAATGTAGTATCACAGACAACAGAAAGTCACACAAACATGCAAAGTGTGCTATTAATGTTCATATTATTCATTTAACTTCATAATTAAACATTTTGTTTTTATTTACTGATATGAAATTTGGACTTGGGTTTGTGTGTTACATTAATAATATAAAGAAGAAAGTTGATAGAGAAGCAACAGAGATCTATATTTCAAGTATAGAGGTGGGCAGATCCCATGGCAGAGCCTCTCCTCTGCTAAGTTTATTGTGGTCTACTCATAATAACCCCATCTCTTTCTTAGTCAAAATCCCTTTGAAAGTCAGATTTGCTGGTACATAGTCATTCTTAATGATGCTGCATAGGATATACCATAACTGTCTATTTTAGGATTTAACATTTTTGTATATCATGCCTCAAAAGATTTACAGACATAGCCCTCTGTTTTAAGTTGAAGAAAACATTTCTATGGGGATCTAAGATAAGATAGTCCAGATATATTATATTCTATAAGCCTAGACTGCATATAGACTCCAAAACAATTCGGCACAATAGAAATATAATATACAACATATAGGTAATTCTGAATTATTTTCCTAGTAATCACACTGAAAAGAATTAAAAGAAGCAGGTGTAGGGGACAAGGTGTTGGCTAAGTGTTCAGTGTCCTTGCTAAAGAAGAATGGAACCCTGTGCACAGATTTCCTTGACCGAGTTAAAAAGCTGAGTGTTTTAGAGCATAAGTGCATTCTTAATGCTGACGTTGTGGAGACAACAGGACCCTGGAATTTTATGTCCAACTTGTCTGAACAGACAGCTAAGCCAGGTTCAGTGTGGGACCTGTTTCAATAACTAAGGTGGGGAACAACTGAGGAAGGCATTCAGAGATGACCTCTGACCTTCATGTGTACATACACAAGTATTTAACCCCTCAGGCATACAAAGACACACACACACACACACACACACACGTGTTGCGAATTAGGTATGCACGATAAATAACCAAGCCAGCTAAAGAATAAGAGTTATATATTTAATGGTGAAAAAGGGTTCACTACAAGAGTGAGAGGTCCGACGTCCTATCTGTCCAGCAGGCACCACAGAGAGAGAGAGTAGACACCTGGGTTGTCCCTGGTTTTTCTACCTGGGCCCCAGGTAGTCACACCCTAACTAAATGTGATTGGTTGATAGAGTTTCCCCATCAACAGAGAGAGAGAGAAAGAAAAAGAGAAAGAGAGAGAGAGAGAGAGAGAATTTTAATATAGTTAACCCTCAGTAGGATCATTCCCCCACCAGAAGTCATAAACCATTTAATAAAAACTCCAGAGCTATGGAAGGGGTTTGGTATGGAATGTTCAACAACACCCTCCTCAACATAGGCAATTATCCTTGGTTACTGGACACAATATGAAGGTAAGACATTGTCATAGAAGAAGCCACGTACTTGAGACACAGAAGTTGGAGAATTCAGGATGGTACTGACTGGAAGGCTCTTGCCTGAAGGTTAGGTTTCATTGTATTGGATGTTATTATCCAAGGGGCCAAGCATAAAAACTGTCAGTAATCCTAACCCATAGTGAAGCCTGAAAACCAAAGCAGCAATGGGACTAGCAGAATACCCCCAAACATTCAACAGAGGTACTTGTTTCATGATGGTATTCAATAGCTGTCTAATTATACCTAAAGCCAGTTCAGTGGAGGGAGTTTATGCCTCATACTGTAAATCTATCCAATGGCCAGAAAGGTAATAAACACTAGGGCAAAGCCTACTAATACTATATCACTAAAGTAATATACTTTCAAACTGTCTTTTAAATACTCTTTTTATACCCCAAGATAAACACAGATCTTACATATCATCAAAGAAGCTCCTTTTTCTAACAGAAAAGGCCAATGTCAGAGATTCACAATTGGTCAAATTGCAGAGAAAAGGTTGCCACATGGTACTTAGTTCCAAATGGGACATCCATAACACAGTTGCAACACTTAAGACATGGAGCCAATAGAGTGTAAGAGCCTGAACTGCATGACGGTTGTGTGATAGTGTCTTCTGGACAAGACAAGGATGTTGTTCCCATAAATTTCCCACAATATGACTGCCTGCCGAAGACCTACAAAGGGGACACAGGTCAACATGTCAGAATGGGCAGAAAAACAATTTCCAAAAGATCTAACAGTAGTTAGATAAAGTGCTTTTAGGGATGAGAACCTAAGCTTAAGAACCCATACCTATATTAAAAAAAAAAAAACAAACCTCTAAATGGCTTTAGTAGGTTATAGAAGAGGCAATGAGTTTAAAAGGGGTGGTTGGGGGAACATTGGAAAAATGGAGGTGAGGAAAAAGGCATGTGTGGAAGTGATCCCAATACTATATTTTTCTATAAAATTAAAATCAATGAAAAAATAAAGACAGCCTTTCCAAAGATTAGGGTAACTTTGGGAATTTGCCTCGGGATGTAATAGAGGTTGGAGATGTAGCTCAGAGGTAAGGCATATACTAGGTGTGTGGGAAGCTCTCAGTTCATAATTGGTACTCAAGCCACACACAATCCAGAATTATTTAGCGTAACAGAAGTTAACCTAGTGGTGCATGTAAATCAGCCAAGAATCTCATTTTCTTGCATCTTCACCTTGTGAAATAACACATAAAGCATAAAAATGAAGAGACAGCCCAATAATGAAGAATAAAGAGTAAAAATAAGTCAATACTTCCAGTGCAAAAAAATATTAGGCTTATAGTGAAATTCTCTAGGAAAAACACACAACATCTTATTTTTGCCATGTAGCATGACCTCTTTAAAAGCTCTCATCTCATTTCCAAAGGAAATAGAAAATCGATAAAAACATCAACAAGTAAGCCAGGTGCTTCAAAGAGGAAATAGAAAATCAATAAAGCACCCAGGGAAGTACGTTCTATGGTAACATTTGTAAGGAAATTAGCATATGATCAGAGGAAGAAAGTATATGTGCCTAATATACAGAATGATTTAATGTCATGAAGGCTAGGAGAGAAGTTTAAGTGAGAAGTTGATGCCATAGAAATGTCATTCTGTGATGATTTTTCCTTTGTTTTTGGAACAAGGAATGACTAGAATGATTCATTGTGATAGATATTGGATACATAGTCGGACATTAGTACATTTTTATGTAGGTATTTATGTCATTCTACATTATATTAAAATTGGCTTTTGACACAACTAGGTATAGGATGAAAAAAAAATCTATGACTTTCAATCTTATCAGCTTTTCTGATATGTACAACCATTCTGCCCAAGTATTACATTTGGGCATTTCTTCAGAGTTTAGGTATAGTGTAAATCTTTCTACACTTTTATCCACATATTTAAAGGACATAATATTAGCTTTCCTAAGACTGCATGTATTTATAGAACAAGGATTAACATGTGAGTAAGAATCTAATCCCTTTTAAATAACTTTTAATCTATGTAATTTATAATGACTTTTAAATAGCCTCAAGATATTTTTAAATGGCAAAATCATTAGAATTATAAAATTGCATTCCAACTTTAATGGAGATAATACTTTAGTTACTTTGATGCTATCAGATAGGCAGTAGAATAAATGAATTCTGAGAGATTTCTAAGTTTTAATTTTAATGAAGTAGTGACATATTAAGAAGACTATATAGTATTTAAAGTACAACCTAAAACTGCTTCTAACTTTAAAAACAAACGTTTATTTTAGAACACACTTTATGTTTATATTATGAAATTTTGTGGTGATTGTACAGAGCTCTCACATAACCCTTCACACACATTTGTTTAACCCAACATTCTTCTGGAGGAATACTTTCCACATTATATTACTTAGAAATTATGGGTACTCTTCAGCAAAGTAGTGAAAATTGCACTCCGTTTCCTTGAAGGTGGAGTATGTGCTTCAGGGTTGTTTGAAACTTTGCATTGGAGACCTACCTTCTTTGGTGACAGTCTACTCACTATTACCAGTATGAACTTGTATATTTTGTATTTCAGGAAACAGTCCTATATCTTAATTTTGTTTCTCAGCTTCCTTCAAACTTGGCTGTTCTGTTTCATTGGCATTCTACATGCATTTGTACACAGGCTTTTATTTTTCTGTGATTTGTGGTTTCTGACATTACAAGATGTTTCAGAATTTCCTCTTTTTTTGCTTCAAGCATTAAATTCATAATTTCTCAGCGATCAGTGATTTCTTTCATTTAAGAATAGTTTTAGCAACCAAATTTTAGTCAGTTTATATGCTCATTGCTGCTAGCCAGGTGTCATTATTTCTAAGATTCTCAGTTTGACATTACAAGGGCAGAACAGGCTATGCAAATATGTGTGTGTATATGTATGTGTATGTTGTAATGAGGGGCGGGCTGCTGTGTCCCACCGCAGCACAACTCCCAGCCCCCAGCTGCAGACCTGCTCAGCCGCCGGTTGCTTGTACCTGAAATGATTACACACAAACTGTATTCATTTAAACTCTGCCTGGCTTATTATCACTAGCCTTTTTTTTTTTTTTTTTTTTTTTGCTAACTCTCACATCTAAAACTAACCCATTTCTGATATGTATCACCACTTGACTGTGGCTTACTGGCATGAGTCTAATCAAAGTCTGTCCCAGGTAGAAGCATCATGGGATCTGTTACACTTCCTTTCTTCCCCAAATTCTGTTCTGTCTACTCCACCTGCCTAAGGGCCAGGCAGTCCTTTATTAACCAATGAAAGCAAAGAAATACAGAACAACTCTCCTACACCAACACAACCCGCACCTATTACAACATGTGTATGTTTATATGAATCAATAATATTATCTGGACATATATTTATTTAATATACATTATCTAGACAATGGATGGTTGGAGAAGGCACACACGCACACACATACATACACATTTTCACCATTATTTGTCTGTTGCTTTAGGATCTATGTTAGTAACAGAAAGGTTACATTGCTGCCTTATTGCTATCTTGTGGATTACAGACTTTATTGGTGTAATAATGATCTGCTAGTACTTACCTAATACATCAATATTATTTATGCACAGGTGACTATGTGTCTACTTTTGTTTTCAATAGTGGTTTATTCTATATCCGAAAACTTTTAAAATAATTTAAAATTTTAAATTATAATATATTTATATCATTTCCTTTTTTTTCCTTCCTCCAAACCCTTCCAACAATAAATGGTCACCCCTGAAAATATATACAAAAAAGTATACAGGTTAGGCAGGTTGTATTTATGTACTTAGGAATACACAAATAACACACACACAAACACACACACATTCGCAAGATTTTTAAAACTTGTCATGGTTGAGCACAGATAAAGTACTTAAATAAATATATCACAAAATCCTTATTTTTACCAAAAATCTTTCCAAATTTAAAAAGATTATTTAGGTTACATTGTGTACAATTTTGATTATTATAATTAGAAGTTACTGCTTTGCCAAATATAGACAATGCCATACTTCTATTGCTTTATGAACTTCTTCCTTTATATTTTTTCTTGTGGTATAATTTCTTCATTAACCTTTCTTCACAGCAACTGTAAGTATTGCAATCTCCATGGCTGACTTAAGTATTTACTTCTCCATGAATTATCTTTATCTGTAGTCCCATCATGAGATCCAGGATCATGGAGTCAGCCTGTGTAAGTAATGAGGATCTTTTCATAAAGGACTGAAATATGAGATATCCAAACCAGCTGCAATCAGGTTTAATAATTGTGTTTGTACAGGAAAAAAAAAGTCCCCTATTCCATCTTCTTTTGATCAGAGTCAAATAAATGAGTCAGAAAGGACATACAGGCTAAGGAAATTTAAATGACAGTGGGTAGTGAAATAAAGAAATACATCATGGGAAATGAGTGCAGAGTTGTAAAAATTGCTCCAAATTCCTATTTGGCTTAAATATTAATGTATTAGGATTGAGTAAAGCTATGTTTTTCAGAAGGAATTTTAAAAATTTCTAGAAACAAGATAAAAGTTTGCTTCCCTAACAAGTAAGTGCCCCGTGGTTGGTTGGCACTCTATGCTGTAGAGGATTGAACTCTTCCTAGTTTGCTTCTCAGCTATGTAAGACTCAGTTTGAGTTAGCAACAGGCATCAGTACAGAGAAAGAGAAAGCAAATCACCTTCCCCAAAGCACCCAAAATACTGTTAAGTAACAATTATATTTACCTTGTGTTGGGTAGAACATAGACATACAATTGTACACATGTATAAAACAGACTTATAAATACAGTCTTGATTCTTTGTGTCTATTCTATGTGTGCCCATGTGCTGGTTAGTTCTAAATATCAACTTGCCACGACTGAGAATCACCAGGGAAGAGATCACCAGGATTGCCTAGTTCAGTTTGGTATGTGGTCATGTCTGTAAGGAATTGAAGGAATTGTCTTAACCTCTGATTAATGTGGGAAGACCCAAGCTACTATTGCCTGTTACCATTGCCTGTGAGGATGGTCTTGAATCCTGCAAGTGAAGAAACCTGGCTAAGCATAAGCAACCTTCTAAGTAGCAAGAATGTGTTAACTTTTTGCTCTTTAATATGAATGTTATGCAATTAGTTGATCTGAGTGCCTCTCACAACTTCCCCTCAATGATGGACCATACCTGGAATTGTAAGTAAAATAACTCTTTCTATCCTAAAGTTGCTTTGAATCAGGGTATGTGTTATAGCCGTGGATATGAAACTAGAAGAGTTCCCAAAATTGTTAATCCTTTTGGAACATGTAGACAAATGTAGCGATATATTATTTATATTTTAATAAATAAATCTCGCCTGAAGACCAGAGGCAAAGCTAAAGCCACTAGAGTTCAGGAAATGGTGACACACACCTTTTATCCCAGTATTTGGGAGAAAGTGCCAGATGAACCTCTGTGAGTTCAACGCCACCTTGTGCTACACAAGACCAATACAGAAACAAATCCAGGTCGTGGTGCCTCACCTTTAATCCCAGTCCTAGGGAGTCATGCCTTTAATCCTAGCACTAGAGGGAATATAAAATGTGAAGAGAGAGAAGCTTAGTCAATTAATTTGTGGTCACTTATCTTTGGTAAAGGTAAGATTTCTCCAATGACTTAACTACCTTGCTTTTCTCGATTTAGGGTTGAACCCCAATTTCTGTCTCTGTGTATTTATTATTTGTGCTACAGAAAATGGTTTGGAAGTGAAAGTGTGATACCAATACTACCAACTTGGTGACAAACTTTTAATTAATTAAATAAAATGTGGTAAAGATAAGGTAGCCAAAAGACCAAACAATAGGTAGGAATATAAAAACTAAATTATAAAATGATGACTTAGTGCACTACAAAATACAAGCAAGTAATAACGACCTTGAGCTGTGGATGTATATGTCTGACAGATAATAATAATTTTTAATAATTTTGTATTATTGAAGAAAACACAAACAAACCAGGTCCTGAACATGGTAGAGTTAAGCATTTGTTATTAAAGTTTGAAACATCTTAGTGATCTTATGTCAACACAGTACTAAACTTGTTCTAGGAATTAACTCCTTTCATGTTGCTTAAGTGATTGATGTCTTCTAATATTCTTCAAAAGTCATGTTAAATCAATCTTTGGGATTTCGGAAGCTTGCTTAGTTTTTCAAATATTACCTGAACAAGGAGACTTGCAAATTACACAAAAGAGGAAAAGTTAAATTAAAACTGTAAAACTGAAAAATTTAAGTCTTCATAGTGTGAAAAGATATGGTCTGAGGCCCACAAATAAACCACCTAGAACAAACCAATACATATTAATTTTAAAAGAATAGTAACATATTAAAACCTAAGGAAAATATTATGCGTAGGATTTAATTTTGTGTGCTTTACTAAGTAAAAAGTTTGCATAATATGGTCACATTAGATAATGCTCATTGCTGTGGAACTTAGATTTTTATATTCCTTATCTTTTATAAAAGTTACAGAAGGCAGATCTTAATATTTATAAAGTATTCAAGAGGTATTTTTAAAGTCAGTAACAGTCTCTGTTTCTTTCTGTGAGTGTGTGTGTGTCTTTGTGTAAGTTATTTGGTCAATATGTCTGGTGCATCTTGTGTGGTTGAAGATGTTCTTATAATCTTGACTGCTGATTATGAGATAGTTATTTTCTGTTTAGTTGGTGAAAAAAATAAGTTCATTGATTACTGGAAATGTGTAAGAGTCATCATGTTAATTTTCACTTTTACTTCTCTGTTCATCTGTTTACCCTATTGTTCTTTTACATTTTTAAAACTTGTTTTATTTTAAGACAAGATGTAAATGCAGAAATTTCCAACATAATACATCTGGAGGATTAATTTGACCTTTATAATATCAGCATTGAAGGAATCTAGGGAAATATATACTTCTGAACATTTAATAACTACACCACCATGAATTAGTGAATAGTTCCCTGCTTTTGTATTATGAAAATATAGCATCGGGACTATAGTTGAAAAGTTCAAAACACAAAAGTTACAGAACTGGTAGCATTTTGAATGTCTGCATTACTTTTAATGCAAAATTCCTCCTTTGTTAGATCTGGGGAATACTTAAGCCTTGGCACTATAGATCTCAACGAGGAGAGACTGCACAGTGACTATGCAATTCAAAATGCTTTGAAAATTTCAATTCCAGGGGCTGGAGAGAGATGGTTCAATTGCTAAAGTGCTTGCCATGCAAGCATGGGCTTTGAGTTTAGAAGCATAAATGCATATGAAAACCTGGATGTGGAGAGGAGCCTATAATTCAGCTCTGGGAAAAGAGAGAGAAGAGGGGATTGATGACCAACCAGTCAGTCAGGCCAAATTAGAGAGGTTCAGGTTAAATGAAGTTCAGTGAGAGCAAGATATCTCATGGTAGTCTCTGACCTCTGGTCACATTTGCATATGACCACAGACATGAACCTGCACACACACACACACACACACACACACACACACACACACTTCAATCAACAACATGCTTATGTATGAAATAATGATATTAAACATTGTTCCAAACTCATAAGCTTTCTTACAGAAATTCCTGGAATGAATTGGTTTCAATTATGTGCTTTAGGCTTTCCGTTTTGTTCTCCTCTGACAAAACCTTTCAGAAGAATAAACTCCATTCCCACCCCACCCCCTGACACAATACACCTCTTTTTGCTCAAAAAATGTGATCAGGAAAGTGAATATTTCCTCACGCCTTTTTTCCCTCCCTCCAGCAGCATTCGTAGGGAATATAGTGTGTCAGTTATTACAATTTTTCTACTCCAGGTGCCATGTTTCCCAAATAGGTTTGACTTTGCTCAAACAACACATTGTTGGGAAAATGCTCAACATTAATCTTTCCCCCACTTTTCATTGAGGAAACAAATGTGTGGAAGAAAGCTCAGAGCCATTTACTGTTCAAAGGCCTTCAGATCTTGGGCCGAGCCCCACAGATTCCAAGCCTTTGGCACAGTTTCTGCAGCACGCTTTACTTTTTCTGACAGCAGGAAAAGCTCTTTGGCCCACTTTCTCTTCTAAACTTTAGCTAAACTTCAAACTCCTTTGCTTTTTTTTTTCCTCCCTTCTTTTGCTAAAGCTCGTGATCACATGCTGAGTAAATAATCTATAGACCATGATCTGCTGTCCTGTCAGGCTTGTTATCCACACTCTAAACCCCCTATGTCTGGGAAACCTGCCTGGTAAGTATTCTCAGGTAGGTTTTCTAACTACCTCCCCCACTGGCAACCATCATCGTTGCTTATACACTCGGAACTCCCTCATAGCATGCTGACTATATTTGGAAGAACTAATTGGTGGTTCTGGTGTCTTTGTTAGGAAAAAAGTGACACTTTTTGAAGTTAATAAAAATCTCTTCAGCTCCAGCCTTTTATCAGATGTAACAAAACGTTGTTTGAACAAATATGCTCTCAGTAGTGGTGACAGTTCCTTTCTGCTTTTCCTAGCCATCAACATCTTAGCAGAGGAAAGGGAGGAGAAGTTCCTTAAAGGTATAAAATTATTTTTTGAAAAATGGCAGTTCTTTATAGAAAAACGCTTTACAAATCAATAACTCAATTAAATTAGCTTAGAATTATAATGTGTCAGCAGCTTTGTAATATATAATTAAGTAAAATGGTTTTTCAATTATTTCAAAGGAACTTTGAGTATATATTTAAATACTCCTGACTTTAAAACAGTATTTGTGTGCTACCACAATTAAGAGAGTAACCGATTATTCTTGGTCTTAAAATCAACAAAACTTAAATACAGGACTATCTTTAGCTCTTCAGATTTTACAAGAGACAGAGAGAGATTTATCAGTTACTGAGAATTAACCAAAATTAATTTTCTCAATATTTGAACTCTAGTACAAGATACACTTAAAGTCTTGCTTATTTATTCGTGAGTGCTAAAACATGTGCCCTCCTTTTAAGTGGAAAAATAAAACCCATTCCATATAGCACAACACAGAAGAGTGGCTAGGGGCACTCATTTCTCCCTTTCTCATTGATATGAGTCATCTACTCTTGCCACCCTCGAAAGTATAAAATCTAATTAAACAGATTGAGATAACCTTAGGCTCCCTTTTTCTAAAAGGAATTTAAATGCTACCACTGATTATATTACAGTGCTATATTATCAAGTATGATTTTGACAATATGGAAGGAAAAAGCGTTTGCTCTTATAAATTGATCAACCATGCCATTTTCTTTTTTTTAAAAAACTGAGATATTTATTAAATTGAATATAAAAACGTAAACGATCTAATTATTTTGTTTTGTATTTGTTTGGCTAATGATCTTCTAAACTCAGCCCATTAGTTTGGAGGGAACACAATCAAAAGTGATACGTAAATATATTAAAAGTAAGCATGCATGAGAATATCTGGATGAGGAGTTGATAAGTCAGTAGAATGCATGTTAATCCAAACAATGTAAAATTCAGGTGGATAAAATATCCAAATAATCATAACCATGTTGGCAGAGGCTGCTTGTTCGTTTCCAGCTATCCATACCACGAAACAATCACACAGAAACTGTATTATTTAAATTGCTGCTTGGCCAATCACTTAAGCACATTTCTGGCTAACTCTTATGTCTTAAATGAACCCATTTCTATTAATCTGTATATTGCCATGTGGCTATGGCTTACTGGTAAGGTTCCAGTGCATCTGTCTTTGGCTGTGGCTACATGGCTTTTCCCTGACTCCGCCTTCTTTCTCCCAACATTCAGTTTAGTTTTCCCTGCCTAGCTCTTTTCTGCTAAACCACTGGCCAAAACAACCTTATTCATTAACCAATAAAAGCAACACATAGCCAAACTGACAAGTTTGAATGCAAGCTATTATTAGCACCTTTTCTATATGATTATCCCTCCAAACTAGTAAAATTCAAGCAGGGCTTTATCAAATCTGTTAAGGTTATGGATCAATGTGTAAAAATATTTTCTTTATTATTTGCACCACTCATTAATTACGCCATTCATGTAGACAGTTGGATTTCTTTTCTGTATCTCATACTGGGTGAACCACAATTGACACAAATATTGGTAAAGCACTCACCCTGCTTTCTATGACATTATGGAATTAAAATCCATTCTAATTATAAAAAGAGTCTGTAGTTAAGGAAAAACCACAACCAAATCGAAGTAAGAGAAGAAATGAGGAATTAGTAGAAATAAATATAAAAATTGATCCATCTACCTAATGGGATTAAAGATGACAGTATCCTCAAAATGCTGTATATTAGTTAGTAATGCACATTATTTATTGTTAAAGGTTCACATTGTTATTATTTCTTAATGTTAATATTTTCTTAAAATGTTTTAAACTGTGGTTTTCCAAATGCGTTGTGCTGGATATCTTTGTGCCAGCTTAACAGAAATAAGAGTCATTTTAGAAGGGAGAACTTTGATTGAGAAAATGCTCTCACCAATTGGCATATGGGCAAGACTTAATGATGCTGAAGTTGGATGCCCCAGTCCACTGTGGATGGTACCATCCCTGTGCTGGTGGTCCTGGCTTCTTTACAAGAGCAGGGTGAGCAAACCCTTGGGGACAAGCCGATAAGCAGCATCTCTCCCTGGCCTGTCCTCCTGCCCCAAGTTTTTTCCCTGGGGATTTTCTATGATGGACTTTTAAACTACAGGGTACAATAAACCCTTTCCTCCCCAAGCTGATTTTGGCCTTGGTGATTTATGTATGACAGCAATATGAATGCTAATGAAGACACATATAGCCTTTAGTTCAGCAGAGATCAATTACTCACTCTCATACATGTTTATATTGAACAAAATTTTTATTTCTTTATTGTTTTCATGATCTCAATTCCATATTTTCTGGTCATCACTTAACCCTGTTGTACTCATAGTATTTGTTATTATTATATTTTCTTTAAAAATGTGAATCTTAAAAATGTTATCTCTATTCTCATATGTTTTGATACTAAAGACTAGAGATAAATAATTAAATTGAAATTAAGAATTTAGGCTCTGTAGTGATATCTGGACCTGAGATGCTGCTGAGGGCATGTATGTGTTCCTGCTGCATCTGGTATCTGTGATGATTTTCATGGACCTTGTCCCCAGAGATGTTCATAGGAACAATGCCTATTAAAATTCCAGGGCCTTGATGGGCTGGTCCCACCACTCCCATTCCCTGGGATATTTGGCCCTGCCCCACACTGGACAGTGCAGCAGGAGAGCTGGCCTTGCCTCCCTTCCCAATGGGGGATCTGTTCCCCCTGCACTTGGGAGAGCTGTCCTCATGATCTTAGAAAAAGCTTGCTCTGCCCCTCACTAGAGAGGGCAATTGCAATGACTAGGCCAACCCAACCAGCTATCTCCCATCTAGACCCACAACCTAATGTCTACTCCATCTATGACCTCCTAGAGTATGTGAATGACTGGTCCTGCTGAAGATAACCACATGACTTGGGGCAACAGCTAGATAACCAAGAGGAATTTCAGTGAGGGTCCAGTGATGATGGTATCCCAGAATCCTTAAACCAGACCAATGACTTATTGCTATGAATATTTTGTGGGTGTGGCTGATTGGACAAAATGGTATACTGTGTGATGTCACTATGATGAATGAAAGAGTGTTGCAAAGATGAAGGAGTGAGGTGTTTTGATTTTAGGTTTTATTTGTTTTTAATTAATTCTTTGGGGGGCCATCTTCCAGGGGTGGGTGTGCATATGGAAGTACTGGGAACAGAGCAGAATGGGGGTAGGTGACGTGAAATTCCCAAAGAATCAGTAAAAATTATACATTTTAAAAAAGAAGAATTTAGGGTTCATTCAATTCAAGCAGGAGCTGACAGACTTCTTTCATAAAAGGTCAAATAGTAAACATTTTAGACTTTGCAGGCCATGCTTGCAGTTTCTTCCCTAAGCACTTATTGTTGCTGTGGTAGTTAGAATTTTGCTGCTGATAAATAATAAATAAACAGGTAGATATATGTTCAAATAGAAATTCACTTACAGAAACAGCTGGTAAACTAGACATATTTTGACAAGCCCTGCATTAACAGACACATTGCATGTGTGCATTTATAGCTATTGTAAATAGCAATGTAGTTTCCTTGGTAAGTCACTACATTCAGAACTGAGATCCACTAACTGTTGTGAAGGGGCAAGTTTTTATTTTGTGAACTCTATTTTAAGGAAATAAATGCCAATTCTAGCTTTTTCTTCCCTTCTCAATTTTGATAATATTCTCCTGGTACTTAAGGTTTCAGTGTAGCTTTACTGACATATCAAAATGTTCCTTAACACTTGTCTTAACCCAATTCTCTTTCTTGCTGGCACACATAGAAAAACTAATACTTGTGTAATTATGATTTAAAATGAATGAAGTTACTCATTAGTAATGGAAATCAGCCTAAAACTCAGAATTCTGAATTCCCTTCACCATCCTCAGGACACTTAGAACATATCACACTTACTCTGATTGAAATATTAGAAATATGAGCTGTTTATTGGATTAATAGGTAAGGGTGCTTGTCATCAAGTCTGTTGACCTCTGGAACCTATGTGGTGGAAAGAGGGAGTCAACGTTTGCAAGATTCCTTCTGACATACACATATGAAACACAACATAAGAAAATGCAAAATAAAATAAAATAAAGATTTGCAGCAGATATAGTAATTTGGGTGTCTTTTGTAGCAGAGGATAGGAAAAACTAAAAACAATCAAATAAAAACCAAGATTTGACAACTTGTAAAATCATTATTGCATTTTCCTTCTTCCTCCCTCCATTTCTACTCCTCATCTCTCCCCTCCTTCCCTACGACCCTTTCTGCCTTCTTTCTTTCCTCGCTCCCTTTTCAACTGTTTAGTTTTGGTTTTTCTTTTGCTTTACTTCCATGAAACAGACTAGGAATGTAAACATTGCAAATATTGTTTAGGAGTTTCTTAAACTCGATGGGAGGACAAACCATGCCATCTTGGACTAAACTCTAGTTCCAATTTGAAAGATCAAAATTGTTATTACTACCAATGGGCTCACTATTCATTTAAACCCAGAGAACATCCATGTCAGTTTTATTAAGAAACCAGGAAGAGCTGGATGTTTTCTGAGGTCTTGTTCAGAATTAACCTCTTCATATTATATACCTTTTTAAAAGCCAAGAGTATCTAGAGTAGTCCCTCTCTTGTTCCCTCATTTTTCTTCAAAAACTATTGCTTATTTTAAAAATAGCAGTATCAGTAATCTCAGCTACTTATACTGGAAAGTGGGCTTATTGAAATATTGAAAAAAATATGTGGCATTTTATCTCATTGATCCTTAGAAATTCTGTTAGTCACAGTTAATTATTGCTGCATGTCTCTGGGAGAGGCACTAAAGCACTTCATACCAGTCAGAGAGAGAAACTAGAGACCAAAGAAAGAATTTCATCCAAATACAGCTTTGTTTACCAATGAGTTTATTTGGGTTTCTTACAGGAGCACAGGTGAACATAGACATTATGTCTTCAAAAGCCCATTCTGGGATGGATGGTGCTCTCAACAGTCATATTACTATATTTCCCTGAATAACTTGCCAGCAGTTGCAACACAGATAAGACTCTTTTTCCTAGCTGATGGGAGAATCCCTAAGAATCTTCTAGTTCTTGCTAGTCTCACGAGCCTCCAATCCAGAAGGGAATGCTCAACCCAGAAGGAAAAGCTGCACAGCAATGATGTAAACAACCTTTGAAACAACCAACCCCAACCAATCAGGGTAGGTGGCTTGCTGAGTATGAGTGTGTTTTCTACAGACATTCTCATCTTTGACCCAGATGACAGTGAACTTCAGTGCTTTCCACTCCATGCATTAAAGGCATCAGACTTGATTACCTAGTGACTCCTAGAATCTGGAGTCATCAACAAAGAAAGTAACAGAAGACAAGGAAGATCAGGCTGTGACATAGGTGACCCCATATCTGCTATGTTCTCTTTATTGAAGACCTGTGTAACTGTAAGAATGTCAGGACATATATTCCAGCTATTTGTAGAATGGGAAAAGAAACAAGACTTGGGGGATAAGTGGTATTTCTCTTCCATAACCACTAAAAGAGGCTTTCCATGGAACAAATGTGTGCGTGTATGAGTGTGTGTGTGTGTGTGTGTGTGTGTGTGCATATGTGTGTGTGTGTGTGTGTGTATGCACTTCCTTCTTGGTACTTAGAATGTAAGGTCATCTTCTTGTGTGCAAGAAGTAGTACCAGGGAAAGTGAACATAATCCTCAGATAAAATAGAAAACATTAAACTTCTAAAACTATGAGAAACTACCAAGAGAAGTAATCTAAAACTATCAAAAACAACAGCAACAAAAAAGTCTGGTTGTAAAAAAGTGCATGAATCTGAGGTCTAAATACTACCACTGCATATTTGAGCATAACAAAGACTTTCAAGGGCAACAAGAAAAAACTACAATGTAGATAAGATCACATTTAGCTGTAAAGACCTAACAAAAATATATTCATGTCAACTGCTAGAACTTTCCAAGTATTAGAAAACCAGTTTTCTATAATACATCAAGTAAAAGTGCTTTAGAAGTGGATATAATGATACATGGGGATGTCTTTGATTGGCAGGTCAAAACATCTTTACATACTTGTGTAGACCCCAAACTTGCCTCCTTTCTCATGCTTTCAAACAGTGCTCAGTTGAAATATTTGTTCTGATTTCTTTTTCCTTTCCCCTTGTCTTTATGATTTATGTTGTACTGGAATCTTTTAATAAGAAGGTTATTGGGAAGTTTTTTGAGAATTATGTATATAAAGAATGAAAGTACCCTTTATATTTTACAGGTACTTTCTATAAAGAACTCATAATTCTGTGATTTTACACAAACCAATTGAAAACAGGACTAAATATATATAGTCACATGTTATAAATTAATAACTAAAACTGTAATGTCAAAAACAACTCCCATTTTTCCAGATTCTTTTTGTAGAACATCTGACAATCAAAAAATATTAAATTCCTAATTTAAGACATAATATGCAAAATAATATGTCTTGTTTGTCTTTATGTATTCAAATAATTTTCTAGTGACACTGTCATGGGTGTACATTGAGCTTAATATGGCATTTAATAACAGTTACAGAGTTGTTAAGGTCAGAACTTGAGTCCCGGCTTGCCTAAGAAGCTAGAATGGGCTGCTGATCCTCAGTAGTCCTGATAAGTGGATTAAGTAATAGTGCAGAGCAGAAAAATTAGATTCATCCAAAGGGGCCGTATCAGAAAAAGGACAAAAGAGATCTGAGGTCCCTACTTCTACCTCTCAGTCCATCTTCAGAAGCCTAGCATGAGTTATAGGTATAAATAGAAGACAAAATACATGCATAACAAGGTGGTCCTGGTCAAGGTTAGGTACTGACCATCTCCAACTCATCATTATCTCTCCTCCCGTCTGTCCTGTAAATTGGTCTGTACAGGAGACAAGATGTCCCTCTGGATGCCACCAGGCTTTAGCCTTTTTCTACTCCCTGAATGAGATTCCTGAGAAAATACTGACTTTTTGAAGCCCATTGTTTAAACAATCTGATAGCAAAAGAGTTTTTGCACAAGTGACTCTTTAAATATCTTCATTTCTGCTGGGGTGGCTATTATTCAACTTTTTAAAAATATTTAATTTAATTTTATTTATTCATTTTACAAACAAAGCACAGTTCTCCTTCCCTCTCCTCCTCCCTCTCTTTCTTACCTCCTCCCAACCCACACCTATCCACTCCTGAGAAAGGGTGAGGCCTCCTGTGGGAGGTCATCAAATCCTGGCACATTCAGTTGAGGGAGGATCAAGCACTCTCTCCCCCATCAAGACTAAGCAAGTTATCCAACCATACGGAATGGGCTTCAAAATGACACACTGGCAGGAAGGCCACAAACAGACCAGGTTATAAAACTGTTGCAATCATGCAGACAGAATGGTTAGTGTCCATGCAGGATCCATGGACCAGCTGTTGGTCTAGTCTGTGAGTTCTCTCAAGTTCTGGTCCACTGTCTCTTGGTTTCTCCATCATAATTTTGACCTGTTCTTGTATTTGGAGGCTGTTCATTTGTTTCCATGCTGTCCAGACCAGAAATAATCATTCAGAAACTATATAATGAAGTCACTGCTTGGTCAATCACTTAAGTGTATTGTTAGCTAGCTCTTATATTTTAAGTTAATCTATTCCTATTATTTTATATTCTACCACGAGGCTCATGGCCTACCAACAAGGTTTCAGCTGGCAGCTTATGTTTTTCTCCTCTGACAGCTACATGGCTTCTCCCTGACTCTACCTACTTTCTATATATCTTTTCAAGCCTGGCTATATTCTGTTAAACCATTGGCTGAGATCAGCTTCTTTATTCATTAACCAATAAAAGCAACACATATACAGAAGGACTTCCGACTCCCTGCTCATATAATCTCTCCTCTCTCTCTTCAGCTCCTGTAGCTCAGCATGCTGCTTGAATGTGGATCTCTGCATCTACTTCCATGGCTGTTTTATAATGTTTTGATGCCATTGATTGTAAGAATATGATATTAAGACATAAGTATAACTTTTCAATTTTCTTTTTCAATCAAAGAGTGTATTTGATACATTCAGATAATTTCTACTGGTGTTTTTTTTCTTTTGACACAGTTTGACATGCCTATCTTCTTTGTACAACAAATTAAACTCATTTAGAGGCTATCAAAAATATCACTGCTCTATATCAGTATAACCTGTGATATAGGCTTCAGAATTTTAATCAAACTCCTGAAATAGAATGCATATTTTTGCTTATATGTGTTTCACATAGGCACAATTGTTTACATATCCAGTATGTTATAATTCATAGAGGCTAGTTTATATATAGTTTATGTCAATGCATAGATATATATGTGCACAATACTTATATTCAGTTTGATTTTTGTGTTTCCAAATTGGAATTTTAATTCATAATCTTTAAGAGTTAAATTAATAATCTTTATCTTTAAAAGAGAAAAAAATCTCATTAGAAAAGTCTGTAAGTCCAGAGCTGCTAAAGACAGCAGGAAATTATTGGAATTTTGGATTTTACTTTATGTAAAAACTGTTCTATCCTGCTTTATTTTTGAGAATTTTCTCATCTTTAAATCCTGGTGAATTAGATTAGATTTTCTCTTCTTGTAAAGAGGATGTCCTTGCTACTTAAAATCTGTGTAGAAACATAACTTGTTGGATATTTCATGCTCAATACATATCTCTGAGCCTGAGAATTAGAAATCAGTGCTGAACTCATTCTTGGTGTCAACTACTGGGCACAACTCCAATTGATTGCACAAGAGGACTTTTTTTGGTTGCTTAGAGAAGATTTTATAATCTGCATATGAATAGATACAGATGTGCACATAGTCATAAATATAGACTTATGTGAATGTATGGATACATATATCTGTTCATAGATAAATGAATCTCAGAATTGTAAAGGAATTGAAAATATGTCTTCTGACTGCAAAAGCAAACTGCTTCATGGGATACATATGAAATTCACTATCTCTGAGGAGTTAAACCACCTTACTATGACTGTTATACTTCACTACATCCCACGTTCAAGTTGTAATTAGTATCAGTAGCTGAGGTGTGCCACTGTACTTTATGGACCACCTCCGGACTGTCTTATAGTTTATTGCCCAAATGAATGCACACTTGAGTATAAGAACGTATGATATTAGTATGCAAACTAGGATGGATGATTAACAGGATGACTAAAGCATGCTCATGGATCCCTTTAGGTATCTTAGAGCTTATGAGTACAGCATATTTTCATGTGGATATTATGATTTTACCAAGTGAATAGTTCACTGTGTATTTTATTCTTAAGTGCACCTGTTGTAAAACTGTATACGTTGTTATTTGTGGTATATGTCCTGATTTCACTGCAGATGTTTAGTTAAATATAAAATATCACCTATATATTCACATCTCTGACCTATATATGATATTTATAGTGAGGAAATATTATATTTCAGTATACATTTTTAAAAATTACTGAAAATAGATGAAGATAACGTATAATTTCCCCCTTTATTGAAAAGACAGAACAATCCAATAGGAATTAGGAAATGATTATTTCTTTGGAAGACAAAGATATAGCTTGAATCATAGCTATTTGACTCAATAAATTCATTTATGCCTTTAAATTGGAGTTTTATGCTTTGTTAAAATAATATACTGGTTTCTGGTATAACTAACAGATTAAACATTATAAATAGTAAGGATGATATAGAAAAGCACAAAGAAAACAATAAAGATATATTTAAAATAAGTATGAGCAAATAGGTCTACTTTTCATAAATCTGTATATTAAATTATGGTTAATTTTGATAAATAGAATTTTAACCAAACATCTTATGGTGTGTGTGTAGTGTGGTGTGGTGTGTGTGTGTGTGCTCGCATGCATATTTGTCTACGTTGGTTGTAAACATGTGCTAGGGCATGTGTGTGAAGGTCAGAGAGCAGCTCGTAGGAATCATTTGTCTCTTTTCTTGGCACACCAGGAATCCAACTCGGGTTGTCAGTCTTGGCAGCAAATGCTGAGGCATCTTGCCAGCCTCACATTTTATAATTCGAAGTCAATATACATAAACAAAGCCTCCTAATAATAATCTTAAACTTTGTCAAGGACAGCTTCTTCAGCTTATTTCATGTAGCTGTGTTCCAAAATTGTCCTGAAGATGGCACAATAAGTACGTTTTGGTGAATGTTATTAAAGAAGCATTTATAAGACAAATATTTTGGAGGTTAAGACACTAAATTTAAAATAAATCTTTTCTAAGTTTGTAGAAAAGAATTTCTGTAAGCCTTCTTTCTAACTGATGCCCATTGTTTTAATGCAACAAAAATAATTTGTCTCATTGTACCTAAAGAAGAAGTACAAACAGGTTCCAGGTAAGAAAATTGACACAGTCAGTTGCTGGTAGCACAAGTCAGGTTAGTTCATGGATAGTTTTATTGATAATTGTACCCTTGCCATTGTAAAATGTCTCATCAGCTCGGCTGTTATTGTCTATATGGAACACATTCTTTGTCTAAAGTCCAGTTCTTATTAGATTCATTATGTAGACAGGGGCTGGCGAGAAGAAAAATGAGTTGAAAAGAGGTTTCATCAAAATATGAAATATGGTAGGGCCTATTTGTAGAAATGGTATTGACAAGATTCATTACTTCTCTTGGTTGCAATAATTTTGTCTTAAATGTGTGTCTATGTTATGCCAGTTGTATATTACATAAAAATGAAGTAGAATTCTTGAAAATAGAGCGCATAGAAGCATGAGTTCTTTTGGAAATGAGTGGGGTAAAAACATACATGCTTTATTGTTTTGAACATCAGAGGTCACAGTTCTCAGGAGCTGTTATGTTGTTTATATCATGTATGTATTATAGTGTGCATACTGTGCAGTCTCAACCTGTCAGAATTTTAGAATCTAAATATTATCCATGATATAGCCATATGCACAGACATAAATATCAAACAAAAATTAATACTATATATAGATTCTATACAGTAAACCTGTATTCAGAATAATTTGTATAAATACATAAACTTAATTTATACAAATGAACTTATTTCTGGAATGATTGAAGTCAAGAATTAATCCTTTTATGAGCCTGAAAAATTATCTTTCACTGGAAGAGAAGTGCCCCACCTTAGCTGTTGAGCATTGAACTTGAGTTATACCAAGCCTGCTGTTTGATAAGATCTTAGTATCATGACATATTACAGCATCATGGCGGAACTGAGAGGCTCTAAGGGCGAAAATGACTTTAACATTTCCAAACTCCTTATAAATTTGCCATGTTCTGCATTAATATGCCAAAACTTCTAAAACTGTGGGTTGTCTTTAAAAGTAGTACAATACTGGCTATTGGTAAGTCATTGAACATCACTAAACTTTAAATGGGTTGTTAAAGAATCAAACTGGCATGAAGTTATAGTGTGAAATCTCATCACTTTATAAATTAGGGATGGTCCAGGACAGGCTCCAAAGCCACAGAGAAACCCTGTCTCGAAAAACCAAAAAATAAATAAATAAATAAATAAATTAGGGATGGAAAGTCAATGTGTGACTTGAAATTTTATTTTTGAATAAACCATTAGCTTACTTAAAATATTTTAGCAGGCCTTTCATGTTATAATACTTAGATAGTGGAAATAATTATTGAACAATGGACACATAAAGATGATGTTTCTACATATTCCTGAATATGTTGTGAATAGTTTTGAAATAAGCCACACATATGTTTTACTGAGTGATCTTTTCTAGCACATATTTTGGCTCATCACCTCTCCTGAAGATTAGAGAAGTAAACCAAACTAGGTTACTGAGATGTCTCATTGGTTAATGTGTCTGCTCTGGTACACAGATGTGAGGAGCAGAATTCAGACCTTCCAGAAAAGTTGTACACAATAGTGTGCATCTGTAATCTCTTCACTCCTATAGTGAGATGAGAGATAGACATGAGAGAATTGCAGTAAGACTGCAGACCAACTGCTTGGTACACAGGTAGCAAACAAGAGACCCTAACTCGCACAAGCAGAGAGTGAGAACTGTCACCTGATGCTGCCCTCTGGTCTCCAGGTGTGCTGTCATACTAATACCCATGAACACACACACAAATACATACAAACATACACACACACACGGAATCACACAGGAACAAAACTGATGCACCCATAAAACAAAACAAGCAAGAGGGGGGGGAATAAGAAGGGAAAGGGAGGAGAGTACCAGTAAATAATAGCAAGATCTCCTTTCTTTTAGACTCCCTATTTTTGACATAAATCAGATGGAATCTCCAAGTAAATAAACCATTAGAAGATTCTCCCCCAAGGTGAGCTCTATGTTATTGACAGTAAGTAGGACTTTTCGCCATAATTTCTGCAGCCAGCTCACTCTTTCCTTTATTTCTTGGGTAAGTGCCATTTTGAAACTTGACAAATTTATAAAGATCCTGCATCGTTGTGGCAAGGCTTATAGGTGCTTCATCTCTGAGTTTACTGAGTTCTGAGACAGACATTCTGGAGGCTAGCATCCTAGAGGAAGAACACTGGCTCTTTGCTGTGATGCAGAATCCCAGTGCTGACTTCATTAACTCTCAGGAAAAATGAAGAGATGTTAGGAGGCAACGGTTTACTGAAGGGATATTTCATTGTAATTAGCTAACTTTTTTTTTTTTTGAGACAGGGTTTCTCTGTGGCTTTGGAGCCTGTCCTGGAACTAGCTCTTGTAGACCAGGCTGGTCTCGAACTTTTCAGTTTTTGGTTATATTTCAGACTTAATTTATCCCTTATTCAATTGGAGGTAGTTTTAAATGAGATCAAGCCAACTATTATTCCTAACTGAAATAAAGCAAAATGATATGTGTTTTCTACTATCTTGCTTCTGGGTTTTGTTTCATCTTCCTTTGTTTCGTTTTGAGACAGTCTCACTTGAACTTGTTATGTTCCTTAGGATGATTCTCCAGTCTGCATTCCCCATGAGCTGGGATTACAGGCGTGCACGATGACACCTGGCAATAGCCTGCCTTTGACTAGTCACACAAGGATACATACACTATTTAAATTGTTTGAAAAGTCAGTGAATGTTAGGAGCTTTATGGAAGAGTATTAGAGTTTCACTGTTTTACCTGAATTTTTCACTATGTTTTCTCTAAAATCTTTTAGTTTGAATTTTATGTAAAATTGACAAATGATTTGTAAAATTGACAAATGATTTTCCTTATTTATTTAAAAGTAAAACTTTCAGACTACAGTGGCCATATTTTGTAGTGTCTAGGGGAAACAATCAATAATTGTGTCATCTTCTGTTCCAAAAGACTTTCCAACAGTGGTCATTATAATGATTTTGATGTGGCTTTACATGAAGAGAGATTCTAATACCTAATGGCTAAGAGTTTCTTGCAGGCTTAGGATTGTGAGGTTTTCTGAATGAATTTTGGGTGTTTTCTAAGCAATACCATTAACTATGGTAGTTAAATTATTCATGTAAGCTATCTTATTGTGACCAAGTAATCTATGTTAGCATGCGAGAAACCTCAGTAATGTTAATGTTGTGTGCTTTGGCAGATGTGAAAAGGATGAGTAGAAGGAAAAAGGAACTACACACCTGTGGAACTATGGGAATGCTAAGTGAATGACCCTGAGGTTGTTTCTTCTTAACCATATGTACTATATACAATTAGTTTTTTTTTTTAATTTTAAAAACTCTAACCTCAAGTGTCTTTGGTAAGGCATGTATTTTCTCTGATAGTAGGGATTTCAGCGATGTGTCAGCAAAGGAGTTTTCTATCATTGTGGGATTACTGTGCACGTTACTTGTGTTGTTTGTGTGTTTATTGCCAAGAATATTATTATAGGGATCCTCACAGTGCCTTCCACACTCTAGCTTCTGCTGTTGGCTCCATCTTGAATTATCTAGTAGGTCAGTAGCTTCTGCATCTTTCTCACACATTATCCTAACCACAGTCCATGATTATATGGGTAGAAGTTATTTTTCTTTTGGCCCAACCAGTCGAATTACTTAACCTAATCTATTCTCCACTTTAAGTAAATTAAGAGTGAAACTCACGGCATGGCCAAGTAATCACCATCCAGCTGTTGTTTCAAGTGGCGTGTAGCCCAACATCTCTTCCGTCTGTTTTATTAGATTCATTAAGTCTATTACTCCAAACAGCTTGCTTGGTTTTATTCCTTGACGTCTAATTTTACATTGTACTTTACTGTGTTCACAGATTTATATTCTTGTGAAAATAAGTATAAATCTTAGACACATCTCAGCCTTTTGCCCAACATTTAAAAAGGTTTCCCACTTCTTATTGTATCAATTCTAAACTTCTATTTGTGGTTTTGCAAGATTCTCTACTCCTGTTTAATCTCATTTATGTTTTTTTTATAATTTTTCAAAATTATACTCTGTGCACAAATTTGGTCCATTTCCTCAAGTGTCCTCTGAAGAAGTCACAATCATTTCTACTGCTGGATTTTCTGCCTTCTACTATGCTTTCAAAACTCCTTCAAGTATTGAAGTCTGACTATGCTATTTTTATGGACATATCCATACTTTTTTTTATGTTGTCCACTGTCGTGTTCTCCTCCTTTAATATCCATAAGTTTCACTTTGCTGCTACAAAAATAATCCTTAAATTATTGACTTATTTATCTCTGCATCTTAACTTTTGTAAATTTTAGGGAGCCTTTGAGTAGGATTGTATCTTGACTCTTCTTTCCAACCTTTCTAATGATATGTTGAAAGCTCACTTGATACATGTTTTATGACAGAGATCTGAATCTGTTAAGGCTTCTGTATGTTACTAATTTCTCTACCACAAAACTTTTATTTAAGCTACATGGCAGAAAGAAGTGTTATCCACAATGTTCTCTGTTGTTTCCCATTGTTGAGCATTCAATCCTATTTGGTTAATGTACCGTAAGCAGAAATAACCTGTTATTTCCAGCTGACACAGATGTGAACTAGTCTGTCTTCCTCATCATGTGATTTTTCATGTAGCTTTGAAGGCCTGTGTTTCTTTTTTTCCAATTTTTATTTTATTTTTTAAAAACAAAACAAACTACCTTTTTTATTTTAAATACAAATCCACGTTCCCACTCCTTCCCCTCCTCCCATTCCCTCTAATTTCCCACTTTCCCCCTGCATACTCTCCTCAGAGAAGGTAAAGCACATTGCTTTGGAGAAGGTTCAAGGCCCTCCCTACTATATTTAGGCTGAGCAATGTAACTATCCAAAGAGAATGAGTTCCAAAAAAGCAAATACAAGCAGTAGGGATAAATCGTGGTGCCACTGCCAGTGGCCCTGCACCCTGCTCCAGCCATACAACTATCACCCACATTTAGAGGGTCCAGTTTGGTCCTATGCTGGTTTTTTCCCTGTCCAGCTGGAGTTGGTGAGCTTCCCCTAGTTCAGGTATATTGTTTCAGTGGGTGTCTCCATCACGGTCTTGACTTCTTAGCTCATATTCTCATTCCTCCTACTCTTTAACTGGACTTTAGGAGCTCAGGCCAGTGCTCTGATGCAGGTCTCTGCCTTTGTTTCCATCAGTTTCTAGATGAAGGTTCTTTGGTGACATTAAGACATCAATCTGACTACAGGGCAAGGCCAGTTCAAAGCCCTCTTCACTATTGCTTAGGGTCTTAGCTGGCATCCTTGTGGTTTCCTGGGAACTTCTCTAATGCCAAGTTGCTTGCCAGCCCCACAATGTCTGCATCAATTAAAACATCTCTGTTCTTGTTCTCCATCTCTCTCCTTCCTCCATCTCAATTATCCTGTTTCCTCAAGTTATCTTTTCCCCTCTTCTTCTCCCCTCCTCTTCCCCTTCCATGGTGGTGAGGGGAGAAAGGAGTGTGGAAGGGGAAGGCCTGTGTTCCTAATAGTTCAGTGGCAGGTAGAACAGAACCTGTGTTGAATTTCAGACAGAGAAGAAATCATCCTTGTAGCATGGAAACTTTGTATTTCCTCTTCAGTAAATGCTAAATTCCTTGTATATAGGCATATCTACTCAAAATTATTCCAATAAGGTTTATGAACTCTTGAGCTATATTTAATGCAATTATGAAAATGTTTTTAATGTCTTCTATACTAATCTAGAATATCATGGTCTGACTCTCTGCTTGAAAACCTTTCAAAAGAAATTAAAATATTTTATATTTGAGTGTGTGTGTATATATATATATATATATATATATATATATATGCAGATGCAAGCTTATATGCATTTGGTACTCGTGTATGCATGCTTGTATTGAGTGTTTCACAAATTTGGGTTGGTTTGCATGCAAGTGTGTGTGAATGTAGATACTAGATGACATTAGGTATTAGGTGACATCAACTTTGTATTTTAAGAGAGTCTCTTCCTGATTTGGGCCTCACCAAGTAGGCAAATCTGGTTGGTCAGTGCTCGTCAGGGACCTAACTCCCTCTACCTTCCTAGTGTTGGGATTCTAGTGTGGATAATGTACCTTCTTGCAATAAGTTCTGGATTTGAACTCATACATATATAACAAACACATCACCTATGGAGCTATCTTGTTTACAGACAATAGTGGCACATGCATATAAGTTTACTGCTGGCTTAGACTATATTTTTGACATAGCATTTTGATGCACTCTCCAAGTTTTCTTGTTGTTACTTGTTTTCAAGGAGACTAATCTGGGGGCGTTATAGTTTTCATTCCTTTTTGTCTTCCCTCTTCCACTTTCCTTTAGACATGGAATCAAGCTATATATCACTAGTGTGCCAGGAACTTTCTATGTAAACGAGACTGACTTTGAATTTGCTGTAATTTTTCTGCCTTTGTATCCCAGGTGTGGTCTTATGGGCATGCACTTTCACACATTAGTCCTACATTCTTCTGAATATACAGAAACACTCAAAATTCCAAGGGTTGTTCAACATTAGATGGTTTCAGATTAGCATCATTTAAAAAATGTGTGTGGGAACATTAAGAAAAAGTAGATTCGATTGCTCTTCATTTTAATCCTGTTATATATACCCTTGTCAATAGAACTCATTGACTACCCCATAGTAGAGTCTTGAAATAACTCAACTACTGGTAAAACTTATTCCTCTTTCAGGATTCTTATTTTGTAAAGCACAGTTTCAATCCATATGTTTCAAATTTTAATATTTATCAATAATACACACTTTGATGGTATGTGTTAGTTTTAAACTTGGTAGAATTTGGAGGATGGAACTCAGTATGCATGTGGGGAGTTGTCTCATTGACTGAGGTGGGGAGATCTGCCCACAGTGGGTGCCACAGTTCTCTAGTTGAGATATTGGACTATGTGTGTAGAGAGAATGAGCTGAGCAGTAGTAGCAGACACTCTGCTTCTTGAGTGTGAATTCGATGTGGTCAGATGTTGAAGTTTTCTAACATGTTAATTTCCTCCTCTGTTGTAAGAAGCATGGAGGGTTGTGTTTCCTGCGGCTGGCTTCTAGCCATACGGGTAGCTTATACCCGAAATAACCACATGGAAATTGTATTAGTTAAAATATTGCCTGGCTCATTATCTCCAGCCCCTTGTTGGCTAACTCTTACATCTTGATTCAACCGATTTCTAATAGTCTGTAAGTCACCATGAGGTAGTGGGCTTACCAGGACGATTCAGCATGTCTGACCCTGGTGGCTTCATGGTGGCTCTCCCTGTGCCTTCCCTATCCCAGAATTCCGTTCTGTCCTCCCTGCCTAGCTAAGATTTTTCCCTATCAAAAGACCAAGGCAGTTTCTTTATTAACCAATGAAAGCAACCCAAATACAGAAGGACCCTCTTATACCACCCCTCTATTCCCTTCTATTGTGAGGCAAAATAACTCTTTTTTGCCTTTAATGGCTTTTTTTCCTAAGTATTTTTTTATCACAGAAAGAGGAAAAAAATTGAAAAATACTGTAATAGGTTTCATTACTAAACAAAATAAGACCAAAACCCTTTAGATTTATAATGCATATTCAAAATGCAATTTTTTCCAAAAATTTATTCCAAACCAAAATAATCATCCAGTAATGATACGAAGACAGGTTTGATAATAGAGACAATCAATACTTTGAATATTAACAAACAACTTTAATATTATATTATAATATATTTATTTATTTTATTTTTTCTGGAAAGTAGATTGGAGGTAAATAATAAGATTTCACAATAAAACGTTTATATCCATTCACCTCAATCTTTCTTCACAAAATAGAGATAACATGAGAATACCTTACGTAAGTATGTGTATTAATATTTTTCTGATCCTTAAACATATATAAACTGGGCAGGAGAGAAAATTCAAGAGCACATACTGAAACATGCATATATACATACACATAATTAAAAATTAAAATAGCCATAAAATTAAAAAAAAAATCCTAAATTCCAGAACTGTCAACTATTAGGGAACAAATACACACTCTTTAATGTCAGATTTGGTTGTGTATTTTAATTACTTGAAAAATATAAAAAAAACAAATATATTTTAGGATATGTGTAAATATACTATTAAGTTTAAAGAACAGATATAAAACTATCTACCTTCTATAACTCCAATTTAATGAAAATAACTTTGTATGTGCATTGAAATAACAGAAAACTATAGAAATATTGATGGAATTCCTGATTAAAATAAATACAATTCACATGGATAAACTTTTTTTTTCTTTTATTTTTTATTTTTAATAAAATTTAAAATTACACTTCCTCCCCTTGTCCCAGGCCTTCCTGCTCCCCCACCACCCTTTCTCCCTCCCCCTGTTTCCCTAAGAGGGGGCAGGGTATCCTGCCCTATGGGAAGCCCAAGGCACTCTCCCCTCCATCCCGGCCCAAGAAGATGTGCATCCATATAAACTAGGTGCCAAAAAAGCCAAGACATGCAGAAGAGATAGATCCCCTTGCCATTATCATTGGTTTCTCAGTCAGCGCCATTGGCAGCCACATTCAGAGATTCCAGTTTGGCCATATGCTCCTTCAGTCCATGTCCAGCTGGATTTGATGAGCTCCCAATAGATCCGGCACACTGTCTCAGCTGATGGGCCAGTCCCTCGTGGTCTTTACTTCCTTGCTCAACTTCTCCCCCGTTCTGCTCTTCTACTGGACCTTGGGAGCTCAGTCCGTTGTTCTGATGTGAATGTGGGTCTTACTCTTTCTCCATCCATCAGGCGAAATTTCTATGGTGATGATCAAGATATTCATCAATGTGACTATGGAACAAACCTAGTTCAGGCACCCTCTCCTCTACTGCCCAAATACCTAGCTGGGGACATCCCTATGGACACCTGGGATCCCATCTATAGCCAAGTCTCTTGCCAATCCTGAAATGACTCCCTTAATGTAGATATCTTATTATCTTCTCCAATATCCACCCTTCCCCATCTCCACCCTCCCACTTCCCCATGCTCTCCCCAGTTCTTCCCTTCTTCCTCCCCCTCTCCCTTTTGCCCATCCCTACCCCCACCCCTACCTCCACCCCCATCCCTACTCCCTTGGCTAAAATCAAAAACACCAATGATAACCTATGCTGGAGAGGATGTGGAGTAAGAGGAATGCTCCTCCATTGCTGGTGGGAATGCAAACTTGTGCAACCACTTTGGAAATCAGCGTGGCTGTTTCTCAGGAAACTGGGAATCAACCTACCTCTGGATCCAGCAATACCACTCTTGGGCATATACCCAAGAGATGCCCAATCATACTACAAAAGCATTTGTGCAACTATGTTCATAGCAGCATTATTTGTATTAGCCAGAACCTGCAAACAACCTAGGTGCCCCTCAATGGAAGAATGGATCAAGAAAGTGTGGAATATATACACATTAGAATCCTACTCAGCGGAAAATATAATGACATTTTGAATTTTGCATGCAAATGGATGGAAATAGAAAACTCTATCCTTAGTGAGATATCCCAAACCCAAAAAGATGAGTATGGTATGTACTCACTCATTAGTGGACCCTAGCCATTAACAAAGGACATTAAGCGTATAGCTCACAAGCTTAGAGAAGCCAAATAGCATGGTGAACCCAAAGAAAAACATATATAGATCCTCCTGGATATCGGAAGCAAACAAGATTGCCAGGCAAAAGATGGATGAACTTTTTCATATAGGAATAATGCAAATGCATGTAGAGATTATTATTAAGACAGCATTTCAGTTTTTGGAAATCACAAAGTTTTTCTCCAGCCAAACTGAACTTCTTATGGCATATATTCTCTTGCTCATGGAATTTTAGTACCTCAGAGATAACAATAAACAACAAATATGTTCTGCCTCTCAGAATCTCTTCCCTCATCTGAGCCATCAAGGGCTCAGAAGCCAGCCTCTGGGTTAGGTGCTCTCTTCCTTCTTGCAGGTAGGGTTATGGCTACTTCCTTCACACCCATTGCGTATGTCACACTCCTTTGCAACAGGATTAACAGGTTTGCTTAACAGGATTAACTGGTTTGCTTGATTGTGTTCCCGATTGCACCTTTCTAGTTCTCTGAGGTCTGAGACATCTTTCATCACCACATTCTTAGTATTCCAGCATGGTGATTGGTGCACAGTGGGGTCAATAAATGTGTGTAGACTGAGCAATGCTTACAGTGACTTACAGTAATGCGCATCCTCAGAGTACTCTCATCAGGTAAGGTTTATATGGGACTCCTGATTTTTTTAAACCTAAAATTGTGTGAACATTGTCTGGAAGTCCAATACATAAGACAAATACACATCTACTTTTGCCATAGTTATATAATCATAATGTGTTAATGTTATGTTATTTTATATTTCAGATATTTTTCAGTAATAAATATGGGCTTTTAGTCAGTCTTAGCATTTTTAATTTTCAAAAGCATAGATGTTAATGGTGGATTTTAATAATCATCTTTTCAGAGTCTTTTATAAATTATAAAATGCCCTGATACTAAACTTCCTAATCCAAACCACATCAATGTTTCATAACTTTATCCGATAAGGTTATTCATTAATTTGTGTGAGAGAGACAGTTGTCATGGCAATGACAGGGGATTCACTGAGACACAGTCCTGGTCAGATTTATTACAGCAGTTGAATCTGCATTTTTATAGTGAGGTTTTCTTTTTCCTTTTTTAAAGAAAAAAAAAGGTACAACTGCAGAAAAATAAAAAGTGAATTACAATGAACATTCTTGAATATTTCACTCTTTATGCACATGAAAACAAAACTTAAAAAAGAAATCCAAAGCAGGAGATCCATACTCTTCCAATACTTAGATATTCACATGACTTATTTTTCTACAGAAAGCAGATCTTATTCATATTGAAAGCAATGAGAATGGGACTTCAGCCTGAATTTCATAGAAGAGTTAATAAATTGATGTGATGAATTTGTCTGGAGAAAAAGGCAAAGGGATGGGATTCTATGGACCAAACACGTTATCTTTCATTCCCACTCAAGCTATTTTGTCTCTCATAAATTGTCATGATGATAATTAGGTGACAGGATGAATGCACTCTCATGGAAGAATGGCAGCTGCTAAAAATACAAAAAAGGCAATACCTGAGCTTGAGTAATTTTATCATTTTGCATTCATTCAGACAGCTTTGAAATCTGTGAAATTTTTGCTAGGAGCCTCTTTTTTTTCTTACTGAATTGATCATTAAAAAGTCCATTTATTAATACAATAGAATGTATGCTTTAAATGTTTTATATCTATATTATACACATATATAAAAATGCATGCATTTGCATACACACATAAATATATGCAAATTTGTATGTTTTTCTTCTTAGCTATGGCTGTTTGAATTTCATTGATGTGATCTGAAGAGAGTAGAACAGATTTAAGTACTTTTCTTTCAAGGCTGCTGTGTTGAAATAGCATTTGGCAAAAAGCATTGCCTGTAGATTTCCGTGTAAGGAAAAGAAAATGCAGTTGTATCTCAGACTGCACCGTATATCTTATTGTTTACTTGAAAGTTTCATGATCTTATGACAGTATTTTTCAGAGGTATATTCAACATCTTAGAGTTGCAGTCATATCTAGTTTTAGAGCCAACACCTCAGAGCAAATCCAGCTGTGTGTGTGAAATTATGTGCATATTTTTAAAACCTGCATAAAAGACAAATACACATTACATATTTTATAGAATACAAACTTCTTAATAAATGGTACCGTAAAATGCCCATAACTGATGTTCAAAACATTAGATACATATAAAAATGTTTTTTAACTCAAATATGTTGCCTAGAATAACCTTTGCCCAGAGGAAAACATTAGATGCTTTGTTCATAATTGAATAACTTTATATATTTTAAAGAAAGTGTTCAGGAATTTAAACAAATTAATACATAACATAATCTTAAACGTATTTTAATGATTTATTGTTATTTTGTTGGGTATACATGTCGGGTGTGTAATAGCCATATGCAGAGGCCAGAGGAGGACAGTGGGTGTATTGCTTCCATGCACTTCGCTTTATTTCCCTAAGAAAGGGCCTTAGTCTGAAACACGGAGCTAGGTTGACAGCCAGAAGGTTCCAGTGATCCCGTGTCTCCTCCAGCAGATCACTGGGATTTTTAGACACAGGTAATCACAACCAGCTTTACACAGAGGTGTTGTGGATTCCAACTAAAGTCCTCATGTTTGAGAAACAAGAGCACTGTCCCCACTAAGCTCTTTCTTTCCTATTGGTAGCTGGTTAGAAGTTAGCATCACTGTAATCAGTGAGTGAAAATAACTTCTTCAAATCAGCTTTGGGCCACACCTTCAAATACAATGGAGAAAGTATCACAACTGTGACTCTTGTTTGAAATCTATAACACCACCTAGAAGGACAGCTTGAGATCAGACCCACGGAGGCAGGCAGAGAGCACAGCCAGATTTTACTGGGGTTCACTGTGGAGAGTCACTCCCAGTAAAGTGGGGCTATTTTTATAGTTTATTTTTCTATTTTTCTTTCTTTGATGACAAAATAAATGGGATCTCAGTTGTCTTTCTGGTGAGAATAAAGGCCTGATTTTC
Organism: Dicrostonyx torquatus; assembly: GCA_028555095.1. Classification (NCBI taxonomy): domain Eukaryota; kingdom Metazoa; phylum Chordata; class Mammalia; order Rodentia; family Cricetidae; genus Dicrostonyx; species Dicrostonyx torquatus. The sequence continues at coordinate 1,754,609 of JAQHUG010000201.1, forward strand.
TGCACTGACTGGAACTTTATAGGATTCTTTCTAGCAGGGGGTCCTATGGTATAGCACAAAGGCTATTGTTGTCCCTTTCCTTAACAGTTCATCCGAATGGGCCTGTCCATGACCTTCACTGGAAAGCACCACTAAGAAAAGTATATAGAGATTTTTGAAAATAGAAAACAAGCAAACAAAAAGGACAAATAACGAGAGCCTATCTAATCTTGTATATTGGCCTAATCGTTCCTCTGGCCACTGTCCCTTCTTCCATGCTATTGTTTTCCTGCACATAGTCCTTTTGGCTGGTACCCACTCTCAGCCTTGAAAGTAACTTATATTAGACCATAATAAATTCTGTTGTCTTTTATACTACCTCTGTGAATCTTATCTGAATTCTTACATTGGAAGTCAGAAGAGAGGGAGATTGAGGGAGAGGTTAGAGAAATTTTCTTATATAAATATGAAACTAAATGTCTCAATAAATAAATGTGTCCTGATTGGGTTTTATTCACAAGAAATTTGGGGGAATCTCACCTGAGGTAGCACATGTTACCAGTGACACCTGTGTCTCATTTGGAGCTTCTAACTCATTGATCAAATAATGTATGAATGAAATTTAAAAGAACTGTTGGGCAGACAGTCTGTAAATATGCAGCTGCCTGGGAGAAGATGAAAAGAGGAAGGGATAAAATCATGCCTCTTGAGTTAAGCTGATATGTCTAGCAATGGGGGTTGAGCCCATGGTGGACCAGTAGTTACAAACCTAATGGTGGGTGTAGATGTTTCAGAGAAAGAATAAGAGAGACAAATGGGTGCAAAACCACACTTAGGGAAGATGGGAAGAAGCAAAAGAAGAGCAACTCTTTTCTGAGTAAGGACTGCCTGAAAAAAGCAGACTTCATACAGCTATGTTACTGGATACCATTAGCAACTGCAAAGACGGCAGAGATTAGTGAGAAGAGAGTATATCATCTCCTTAAAGGGATACTTATTCTTTCTATTTCTTTAGCAGGGTTTAATATGAATCAACTTGGCCACCTGAACAGGTGATTGGCTGTCGGGGACCGTTGCCCCGACATAGAAACTGATGTTCTTCCCCAAATGTGTGCTCGGAGACGCGCGGATAAAAATAGGCTTTCACACCATTGCAGTTTAAAAGGCTTCTCTTATTTTTCAGCGAGGCCCTGTATTTATCCTATTTCCCTAAAATTCCTCCTGCTCTCTAAGGCTCTCTTAAAACCACTTCTCTCTCACTCCTTTCTAAACTCTCCCCTCACTGCAAACTGCTCTCTGCCCTCTTTTTCTTCTGCTCTGCTATATTCCTAATTATCCCTTTCTTTCTCTGTTGTTTTTTCCTCTCTTCCTTTGAGGGACTGATTCATATCTTGGCATTTCTCTCAGCATCCACACCGGCATTCACACCTCAGCCAGGAGAGATAGCTGCCTTCCTGGGGCAATCTACAAATGAATCAGAGAAGCTGGAGCAAAAACCTCGGCTATTGTCTTTCTAAATAGTCGGCTTCAGCCGCGAACCTGCATGGTGTCCTTAGTCTAGCAGGTATCAGAGTCCACAATTGGCAAGCCCAGTTCTGACATTAGGGGTGGCTTTTAATGTAAGGTCTCCAGCAGGCTCACTTTCCCTCAGTGTACCTTCAATGCTAGTTTAAGAGTTTGTTGTACAGATAATGTTGTGCCTTGTTCTTAGTTAATCTCTAAGATAGTGGCTTATTTTTGAGAATCAAAACAGAGTCCGAGTGCCTCTGCATCTCATTGTTCATGTAGAGATACCGTTTCCCATCTGAAAGGTCTCAGATTTTGGGCTTAAGGGGCATGGTATGAATTGTCCATTTATGTCATATATTTATTAAAAGACTTGTTAATTCCATGGAAAGAGAGCCTGGTAGCTCTGCTGAGAATTCAGGACCCCATGCCTTGGATAGATAGGATGGTAGAGGCCACCCTGGGCATTTCAGGTTAGAATAAAGGAGAGGTTCAATGATATGTGGTTGATGCATAGTCCTTAGTACTTGCTTGCTGGTCCTGTCTTTGATTCTGGGGCATCAGAAGAAAGGGAGATGGTCTTGAACTCTGAGAAGTAATGTATGACTTTGAGGGTATATGGAAGGACCTATTTAGTTAACATAGTCTGTCATATGGAACATGCCCTTATAGATTGGAGTCAGGAAGCCTGATGTTTATACATAGAATGAGCTGTGAGGGCAGGATATGACTGTAATGTGTGTGATCTGAGCAAAGACTGACTTGTAACAATGTCTGATACTACCCATGAAGTACAGGACAATAATAAAAATAAAAATAAAAAACGTTACAAACTATACACCAAAGTTACCAACTATATTCCTATATTAGTCGTGGGTGGTAACACTCAAAGTGAGCCAGGCCATCCCAAATCAATCATTCATCAAGAAAGTGTACCTACAGGCCATTATAGTGGAGATATTTTCCCCATTGACATTTTTCCTTCTAAATGGACTCACGCTGTCAAGTTGAGACTACACAACACAGCAATATTCATTTTGATACCATACATTATCCCTTTTAGAATCTCATTGTTAGAATCATTAGTTTTGAGATCCCCATGTTACATAATATCTGATAACCTCAGTAAATTTTGATTTTCTATTTTGTAGAGAAATATCATCAATAGTTTACAAAGAATATTATCTGTGATTTTCTAATATCTTCAATGATTTTTCTCTTAGTATAGGTCATAGTTTATAAAACAATACAAATTTAAATAACTAATGAGTCTTCATACTTTCCTGGAGACTCAGTGTAACACATGACTTCCACTGAAACATGTTCTTTATAATAGTGTGACATATTAACTTAATGGAAAAATGTACTTATATCAACATATGCAACTTTACATGAAACTTTAAAAATAGTTTTACAAAGGATAAAATGGGACCTTCATGATTAATAGAACTTGTTTTACCTACAATTATTCAAATTCCATTTTAATATCTATTTTGAATTAGGTATAAAAGAAATAAATATTCACGGCTCTTTTAAAAAACTTAGTATGTTTGATGTGTTCTTTATTTTAATGTGAACACAAAAATCATAGAGGTTATTCTTTTTCCCTTTGGAGACAAAGCAGTTGGGTAATGGGTAACAAACCACCTGTCTTCTGCTTGGAGAATGTACCCTTGTTGCTTTGTGTTCAAAGAAGCTCTCTTGGTGCCCATTCCCATGTCCTATGTTGTAAGTTAATAAAGTTACACTCTAATGGTATTTTTGACTAAAGTACACTTCTGAGGCTTTTGTGCCCAAAGGGTCCACACGATTAGTAAAGCCATTCCCAGTGCTTCTTTGATAGTTTGCTTTTCTGTCCTTTCTTGTAAGTGAATTAATCAGAGCACCGCAATTAACTGTTCTTTTCCAGTGATGGCGCCAATGCTTTCCAGTTTTGAGCCACAATTCATACCTGTAAACCTATAATTTTCTTTCTTATGCTTGCATAGTTATACTAGCAAAACAAACGAGAAATCTCAGTTTATTAAAGCTGAAGTATGCTTACTCATTATTTTTTAATTGGCATGCCTTTTGTGAAATAAGCATTTGTTCACAAGGCAAACTGTTCATGTTACAATAATGCTATCAGTTTGTATTTACTGAATTTGTGTGTTCATTTTCCTGTATCTTTTATGTAATATTCTAATGCCTCACAGTTTATGAAGAACCACTGGGTTTATCTTTTCAAATTTTAATCGGCTTCGTACTTTACATAACTACTAATTTTAGCTAGAATTTATTATTTAGACTGTGCTAATTTTTTTCAAGCTCCTACCACATTGACTTTTCAGCCACTGGTAAGTGTACTCTTGAACTGTGAGGTGAACTAAATCCTGCTTCCTTAAGTCTCTTTTGATAGGATAGTTTCTCTCCACAAGAGGGAAAGCACCTAAGACATTATCTCTAAGTAATTCTGTACCCACACTCCCAATCCATATTTCTCCTTGAAAAACAAAACTTTTCTACTTTTGCACTTTCTTAAAAAAATGTACTGTTGCTGACACATCATCTTTCTTTTTTAGCATACACTGACAATATATTTCAATCATTTACTTGTGTGAGTTACCTTTTAATTATTTACCTCTCGTATTTTTAAATTCATAATTATATCATGAAACATACCTTTGAGTAATATACGTATATGTTTATTACACAGTCTGACTTGATAGACTGATATCTGACATGTCCTACAGAATAATTCTTAAATTTATTTGTGTGTGTATATATATTTATTTCTAGATGACTAATAAATATTTTATTATTATTATTTTAATAATAATTTCATTTAATAATAGAATACAACTTTATTACACTGTTATACTGAATATAATATACTAGTAAATTTTACACCTCATATTTCTGTACAAAATGAAAGTATAGTTTTTTCACTTCAAAAAATATTTAAATTCCATTAATCAAACTATATGTAGGAAGAAACAGAGAGGGGAGGCTAGGGTATTTATCCGAAGGTGTGGAGCCCTTTTACCTGACTCAGTGTTTGTCTTCTGTCCCACCTCCTTTTCAGAGGATAAAATGCCGAGTTTGAAAGTTTCAGTTAGAACCTAAGCAATGATCCTTTGTTCATTAACCATATGCCCCTGGATGTTTGGCTCTCATTTACACAATGTCAATATGTTTCTTGCAGTTCTTTGTGCTCTATCAAACAAACTATAACCTTTAATTGAAAGGAGAAAATTAGCTGTGATATTGTGGTAAAAGATGGCTTATGAGATTTGAATTTATCAGAAAGACAGGTTGTTGAGTTTGGTATTGAGAAACTTAGAGGTAAAACCTGAAAATAAACTAGGAATACAATCAGAAGAGAGGTAGGACATGTTTTAGTACATTGATTAACCCGAAATATACATAGATGAAAGATGAATAACGCCTAAATATAGCATTATATTATTCTTTCTGAATATTTATTGTTTATAACTGACACTAAGCTTCTTGCATATAATAATGAGGGGCTTTTCCCTTTCTTTTCTTTTTGAAATCAGACCGCTAGTGACTAGTCAGTCATATAGTAATATTATCATGTCCTCGGCACTTTAAACACTGAAATCTTAGAGCACATAAAATGTCCTTATTCATTCAGTGATTTTATTTTTATTTCAAACTCTGTGTACTACTATTGCACAACCTCTGGGCCCAATTAAATGTGTGTGTGTGTTTTTTTTTAAAAGTTTGGTTAGAAAAATGAGATAAAAACTGCCATGGGATTTTTGCAGATGTACAAACTAAATGGGACTCTCACATTGTACAGCTAACACAAACACAATGATAAAATACAGAAAAAAACAGCAACAGACTCCTTGCACGTGTCCCCCTCTCACCTTCCCTCTCATCCTTTACAGGGACAAAATAGGCAGCCTTCCTTTTTCCATCATATGCTGTCACAATACTGAATGAATTGCTTTGCAAAATTTCCTATAGAGTGACAGAAAGTTTGTATCAAGTGCAAGCAGATGATAAAACTGACGATCAAGTAACAGTCAATAGAAAATATTTTTGAGGTGCTTTCCAAGACTTTTGGGTATTGGTGCTGAACAACATCATGAGTAGGACAAAAGGAAAGAAGAAAGGGATCAGGAACAATTTCAATGAAATTGACATGAGTAACTTTTTCTGTGACATCTTCTCTAACTTTCTCAACTAGAACAAATGACACAGGGACTGCTTTTAGGCAGAGAAAACGTTCACACACTTTCTGACAATCTGAAGGATCTTGAAGAGTTAAAGTTACTGAACATGTAAAGTAAAAACTATTTGAAAATTCTGAAATATATTCTACTGTCTACAACAATGTAATAAGCTATCAAAACCAGAAAAAAAAAACCACTGAGTGAAATCCTAGACACCTCACTGTGCTTACGAATAAGACTAAAGGAGCATCTCAGAAGTGGTGTGTTCTCCAGCCTGAAGATTCACTTTGAAGGTCAGTGAAAGTCTGAGAAAAGAATGACAAAATTAGATATCACTTAGGGACTCATACTTCTGTGTTATCTGAATGTGTCTTTAGATTGTTGAGCTCAAATGACTCATTTGTATTTGACAGCCTGAGCGCGTATCAAGTTTTTCATGGGTCTTGACATTCTCACTGTATGACTCTGTTCTGTAATAGAACAACTAGACAAGGCTAAAATTAGAAGAGCTCTAAAGAGTCCTATCGAGTCACTTCTCTTACCCATAGCTCAAAACAGTCACTCCTTCACAAAATACTAGAGGAGGGGATAGACCTGGTATATTGTGAAACATCAGATAATAAGGTACCATCTTTAAGACTACAAAATTGTGCCTATGGTGATTATAGCATGCCTTTTTACATTGTTCTATTAAAACTCAATTACTACATGGACCTTATTTTCTTTTCTACTCAAAACTATGTGAGTTTATTCTGGGAGCAAGATTATTTTTAATTTAAAATGCACATAAAACAATATCTCCTAAAGTTTGTCCTATAAATATTTTAAATTTATTTTATAATTTAACTACAGAAATTAAAAGAGTAAGCAATTGAAATAGCCAGAGCTGTGTGTGTTTATGTCTAGTAATTCCAGTATTTGGGAAGCTGAGACAAAAAAAGATTATCAAAATTTTAAGGTCTACCCATGCAAGCCTCTTAATAAATACTAAACTGTTTTTAAAAAATCAAGGGCTAAGGGAGAGAAGCAATCTAAATTCAATCCTTTACCTCTTGATTAAATGGATTCAGTTGTGTTTGGATAACTAGATAGGCACTAACCTCATAATATTTCATCCTCAAAACAATCATGGTTTTCCACACATTCTATTATTTCTTAGTGTTCTAGAGATGAAAAATGTGTAAGATATAATTCTTTGTGTTTCTAGGAAAACATCATCATATAGATACTTTATAGACAAAACAAGCTCTAAGAAGAATATTTTTTGTATTTTTATCCCATGGACGCAGATTGCATTTATCATTAAGAAACTTGATTGAGAGGCCAAGGATACTGGGTCTGGGGAAGTATGCACTTTTTTTTTTTTTGGTTTTTTTGAGACAGGGTTTCTCTGTGGCTTTGGAGCCTGTCCTGGAACTAGCTCTTGTAGACAAGGCTGGTCTCAAACTCACAAAGATCCGCCTGTCTCTGCCTCCAGAGTGCTGGGATTAAAGGCATGTGCCACCACCGCCCAACTGCACTTTTTTTAAAAAAAATATTTACTATTTATTTATAACAGTCTTTACCTAGGCATTAATTGCATGAATATAGAGTTTTTTGTTTTTATTTCCTGCTACAAATTTAGTTCACAGCAATGATATATTTGTTGACAAAAAATAGGTGTAATAATAAAGATAACTTTTAACGTTCAGAAGTTTGGAAGATATAGATATATCTAAGAGTTTCATATGTACAACTTTAAGCAAAACACCCAAAAGGTTAATGAATATAGCTTATCTTTAGAATGAAGGGTTAGAATGTGATTCAGTTGTGAAGCAGCCTAAAATATTTAAGTTGAAAAGAAGTCCGTCACCTTTGTACTTGGTAGTTGAGCAGTAAGAACGATGGCTAAAGTAGAAGGCTCTGGATACTCAGGGATAATAGGGTACAGCTGCATATTCCAGTGGACCTGAAGTGAAACACTGAGATAGGAGCTGTGTTAGAGCATCTTGGATTGAAAAGAACTCTATCCAAAACACACACCTAGGAAGCTGTGCTAACAGAAGGGTCTATATGATGAGAACTACTGCTGAAGGAGAGAAAGCAGAGATGTACTGCTGTCCTGGGAAAGTCCTTTAGTTTGTCTCTGACAGGAAATATACCAGGATCCAAATGGAGTTATCAAACAGGAAGCCATTTGGCTATCAGTTGCCAATGATTTAAAAAGAGAGGAGAGGCTAAGAAGGGGCTTGGTTAAGTGAGATTGCTGCAGAGATGTTTAAGGTGAAAAAAAAAAACCAACTTGTATGTGTCTCATTGTTCAGCAATTCATTCTCTATCACCAAAGCCCCTCACAGGATTCCCTGGTACTTCAAGCAGGCATACAGATTTTTTGAAAAATTCTCAGGCTTTGGCCTTACTCAGTCTCTTTCTTTAGTGATGTGTTTGGTCAGCTAGGGATCATAAAACAAGCATACATGGGATTTTGAATTGTCCAGCTTTCTATGACTTATGAGGGGTTGTCATCTTCTCTTTTCCTTATATTGTTATCTGACCTATTATAGAATAGAAACAGTCCAATATGAGCATTCCATTTTATAAGCTTATATATTCCAAATATAATAAATGCATCTTATGATGAAATATGTTTCAGGATATTTTCACTTTGTAAAAATTTCTAATGTAATTTGTTCATTAGTAGACAGAGGAATCACATAAATATTTCAACAGATTCTGCCCAAGAATTTCTTAAAGTTCATAATCTCTTTTAAATATTGAAACAATTTATGAAGTTGGATTTCAACTTAAATTGTATATTTTTAAACTATCAGGAATTGAGAGGAATTGCTCTTAATGCATTTAAAACTTATATCAAATTATACTAAGTACCATATTTAAAGATTAATATCAGACACATTATCTCTGATTATTAAAGTAATGGAGTCCAATTTTTATTATTATATTTAACTACATTTAAAGATTACAACTAATTCATTTGAATCCAAGGAAATGTGAATTTTCAATTTTTTTAAAAAATAATTTGAATCCAGATATAATATCTTGAGTTGAGGAGACTTTCAAAATCACATAGGCTCTTGCTACTGACCCCCAGAACTTGAGAGTAATATTGTATTGCTGAATGCACTACACACTTTAGATGCAGGACTGGAATAATGGAGATTGAACTGATCTGGAAGTTATGAAAAATGCCAAAAAAGCAATCAACAATCCTACATAGTTGCAAAGTCTTTAAGGCACAACCATAACCAGCATTACCAGATACCTACAATGGTCAATAGAGACATTTATATCTTAGTTGTGATCAATAACTCTCTAATGAGACTTAAGATCTTGTGTAAAGGAGGGAATTCATGCCCAGCACAGTAAACCTAGCCAACTACCTGTGTCATGAACCTGAGAGAAGAAAAATACTTCTACTTTCCTAAATCAGTATAGTTTCTAACATATTCTAAATTCTTATTCTTATGCCTATAGAAAATATAATTCTCACCCTTCATCAAATAATGTTTTTTAATGTAATAAATGGAGACCATTATGAAAATCTACAGCTTGTAAGAATGCAGAGAACTATTAACTATGAGAGAGCCAATCTCTATTGATACATTTACACCACAACCTCTCTACCTAATGATAATGGAACATTTCAAAGTGGAGGCAGAAAAATTACCAAAGGACCAGTATATTTGCTGTGAGAAAGTGTAATCTATATAATACAGAACAACAGTAACTATGAAATCTCAAAAATATGGTCTCTTAGCACAACCTCCACAATGACAACACCAGTTGTCATGTCTCTTCTCTCCTCTGGCTTCTGGAAAAGACCACGTCTTTCTGCTCCACCAAAGCAAAAAAGAAAATCTGTGCCACTCCAAATCTCTCTACTATATTGAGTGCATCTCTTTATATCTTTAAGGTACTCTCTGATGATCTATGATTACTTTCTGTCAACTAGTTGCTAACTCATCCTCCTGAACCAAGGTTAATTTTATGTAATTATTATAAGTGCACACTTGGTGTTCACTGTGTGATCCAATATTCCTCAACAGTTCTTCTTTTTGCTCTAATGAAAGGTAAAAATTTTAACTCTAACACAGTAAAATAATATACAATAAAAACAATTATCAAGTAATGATTACATTTATAATATCTAGTCCATTGGTATTCAGCAAATTCAGAGAAACTACTCTATTATCTACCCTATTTTGGTGAGCCCAAAGTTTGGCTAGTTCACTTTCTATCCTAACTTGAATTATTCAAACTATTTTTTCAGAAACTAAAATACTTTCTTAGATAAACCATTCAAATTTTCATATATCTCAACCTTATACATTTTATTTTTTGTGAATTTCTTTTCTGAATTTGGTAACAAAGAAAACTGTAACTATAACTATATCATCTTCAATTTCATCAGAGATCTGAGAAGGATATAACATTACCTTAGTAACCAGTAAGTGCAGAGCAAGCTACTTACAAAACTATAGAAAATACAGAAGCAGATGGCTACCTTGGCAGTAACCCAAATTTCCTCTGCAGTGTTGGGCACCTATCTTCAGCTTATAGGCCTATACTATCTGACAGACTTTTCAGCAAAGCAAGTATTGAAGGACTGTCATACCATATCTCGGGAAAGTTCGGCAGTCACATACTTCGTGTCTTACTTGTCCGATTTGAACAGCATACTGTCAGCAGTTAAGGCAAGGGCAGTTTTTTCCACCAGTGGCTAACTTTGCCACAATAAAAGTAAACTCTGTATGGAGATTCTTCTATGTCCATCATCCTTTTTTGAAGTAAATTATTGTTGTCAGGAACAGATGTGTCTCACAGTCATGAAAAGTCTTAGGTTATTAAAACATATTAAATATCATACTCTAAAAATATCTGAAGACCATCTGTCTATCTAAAATATATCTCTTTTTAACTTTTAAACATAACTAATTTAACTACAAGTTTGAGTTATTATAGATGACTATTAATCTGCATTTCTTAATTACACATTGCATTTTAAAAAATTCATCTATTTATTTTATAATCTGTCCTGTCTGAAGTCCTGACTGAATAGTCTCTGAGCTGTTTTGCTAACCAACTTGATTGTCCCAAAAAGTTTGTGGTTCAAATCTGATCTTTGGGTGGTATTGTCAGCATAATGGTTTTGCCACAATCCAGGTGGAATCGTCGTGTTGGGACCCCCATCATCCTTTTGGAGACTTTGAAGAATGCAGTTAGGAATGGTCATGGTTCACTGCAGAATATTTAAACATTTTAAATGTTATATGTAACAGATGTCAGACAAGTTAAGGAATCAAAATCCAGCAAGTTTATCTGGAGTACACCAACTTAGTTCCTAGTTACCTGCCTCAGACTCAAGCTTAAAATCACATACAGGAAACTAGTTGAAACCTATTTCTAGAAGTAGTTAGTACTCTATATGACCATTAATAACATGACAGAAAGGTAAAACTTTAACATTTAAAGTATATATGCATATATTTATGTATATAATAATTTTGTAAATTTAGGGATATTATATTTTAAGAAAAATTTTAAACAGTCAAAAACCAAAAGATTGTGAGATTTGGGAAAATAGAATAATTACTTAATTTTTTTGTTTCATATTAGATGTCTCTTCTGACATGAGACAGATTTTGGATTTCCCTTAACAAGCATGCTTGGGTTTAGAAAGGAAGAGAGTAATGATCCAACTCAAAGTCAGCTTTGATTTTTAATTTAATTGGGACCACAAAAAAGTCACTTGCCTTTGATGTTTATAGGGAGCAGCAGAAACAAATATTTGGCAATATTTATGCAATTTTATCCTGCTGAAAATGTGCTATATCATTAGGCCTCCCCAAATGCTTTTTCCAATGGCAAAGGATTAACTTACCTGTCCCATATTGCACTGCATTCGTTATTCATTTATAGTGTGATCAAATATCTCCCAACACCTTATTTCATAACACAAGAAAAGGAAGAGTTTAGACTGATTAATAATTCAAATATCAATGACAAAATGAAAATGATGTGGACAAGATGACTCATCTAATATCATTTTGGTGACTTTAGCTTAAATAGATTTATATAAAACTTAAAATTTTTTTTCAAGAAAGAATATCACAGAACATTCTTCCAAGTTACTGACAGGTTGGAAAACATTTGCTAAGATTTTAATATCAAAACTGTACAGAAAATGTCTTCCAAGCAACTGAAGTAGACAAGGGATTTAATAAGGAAATTGATAAATTTCATAATGGAATTATATATGTGAAAATGATATGAAGCCTCTCTAATAAATAGATAATTACAAATAAAATCCCATTCATGATTCATTGTGTTTACAAACCAAAAAGAAAGATATTTCCATTTGTTGATAAGAACATGGAAGAATGATTTGCTTGTAACATTTTGCTTATAGGAACATGGATAGTGTAGCTTTTACCATGTTTATTTTGTTTCCCAACTGTTTTTGTCAGTAATGCCATCTTTGCTATTTTGTTTCAGAAAAAGATTTTCTTCATTTACAAAACATTAGAGGCATTTCTAAGTCTCTGGAAATAGAGCATTAATGTCCACTTGACTGTCTAGTAGAGGAATCAATAAAGGAAAATGTGTTATTTTTATCTTATAGCATGAAAAAACAACATCACTGATTTTAGAAACTCAATTTAAAATTAGAGAAAATATTTATTATGAAATAGTAATATAATAATCTAATAAAATTATTGTTTTAGGAAAAGTTTCATGTTGAAAAAGTTAATATGATAACATGAAAATCAAGCACCGGTTGGATACACATGTAAAGAAGAGGACTCATGGAAAAACACACAATAGGGTGTAAAATAACACCAAACTACTAATGAAAGTATTTCACAATTCATGTTATACCTTAATTCTAGTTATTTGATGTCATGGTTTCAGTAGTTACTTGACATATTTGATCCCCTAGTATTCATCAGCTCTGCACACACTGTGAACTGTGGTTAGAAAATATTTAACAATATTACATGGTGACCATGTCAGGCTTTTAAATGTCACTAATCCTTAAATAATACAGAAAAACAACTAATTACATTGAATTTTTATTACACTAGATACTTAAATAATCCACAAATGATTGCAAGAATATTTGAAGATGTGTATAGCGCCTATACAAACTCTAGGCCATTTTATATTAGGGAATTAGGAAAGCATCGATTTTGGTTATCAGGAAGAGTTCCTGGAATGAGTCTCATAGATCCCTAAAAGATACTTGGATCATATTAAACTACTTTTGATTCAGAAAATGAGGACAGTTGACCATACAAACAGATCTTATTCAACTAGAAATCTCTCTTCCTGAAAATTCTTTTAAAATTTAATAAACTGCTAAGGATTGTGTCTTAAAATTCTTTGTATGTGAATTTTAAAATATTAAGCATATGATTATTACATGGAAACGAGGTGGTGATGGCAATTTTTGTGTATATTTTATAATGCCTTCAGGTACACAAAGAATATATCAAATGCAGCTCATAAATTGTAACAAAAACCTGCTCTTCTATAAGTAGCCAGTATGTTCACTACACTTAAACACAAACATACCACATTTAGGTCATACTTGGGTAAGGTTTACACTTTGAGCATATAATTAATGTATAATCATGAGTTTCTGTGATCTAGTTTATGAAGCATCTGAATTAAACTAATAAGTATTTCTTTTTCCCTTCTTGGTTTTGCTACTGAAATCCAAATGTAACTAATTTACAATAATTAGTTTACTAGATTGATGTACCAGGTGTATCACATAATATGCTATATATTTTCTTTAAAGTCATATTAGATTTTACCACACACCTTATTTGAATTTTAAAGATCATTATCAGAATTATTAAGTAAAATTCAAATATAGCTAACTTTCATACTAATATATCCAAGAGTAAAAGTCTTATCAGGCAGTAATAAAATGTAACTTCCATGCAACACTATCCAGGAAAGTAGTTAACGGTTTTCACTGCATGTAGCATTGAATGCTTAGCAATTAACAATATGAGTAGCCAGTGGCTAGCAATACTTGCATTTAATAAGCATTGCTAAAATTCATACTCTTTTGTTTCACATGTAGTAAAAAGTCTAATATTTTCCTGTGTCTGTCTTTCTTTGCAGTAAGTTCTTGGGAGCAACAGATATATCTGGACTCACTGCCTCTGTTGCTTGCTGTTTATTCAAAATAATTTTTAAATTGTGTAAAAATGCAAGCTATTGATTCTCATTAGAGGACGTATTTAGTGCTCTATTACTCCTGCAGTTTCAGAAATTGTCCTGATAAGATTTGTGTGTTTGGGCATATGACCTGTCAACATCTTGCCTGGTATTTAGTAGTGATATAGATCTTTGTTTGTCATTCTGGAATTTCAAAATGCCATCTTGTGATATGTTTTTTATACAGGGTAAGTTAATATATTTGCCATTCTTTAAAATATCATGCTATCCCTGATTCATCTTTTATTAGAATTAAATCCACAGACTGCCATAAACAGAGTCTTATCACATTTTCTCGTCTAAGTATTTCACAATATAAATCAGTGTGGTGGGAGTTCTTTCATGTACTACTGGGAGAAATAACAGGCTTTAAAATGAATTTTAGTTGTAATTATAACAATAGCTATTCCTCTTTCACTGATGGCTTTTGTCCCAGATGCTCTATTTTTGTCCTGACATTTTTGTCCATCCTGTGAATTTCATCATGGGGAAGAAACAGCAGTTTGTCTTAGAGTCATCCATTTCGATCTCCAGGTGACAAGCTGATATTTCTTTTCTTTGAAGAAGTTTTTAATATGACGGGTTAAATGTCAAAGTAAAAAACATCATATATTGAAACTTACTAGCATCATTTCTCTTAATATTAATGACAAATTGACATTTGATTTTTTTTTAAAAAAATGGCTTCTACTTTTTAAGTAGCTGTGCAGATTTTGAAAGAATGTACTTAAGCATCTTATACCTTAGTACAAATACTTGGGCCTAAAGATAATATATTTATAAATAAGAAAGGATTACTATTGTTAAAGGCATTTACTTATCGTAACTGCTGGTTTAAAAAGTAAAACTGAACTATTTGATTAAAATTCTGTGTTAGACTTTATGCAAATTAACTTTAAATATGATATATATTACAAAAACACAAAGCAAAATTCTAGTGCAATTAGTTGAGTAATTTCTAGTTATTTAATAAACAAGAGAGATTAAATATGATTCATTTGTGCCTGTGATGTCCTTGCTGAGAGTATTCAAAGACAATGTAAGTAAGGCTCTGGCTTTCATATTTATTATCAATAAAAACACTATGGCAAAAGAAAAAGAAAGGGACAAAGATATCTTACTGCTACATGGAGTCACTAATATTATTTAGAAATCAACTGTGTGTGCTTTCTGTACTGCTTGTCACTAATTATACAACAAACATTAAATTCTGTAACCCTCATACCAGTCTGGAAAGGTAACATTGGTTTTGCAGCATGCAGAACACAAAGTCAGGCATACTGAGAGAGAAGCAGTTCATGGCTCTCCATAGTTTCAGTCTGAGAATGTGGTGGCTTCTAGCCCTTATCTAAATGCCACCAATGCATCTCAAGCCATTCTGCTCTTCCATATCGTCTGCATGAATGTACAGACACTACCACGTAAGCATGAACACATTTACACAGCCTAAGTGCAATGTTTATCCAGTAGCCATTAGCCACATGCAGCTATTTAGGATTAAATGTCAATTAATTGTATTTTAATAAAGTTGCAAGTACATTTAGTCATTTCAAGTATTTAAAGTCACCCATGGCTGCTTGTTTCTAAAACAATTCTCTCACCACACAAAGTCCTGTTGGAACATTCAGCTGACTGGCATTTCTGTATGGGCTCAAATATCTCTAAAGACCTTTGTTTCTTTCATTACACTGCATTCAGTATCATATTATTTAGTCATATCTATTTTGCTGCTAGCATTGAGCTATAGTCTGAAACTATGCATTTTTCAAAAACTATGCACTTTCAAAAACCTCTAATAATATCATATGCTACTAACTTTAAGTTCTCAAATGTAGACAGTAAGCAATAGGACAATGTAACCCAAAATCATATCAGAGACTTAATCCTCATAAATAGATCATAGACTTGCTACAAAAATATATCATTCTACTAAAGAAAATGGAAAGAGCATATATTCCTTTTTGTTTCCTTTGTGACAAACAAAAATAATAACAATAATCAAAACCCCAAAACATTTATCGCCAGAGGTTTAAATTAGTTACTATGACACATTGATTCCTTTTTTAATAATTTGTCCTTAGATTGTATTATTTTATAATTGTTTGAGAAGTCTGACATTCTAAGCAGTCCTTTGAAGGAGTTAGCATTCTCTAATCTCAAATCTTCTTGTTAATAAAGGTCATAGAAATTTCAATTTCAACAAGGTATTAAAACACAATGATAGATGAAGTGTCATTTTAAAATGATTTACGGACTTTTCTCCAAAATATATTTTTTATAAATCAAGTTAATTCCCTACCAAAGTAAGTAATTTCATTTCTAGCAATGAACTCAAATTAAGAATGACTGTTTAAATTCATTGAGGTAGTGCTTACAGGATATGGATTTGACTTATGTCCTCCAAATCTTGGAGGAACTCTCTTCCATTTCTAGTCCAATGGTGTGTTGGTAACTCTCCCTTTGGGAGGAGAGAGAATTAGGATTCATGTATTAGGGGCTTTTTGGTAGTGTGTCAAAATTCCTGATGTCACCAAATTAAAGGAGCAGAGATTCATTTTGGACCACGGTTTCAGAAGTTTCAGTCCATGGTTCAACTTGTGATGTTTCTGGACCTACTTTGAAAGAGACAATCACTACTTACCTCAGGAAGCATAGAGACAGAAAAAAAAAATGAGAGTCAAGGTGTCTTTCAAGGTCAGGCCTCCTGATGATCAACTTTGTCCAAGTAGGTCTTATCTTATAAAGAGTCCATTACCTCCGCATAGCACCTTAAAGCTCTGACTCCATGTGAGGGCTAATTTTTCCTCAGCTTGACACAAAGTAGAGCTACCTGAAAGGAGGGGATCTCAGTTGAGAAAATGCCTCAATGATATTCAGTTGTAGGGCATTTTCTAAGTTCTCAGCTATGGCTATTGCACTAACATCATGTTTGCCTGTTTTCTTCCATGCTTCCTGCTATGATGCTTTTGAAGACTCTCACCCTCTAAACTGTGAACCCCCAACTGCATGCTTTCTTTCATAAGTTGTCTTGGTTGTGATCTATTATCACATCCATAAAAATAGTGTCCAAGACCTCAAGTTTGACACCCCTGACTCCCATGACCCCCTGGCTGTACGTGGATGTGATCACTGGAATTCCAGAATTTCGCTGTATGGAGGAGAGATGGAGATGGAAGTATCCTCAGATATTCAAGGGACAGACAACCTGGTGTGCTCAGCATGAACAACAAAAAGACTACGTCTAGGGTGGTTAACATTTTCACCTGCATTTGTTCCATTTATCCTTCCCAACTCTCTCCAGTACAGTTAGTGCACTTTAAGAATGAGGATGTTAGCACCTTTGAGACTTTCCATCCCTTTGGATCAGTCTATTTTAGCTCCTTCTTATCACTTTGCATTTGTGTCAGTCTTGGGTACCGACTTGTTCATTTTTTGCCCAGAGACTGTTCAGTGCCTCCCTTGAGTTTATGAGATGACAGTTCCTAAGGATAATGGTATTTATTTATTTTTGAAAGTATTGTGGCTGATATGTTTGTATTTACGTAGACATCTGGACTCTCACTACTCCTCAGTGAGTCTTTAAATATAATAGATAATGGTGCTGAGAATTCATCAGTAGTTTCTCGTGCTCTGGGGTAGATTTCATCAAGTCTAGATTGCTTGTGAGCATGTAGCTTGACTAAGTGGTCCCTCACCTGTTAAGTGACTGGTTGAAATTGCTTTGCTATCAGTGTTGAGATTTATGTGAGGCCTGTGATAACACTGTTCCTTTTGGGAAGAGGGAAAAATACAATTTAAAATCTGGCATGCTAGATTACCTGAATTTTTTAATCTATTCAAAGTTATTTGTTAATTTTCTCTGCAGTATATTATGTAGCCTTGTAGACAACCATCTTTATTCAGTTGCAGACACTGGTAGTGGCAAAGATGAAGGATAATCTCCCTGGAACCTACAATTCTAGATTAAGACTCACAGCTTTGCCACAATTTGTGTGATCATGTCTGCTTGTTGTATTTCTCTTGAATCATTTGCAAAATGTAGCTGTAGGGATGCCTACCTCATGTTATAGGTAAATGCATAGTACAGGGAATATGGTGTTCACTCTGAGTATTAATTCTCAGTTAGGTAGATATATATTTAGAAAAATGAAAGAAAAAGTCCACAAAAATACCTACGAGTTTGTTTTGTGTTAGCAAACTACTCCTGGGCATGAGGCCTGCACTGAAGTGTGGTCGATATGCCTAGTGAGTGACTCCATTGGAAAAAACTGATTTTTCCTTTGCCAACAGGCATCAGTTGCAGATAGCTTCTTGGTTAGGAGTGGAAGCATCCACTTCTCTCTCTCAATGTTGACCCTCTGGCATGACCCTGTTCAGATCTTATGCTTCTCGTAGCAGTTTCTGTAAGTTCAAATGTGCATTAGTCCTGTTGTCCTTCAATATTTTCTTACAGCAACGAAAAGGACCCTAGGATAAGCTTTGTCTTTGGATGCTTCTAAATTTCCCCTCTCCCTCTCCCTCTCCCTCTCCC